>JASTWF010000242.1:0-558840 GCA_030390025.1 Squalus acanthias
GACGGACAGACTGAGAGAGAGAGGAGACGGATAGACGGAGAGAGAGGAGACGGACAGACGGAGAGAGAGGAGACGGAGAGAGAGGAGACGGACAGACGGAGAGAGAGGAGACGGACAGACGGAGAGAGAGGAGACGGACAGACGGAGAGAGAGGAGACGGACAGACGGAGAGAGAGGAGACGGACAGACGGAGAGAGAGGAGACGGACAGACGGAGAGAGAGGAGACGGACAGACGGAGAGAGAGGAGACGGACAGACGGAGAGAGAGGAGACGGACAGACGGAGAGAGAGGAGACGGACAGACGGAGAGAGAGGAGACGGACAGACGGAGAGAGAGGAGACGGACAGACAGCGAGCGAGAGAGGAGACAGACAGACAGAGAGGAGACGGACTGACAGCGAGCGAGAGGGGAGACGGACAGACAGCGAGCGAGAGAGGAGACAGACAGACAGAGAGGAGACGGACTGACAGCGAGCGAGAGGGGAGACGGACAGACAGCGAGCGAGAGGGGAGACGGACAGACAGCGAGCGAGAGGGGAGACGGACAGACAGCGAGCGAGAGGGGAGACGGACAGACAGCGAGCGAGAGAGGAGACGGACAGACAGCGAGCGAGAGGAGAGACGGACAGACAGCGAGCGAGAGAGGAGACGGACAGACAGCGAGCGAGAGGGGAGACGGACAGACAGCGAGCGAGAGAGGAGACAGACAGACAGAGAGGAGACGGACTGACAGCGAGCGAGAGGGGAGACGGACAGACAGCGAGCGAGAGAGGAGACAGACAGACAGAGAGGAGACGGACTGACAGCGAGCGAGAGGGGAGACGGACAGACAGCGAGCGAGAGGGGAGACGGACAGACAGCGAGCGAGAGGGGAGACGGACAGACAGCGAGCGAGAGGGGAGACGGACAGACAGCGAGCGAGAGAGGAGACGGACAGACAGCGAGCGAGAGGAGAGACGGACAGACAGCGAGCGAGAGAGGAGACGGACAGACAGCGAGCGAGAGGGGAGACGGACAGACAGCGAGCGAGAGGGGAGACGGACAGACAGCGAGCGAGAGGGGAGACGGACAGACGGCGAGCGAGAGGGGAGACGGACAGACGGCGAGCGAGAGAGGAGACGGACAGACAGCGAGCGAGAGAGGAGACGGACAGACAGCGAGCGAGAGAGGAGACGGACAGACGGCGAGCGAGAGAGGAGACGGACAGACGGCAAGCGAGAGAGGATGCGGACAGACGGCGAGCGAGAGGGGAGACGGACAGACGGCGAGCGAAAGGGGAGACGGACAGACGGCGAGCGAGAGAGGAGACGGACAGACGGCGAGCGAGAGAGGAGACGGACAGACAGCGAGCGAGAGAGGAGACGGACAGACAGAGAGGAGACAGACAGACAGAGAGCGAGAGAGGAGACAGACAGACAGAGAGGAGACGGACAGACAGAGAGCGAGAGCGAGAGAGGAGACAGACAGACAGAGAGGAGACAGACAGACAGAGAGCGAGAGGGGAGACGGACAGACGGCGAGCGAGAGAGGAGATGGACAGACAGCGAGCGAGAGAGGAGACGGACAGACAGAGAGGAGACAGACAGACAGAGAGCGAGAGAGGAGACAGACAGACAGAGAGGAGACGGACAGACAGAGAGCGAGAGAGGAGACAGACAGACAGAGAGGAGACAGACAGACAGAGAGCGAGAGGGGAGACGGACAGACGGCGAGCGAGAGAGGAGACGGACAGACAGCGAGCGAGAGAGGAGACAGACAGACAGAGAGCGAGAGAGGAGACCGAGCCAGAGCGGACCGATAGAGAGAGAGCGAGAGGAGAGACAGAGAGAAATATTTGGAAAATTGTTTAAAGCCGGAAAACATATTGGAAAGTGATGTTGAATGTCCAGTTGCAGTTAAATTTTGCCAGGTGTTGTCCCCTTTTTGAAAGAGTCTATCAGGGTTATTTAAATCATGTTATTAGAGGGGAATAAGTTTGTGCCCCTGTTTGTAGCTCAGAGTCTGAGAGAGACGGAGCGAACGGCAGCAGAAAAAGAGGGAAAAACTTCTCCAAAACTGATCCCAACTCATCGCCAAGGCTGGGGATAAATAACCTCACTGCCTTCTTAGGAAGTTTAACCACTTTATTCACGCTTATTTGAGCTCCGTTTGGAATTAGAGTTTTTTTTTGTTGTATGTTTAACGACAGCTTTGAAGAGGGAAAGGAAAACTTGGAGCAACTTCTTCTGTCAAAGCTGCAATGAGACTTGACAGAATTGAAAGATTTTTAATGAACTTTTCACAAAAAATGAGTGTTAACACTTTTTCCCCCCTAAGTTTCGAATATAATTTTGGAAGAAACAGAAGCAAAAATCAGTTTTCTCCTCATCTAACCAAGTTTCAATCAGGTCTTCAAGTCCAAATGGTTTTAAAGAGGCTCTGAAATGCTTAAACATTTTAAAATTGAAAGCCTCATATTATTCACACATGATTCCCAACCGCCCTTAAAACTTTGTGTAGTAATAATGGGAACTTGTTAAGGATGGACCAAAGCTTACAACCCTTATCACATCCTTTTAAAACCAGCTGTTTCACCCCTCCTGATATCTCCTTCTTTGGCTCTGCAACAATTTTGTGCCGATGCTTCTATGAAAAGAGCAGGGGGATGGGATTAATTGGGTAGCTCTTTTCAAAGAGCTGACACAGGCACAATGGGCTGATTAGCCTCCTTCTGTGCTGTATGATTCTCTGAAACACCTGGGATGTTTTTTGTGCATCAAAGGCAATATATAAATGCAAGTTGTTATCTGAACAATCAAATGGGGCTTCAGTTAATTCATCTTCCAAAAGGTGACGGCTTCACCTCCCTCAGTAGTCCACGGGAGTGTCATGATTTTGTGCTCAAGCATTGGAATGTGCTAGAACCCTTAATCTTCGACTCAACTAACACCAATGTTCCTGCACTGCTGCAATCAAAGTGTAGAATGTAAATGATTGAATAATGTTAGGTTGTAAGTTTGGATTGCTATTATGTTTCATCTAATTACTCTCTGGGATCAGGGACAAATATAAGAGATCTGTAGCTTCCAAAAGCTCTTATAATAATTTGTCCGTGACTACACAAACCACTCTGGGTACAGGTATATTGTGTATCAGTAAAACAGGTTTATTAAGCATTAAACATCCAGTACAAAGAAGTAATACTTAACAAGGAGATAGTCACAGTCTTGTTCGTTTGAGCCTCGGCGTTCCTTCCGAGCGACTGTGGCGCGGTCTCTTTCTTCTCTTGCTGTTTTCTCTTGACTGAAGCTCGCTTCTCTGGTTTCTTGCTGTGTTCTGTCGACTGAAGCTCCTTCAACTCTGGTTCGCGCTGCCTTCAGTGTTCAAAATCTGTATCTTTATACACTTTTCCTCCTTTTGCCTACGTGACTGCAAACAGCTATCTGACACCTAGTACATGTTTTATGACCTTGTTGATCCCACTCGGTCTCGCTTTGTGCATATCAAAGTGCTTTTTATCTTTAGATGTTCTCTTTCCAAAGACCATTTCCAAAGATGTTGTCTAAACAATCTGTCCATTTTATAGTGGTATCACTGAGGGGTGCCTTCCATTTCTCTCTCTCTTCTTCAACTCTTTTCTATCACATTACTGAATACCACGTTCCTGATCGTCCCCATAAACTTAGCATTACATTCCATTACTTCAATAATTGAAAACAGAGTGAGTTTCAGTCAGGTTGGCATAATTTCCCATCCTGCTTTTCTCTCAGCCATTTGCCATTTTATACAGGCTTTTAGGCTTTTAACATGCAATTTCACATATTATAGTTATACAAAAATGTTTACTAAATCATACAAAGACACCCTATCCTACAGATCTCTCAGATTAATTAAATTAGCTAGGATCTATTTCAGGGTAAATCTTAATTGCTTTGTGTATTGATGGGCTGAATGATCTTTTAGATGGAGTGTGTATCATTGTAATTACACCAAGTCCATGTGACCGTAATACGAACATTCGAACAATGACGGACAGGTAACGACCCTCTGGTCCATCGAGCCTGTCCCACACAATTGCAATACCTTGTGTATCGCAATATATACACTCCACCCCACCTGAAACCATGTGATCTCCTGGGAGAGGCAAAAAAACAGATTAAAAACTCAGGCCAATTTTGGGGGGGGGGAAATCTGGGAAATTGTTCTCTGACCCGTCTAGGCAATTGAACTAGTCCAGGAGATCACTCTGAAGTACCTACCTTTTGTAAGAGATGATGTCTGCTCCAACCAGAAACCGGTCCAGCTCTCACTTAAAGGAATTCAGCGAATCAGTGTCCACTGCACGAGACAGAAGCCTGTTCCAGAGGTCTACTATTCTCTGGGAAAAGAACTTAAAATTGTGAACCCTGGTCCTCCTTAACCTATTTAATTGGAACAAACTGTCGACTGGAACACAATCTATTCCCTTCATTGTCTTATAAACCTCAATCAGATCACCCCATAGTCTATGCTTCTCTAAAGTGTAGAGTCCCAATTCTTTTAGCCTATCTTGATAACTAAGATGCTTTATACTGGGAATTAGTCCAGTGGCCCTCCTCTGCACCCTCTCCAAAGCCTCAATATCACCCACTATGTGAGGAGACCAAAACTGGACACAGTATTCCAAGTGAGGCCTGACCAAGGTCTTCTACAAGGATAAAATAGTAGGCCTCGTCTTACACTCAATTGTCCTATGAATGCTCCCCAGCGCCCTATTTGCTCCAGCTATTGCTTCATGGCATTGTTCATGTACCTTTAGAGATCTATGCACTAGAATGCCCAAATCTCTTTCTTTCTCCACCTTCTTTAATGCTTTTCCCTAAAGGGTATATAAATGTTGAGCATTCACCCTGCCCACCTGCATAACACTGCACTTATCCAAGTTATACATCATTTGCCGGTCATGAGCCCAATCTCCCAACGCATTAAGATCCGCCTGAAGCAGACGAGCATCATCTACAGTCCTAACACTCGCACAGATCTTTGGTATCATCTGCAAATTTGCAGATCTTGCCCCCAACACTTACATGCAGATCATTAATAAAAATAGTAAAGATCAACGGTCCCAACACTGATCCCTGCGGGACACCACTGGTGACCGATCTCCAAACAGATCCAAATCCATCTATAACTACTTTTTGCCTACATCCTGCCAACCAGTTCTCAATCCAGCTCAATATATTACCACTAATACCAGAGCCTTCAATCTTATAGAGAAGGCTCTTGTGCAGTACCTTATCAAAAGCTTTTTGGAAGTCTAAGTAGACAGTGTCTATTGGGCTCCCTTTATCCACTATCTTCGTAACTTCTTCAAAAAATACAATTAGATTTGTAAGACATGACCTCTTTATGAAGCCATGTTGGGTGTTCCTAGTATGTCCCTCTCTCTCCATGCACTCATATATTGCATCCCTAATCCCAAGTATCTCTCCTGTTACTGATGTCAAACTAATGGGCCAATAGTTACCCGGGTCCGTCTTGTCATCTTTTTTAAAGATGGGGACTACATTAACCTCTTCCAGTCTACTGGAACCATCCCAGAGTGCAGTGAACTAATACAAATATGGGCTGGGGCTCGTACAGCACGTGTCCTATCTCCCTGAGGACCCTCGGGTGGGTATCATCTGACCCGGCTGCTCTATCTATTTTCAAGTTCTTAATTCTTTCTAAATCAATATGTTCATCTAATTTAATACTACTAGTTTTATTATTAAAATCATTCAATTCTAATAGTCGAGCACCATCTTCAAGAGTGAAGACCAATGCCAAGTACTCATTTAATATTTCCACCAAACCCAGTGAGTCCTTTGTAACCTGTCCTTGAACATCCTGCAATGTCCCAATCAATGTTCCCTTTAAGCTGCGCAGTCACGCAGCGCTCTGCAGCTCCTACGCAGCCGGCTCACCTGCTTTTAAATAGGAAAAACTGCGCCTGCACAGTATTTTGACTGGGCTGTGCAGTCCCTTAAAGGGGCCACGCACGCAAAAAAAAATTAAAGTGAATATTGGTCCCAATACAGTCTTTGACAGAACTGAAAAAGCTATTCCCATTACTTCCACAAATGTCTACAGCCCTCTTTTCCATTAGCCTTTTAGCTGATCTAATAGCAGCGTTTGTCTTCTTTAGCTGTTCCTTGTACTTAACTCTGTTTGGTTGAGTATTAGATGCCTTCAATTTATAGAAACATTTCTCTTTACATCTTGTCTTTGTACATAACCAGCCAGCTGCCTTTGCATTTTCTTACCACACTCCCTTCTTTTGACTTTGGGTACTACATATCTGTTTTCCACATTTTTTATCTTCTTAAAAACTTTCCATTTGTATTCTACATTGGTCTCATCTCCACCAAGTGGGTTAGGCAAATTACCCATTCCAAATCGTTTGCCATTTTACTGAAGTTTGCTCTTTTGAAATCTGGTACGAGTTGCAGATTCCCAGTACCTTTAGTTCTACCAGCCAGTGTACAGTCACCATGATTTTTCAGAATATGTCTCTAACCTTTTGCATAATATCACTTTAGGCAGAAAATGTCAGCTTTTCAGATCATTCTGTTAGCATTATGATGGCTCTTAGTCCATCTGCTGGCGATGGGAATTCTTTAATGTTTAGTGCTCTGCTAATGTTCAATCAAATACAGGAAACTCTTTGTATCCGGCACCGACGGGACCGGCGTGGTGCCGGTTGATCAAAAGTTCCGGATAATGTAGAGTTATATCTACCGAGGCTATTTTTAACAAACAAAAATAAAAAAATCAAGAAATGTGCAGTATACAGTATTTGGGTACTGGATGGTGAAAGATGCTTGATTAAGTACAGTACTGCCAGTTGAGGGTAATCCATAACAGTAAAACAAAACTTACACACAGTAAAATGGCTGATCAGAGGCAGCGCGGGAGAATCAGACTCCTGTTACTGCAGTGTTCGGACTTCTGACAGCGCCAGGAGGCCGAGTAGTGGCACTTTGGAGAACTACCCCCACTGACTAACTCGGCGTTCGCGGGAGACTCGGACTCGGCAACATTGCCGGTTATTTGAGAGGAGTTTTCGGAGTACTCGCCGTTCGCGGGAGACTCGGACTCGGACTCGGCAACATTGGCGGTTATTTGAGAGGAGTTTTCGGAGTATGATTTTTGCCGGTTAAGAGAGAATTCCGGATATTTAGGTGCCGGTTAAACAAGAGTTTCCTGTATTTGTTTCTAAACTCTCTAAACCTTGAAATAAACAAACCGACGAAGGGTTTCGACCTGAAACGTTAACTCTCTTTCTCTCTCCACGGATGTTGCCTGGCCTGCTGAGTTTTTCCAGCGTTTTCTGTTGTTATTTCGGATTTCCAGCATCCGCAGTATTTTGCTATCCTAATCCTTATCACATTGGCTTTGGTGGAGAATGATCTTATCAGTGTTATTAATAACCCTCTATAAACACCTGTGAGTATTTAGTTGTTTTGAACCCTAATTCTCACTTTATTTTCCCATTAGTACAGCTGCCTCTATTAGGGCAAGGGTAGCCAACCTTTTGGAGCTGAGAGGGTAGATACATACGTGGTAGCCAGTGAGAGAGTTACCTATGATTCCCAATTGCCTTCAAAGCTTATCATACATGCAATCATAGAATCTTACAGCACAGAAAGAGGTCATTCGGTCCGTTTTGCCTGTGCCGGCTCTTTGATAGAACTATCTAAATTAGTCCCACACCCCAGGCTTTTCCCCATAACATAATTTTTTTTTAACCCTACAAATTAGTCCTCTTCAAGTTCATATCCAGTTGCCTTTTGAAAGGTCCTATGGAATCTGATTCCACCATTATTTCAGGTACTGCATTCCAGATCTTAATAACCCTCTGTGAAAAATTGCCTCTCGTTTTTTGCCAATTATTTAAAATCTATAACCTCTAGTTACCAGCCCACTTGCCAGAGGAAACAGTTTCAACCTACTTACTCTGTCAAAACCCCTCATAATTTTTGAATACTTCTATTAGGTCTCCCCTTTAACTTTCTGTGCTCTAAGGAGAACAATCCCAGTTTCTCCAATCTCTCCACATAACTGAAGTTCCTGATCCTGGTATCATCCTGGCAAACCTCCTCTGTACCCTCTCCAAGGCCTTGGCATCCTTCCTAAAGTGTGCTGCCCAGAATTGTACATAATACTGCAGCTGAGGCCTAACTTTACTCTATACCTCTGTGTAGGTGATTTTTCTGTGGGTGCCCCTCGCCTTCAGTGACTTGTGCTTGACATGTTAGGTAGGAGACATTTTTGGAACGCAGCGAGTTGTTACGATCTAGTGATGGAAGCAGATTCAATAGTAACTTTTAAAAGTGGATTGGATAAATACTCAAAGGGAAAAAAATTGCAGGGCTATGGGGAAAGAGAGAGAGAGAGAGTGGGACTAGCTGGATGGCTCTTTCGGGGAGCAGGCACAGACACGATGGGCCGAATGGCAGCCTCCTGTGGTATAAGAATCTATGATTCTAACCAGAGATTTGTAAAGGTTTAGCATGACTTTCTATTTTTGTATTTAATACCCCTATTTACAAAGCCAAGTATCCCATACGCTTTCTTAACAGCCTTATCAAATTGCCCTGCCATCTTCAAAGATTTGTGAATATGTCCTTGCATTCCCCCCCACCATGTTGTTCCTCCCAAAGTGCATCATTTCACACTTATCTGCATTAAATTGCATATGTTAGCCCATTTCACCAGTCTGTTAATGCCCTCCTGAAGTCTGCTGCTATCCTCCTCGCTATTTACTACGTTGCCAAGTTTTACATCATCCACAAACTTCGAAATTGTACTCCTTATACCCAAGGCAAGGTCATTTATATATAACAAGAAAAGCAATGATTCTAATACCGACCCCTGAGGGACCTCACTGCATACTTATCTCCAGTCAGAAAAACATCCGTTCCCCACTACTCTCTGTGTCCTACCCCTTAGCTTGGACCTAGTAATATTGGGAACTTGCTAAAGATGGACCAAAGCGGACAACCTTTAAAAATCAGATATTCTGGAATTTGTAAGTCAATTCCGATGAGTGTGTGGATTCGAGTGTGTGGATTTCAGTGCCAATCAGCTGACCCTGATCTTCTGTTTGACTGAATGTTGCTAAGGTCTGCCGCAGGCTCACAGACGGTGCAACGTTGCAAATGTACTGGGCTAAACTCTGTCCTTCTTCCTCTACCATCTGTGACAATGTAGAGCAGCAATCAGCAAAGCCAATAGGATGTTGAACTACATCGCCAAAATAGTAAAATATAAATTAGAGAAGTTAATAATCAAACTTGACAGAGCTCTGGTCAGGCTGCACCTTGAATACAATATTCATTTTTGGTCACCAAGAAACAAAGAGACATTCAAGTGTTGGAGGTAGTGCAGTGAACAAGTCTGATCTCTAGTATCAAGGGTCTGAATTACAAGGAAAGGCTGAATAGAATTGGGCTTTTCAACCTGGAAGGGAGGCATCCAGTGAGTTGATTTCATAGAGATAAGATTGTTGAGGGTATTTTTAAAAAGTTAACCCGATATGTTACTTTGAATTAAACTGCGTGGGTAGAACCAGCAGTAAACAAGTTAAAACTAGTGAAAAGTAACTTTAGGACTGATAACAGGAAATTTGTCTTCACATATGAGTAGCTGAGGCAAAAAAACCCTGGAATCATTTAAGAAATAATTAGATGTCACAATGGAAGGTTCTTAGGATCTCTTTGTATGAATTATTATGCAATGATCTTCCTCATCAGTAATTATAACATGATATTCATTTCAAATTTTTAATTACATAGAATTTACAACACAGAAACAGGCCATTCGGCCAACTGGTCTATGCCGGCGTTTATGCTCCACACGAACCTCCTCCTTAACCCTCTTCTAACCCTATCAGCATATCCTTCTACTCCTTCCTCCGTCTTGTGCTTATCTAGCTTTCCCTTAAAGGCATCTATGCTATTCATCTCAACCACTCCTTGAGGCAGCGATTTCCACATTCTTACCACCAGAATTACGAGTAGCTGTACACACTGGGTTAAAATCAGTTATTGCTAGCTGTTTTCTGCAAGCTGAAGGGAATGTACAGTAGTGTCTGGCTAATAATCGCACCTCAGGGAAAGACAGAGAAATATATAATTCTGGAAATCTTTTGTATGCATAGTCTGATTGATGTTGTTACTTCTGGACGGAAACCTGGACAAGTTGCCTGAATGAGTATAGATGTGGAACTGTGTATATGTGTTGGTATGTCTGTGAATGAGTTCCTGTTAAAACAAAAGGTGGTTTTAATATGCTAATGTTCATTGAGTACAGAGACATTGAGTTATGGGTATATTGTAGTATCTTTGGGGGAAGTGCTATGTTTCAACGACCCCAGGTATTTCAATCTGGGTGTTAAACATTCCAATGCATTTGATAAAGAATGGCTGACCATCTAATATTGATTTATAGCTTAATGCAGCACAGAACGAGGCAACAGAAAACGCTGGAAAAACTCAGCAGGCCAGGCAGCATCCGTGGAGAGAGAAACAGAGTTAACGTTTCAGGTCGAAGACCTTTCGTCAGAACTGGAAAAAGCAGGAAATGAAATAGATTTAAAGCAAGTATAATGCTGGGAAAAGGGGGAGGGGATGAAAGAACAAAAGGGAAGGTCAGTGGTAGAATAGAAAGCAGGAGAGATTAAGAGACATTGAGAGACATTAAGAGATATTCAAGGCAAGAGGAGGTGGTAATGTGACAGGTTGAGGAACAAAGAATGGCTCTAGATGAAGTGTGAAATGCGCTGGCAGAATGAAGGACAGCTGCCAGCTTCTGGGAGGGAAGACAAAAGGGCCAAACAAAAGTGTGGATAAAAAAAATAAAATAAAAATATATATATGTGTGATAGGGGCCGGGGTTATGATCTGAAATTGTTGAACTCTATGTTGAGTCCAGAGGGCTGTAGGGTGCCTAAACGAAAGATGAGGTGCTGTTCCTCGAGCTTACGCTGAGCTTCCGTGGAACAGTGTAAGAGGCCGAGGACGGTGAGGTCAGAGTGGGAGTGGAGCAGAGAATTAAAGTGACAGGCCACCGGGAGCTCGGGGTCCCCCTTACGGACTGAACGGAGGTGTTCTGCAAAGCGGTCACCCAATCTGCGTTTGGTCTCCCCAATGTAGAGGAGATCGCATCGTGAGCAGCGAATACAGTATACTAAATTGCAGGAAGTACAAGTAAATCGCTGTTTCACCTGGAAGGGGTGTTTGGGGCCCTGAACAGTGGGAAGGGGGGAGGTATAAGGGCATGTGTTGCATCTCCTGCGCTTGCACAGGAAGGTGCCGGGCGAAGGGGAAGGGGTGCTGGGGGTGGTAGAGGAGTGGACTAGGGTGTCGCGGAGGGAGCGGTCCCTGCGGAATGCTGAAAGTGGAGGTGAGGGGAAGATGCGTTTGGTGGTGGGATCACGCTGGAGGTGGCAGAAATGGCGGAGGATGATCCGTTAAATGTGGCGGCTGGTGGGGTGAAAAGTGAGGACAAGGGGAACTCTATCGTGGTTCCGGGAGGGAGGGGCAGGGGTGAGGGCAGAAGTGCGGGAGATAGAACGGACACAGTCGAGGGCCGTGTCAACCACAGTAGAGGAGAATCCTCGATTGAGGAAAAAGGAAGACATGTCGGAAGCACTGGTATGGAAGGTGGCATCGTCAGAGCAGATGCGGCGGAGACGGAGAAAGTGGGAGAATGGAATAGAGTCCTTACAGGAGGCGGGGTGGGAGGAAGTGTAGTCCAGGTAGCTGTGGGAGTCAGTGGGCTTGTAGTGAATGTTAGTCAATAACCTATCCCCAGAGATGGAGACGGAGAAGTCGAGGAAGGGAAGGGAAGAGTCGGAGATGGACCATGTGAAGGTGAGGGAAGGGTGGAAATTGGAAGCATACATAGATACATAGATACATAGAAGATAGGAGCAGGAGTAGGCCATCCGGCCCTTCGAGCCTGCTCCGCCATTTAATGAGATCATGGCTGATCCTTCAATTCAGTATCCCGTCCCCGCCTTCTCTCCGTAACCCTTAACCCCTTTTGCCTGTAGAAATATATCTAATTCCCTCTTAAATATATTTAATGAGCTGGCGTACACTGCCCTCTGTGGCAATGAGTTCCACAGGTTCACCACTCTCTGAGTGAAGAAATTCCCCCTCATTTCTGTCCTAAATGGTTTAGCCCTTATCCTTAAATTATGTCCTCTAGTTCTGTTCTCACCCGCCAAGGGAAACATTCCTTCTGCATCTAATCTGTCTAGACCTGTCAGAATTTTATACACTTCTATGAGGTCCCCTCTCAATCTTCTAAACTCCAGTGTGTACATCCCTAAACTACATAGTCTCTCCTCATAGGTCAATCCCGCCATTCCTGGTATCAGCCTGGTGAATCGCCGCTGCACCCCCTCCATGGCAAGAACATCTTTCCTCAGATGAGGCGACCAAAACTGTACACAGTACTCGAGGTGTGGTCTCACCAGTGCCCTGTACAGCTGCAGCAAGGTATCCCTGTTCCTGTATTCCAACCCTTTTGCTATGAAGGCCAGCATACCGTTTGCCTTCTTGACCGCCTGTTGCACCTGCATGCTCGCCTTCAGTGACTGGTGTACAAGAACACCCAGGTCTCTCTGTACTTCCCCCTCTCCCAATTTATTGCCATTTAAATAATAATTTGCCCTCCCGTTCCTGCACCCAAGGTGGATAACTTCGCACTTGTCCACATTATAGTGCATCTGCCATTTATCCGCCCAATCACCCAGTCTGTCCAAATCGCTCTGGAGCTTCCTGGTCTCCTCCTCTGAGCCCACCCCCCCTCCTAGTTTAGTGTCGTCTGCAAATTTGGAAATGCTGCATTTGACTCCCTGATCCAGGTCATTAATATAAATTGTGAACAGCTGGGGACCCAGGACAGATCCCTGTGGTACCCCACTTGTTACTGCCTGCCATTCAGAAAATGAGCCGTTTATTCCAACTCTCTGTTTTCTATCTGACAGCCAGTTCTCTATCCACGTCAATACTTTCCCCTTTATCCCATGAGCTTCAATTTTCCATGCTAATCTTTTATGTGGGACCTTATCGAAGGCCTTTTGGAAGTCCAGGTACACCACATCTACTGGCTCTCCCCCATCTATTTTACCAGTTACTCCCTCAAAAAATTCCAATAGATTAGTCAAGCACGATTTACCCTTTGTAAATCCATGTTGACTCTGTCCTATCCTGTCCCCATTTGCTAAGTGCTCGGCTATTTCATCCTTAATGATGGACTCCAGCATTTTGCCCACAACTGATGTAAGGCTTACAGGTCTGTAATTACCTGCTTTTTCCCTACCCCCCTTTTTGAATAGTGGGGTAACGTTAGCTACCCTCCAATCCATGGGCACTGTTCCCGAGTCTAATGAATTCTGAAAAATCATGCTTAGTGCATCCGCTATCTCTAGGGCCACCTCCTTCAGTACCCTAGGATGCATGTTATCAGGCCCTGGGGATTTGTCCGCCTTCAATCCCTTTAGCTTCCTTAACACCATATCCTTAGAGATATTGATTTGCGTCAGTTCCTCCTTTGCCAATGTCCCTATTTTTCCCGATATCCCAGGGAGGTTTTTTGTGTCTTCCTTCGTAAAGACTGACCCAAAGTATGCATTTAGTTGGTCTGCCATTTCCTTATTTCCCATTATATATTCCCCCGTATCTGACTGCAATGGACCAACTTTGGTTTTCACCAGTCTTTTCCTCTTGATATACTTATAAAAGCTTTTGGAGTTAGTTTTTATATTTTCCGCCAGCTTGCTTTCGTAAGCTATTTTGCCCTTCTTGATTAAGCCCTTTGCCCTCCTTTGCTCTATCTTAAACTGTTCCCAATCTTCCGCTCTGGCGCGTTTTTTGGCTATTTTATACGCCCTATCTTTGGATTTTATGCTGTCTCTAATTTCCCCTGTTATCCACGGTTGAGTCACCTTTTTAGATTTCCTTTTATGCCAGATTGGTATAAACAATTTTTGCAATTTTGTCATTCTATCTTTAAATGCTTGCCATTGTTTATCTACCTCCAGTCCTCCCAGGAACGTTGTCCAATCAGACCTACTCAGTTCCCGTCTAATGGCATCATAATTCCCCTTGTTTAAATTCAGGACCTGAGTCTCTGAGTCAATTTCTTCGCTCTCCATTTCGAGTGAGAAATCGATCATGTTATGATCGCTCTGACCCAAGGGTCCCCGTACAACAAGATTACTAATTAGTCCCTTCTCATTGCACAGTACCCAGTCCAATATAGCCTGTTCCCGAGTTGGTTCCTCGACATATTGATCCAGATAACCATCCCTTAAACACTCAAGGAATTCCTCCTCCTCATTATTTTTACTGATTAGGCTAGTCCAATCTATATGTAAGTTAAAGTCACCTATGATGACAGCTGTGCTCTTATTGCACGCTTCTCTAATTTCCCTCGTGATGCCCTCCCCAACCTCTATTTTACTATTTGGAGGCCTATATACCACTCCTATTAATGTTTTTCGCCCCTCGCTATTTCTTAGCTCCACCCATATAGATTCTGTATTAACTGAGTTAATATCCTTCCTTTCAATTGCATTTATCCCCTCTTTTACCAGCAATGCTACCCCTCCTCCCTTTCTTTTTTGTCGATCCTTCCTAAATACTGAATACCCCTGTATGTTAAGCTCCCAGCCCTGCTCACCCTGCAACCATGTTTCCGTAATCCCAATTAGATCATAATTATTAACCTCTATTTCCACAGCTAATTCATCTACCTTGTTCCTGATGCTTCTCGCATTAAGGTATAAAACCCTCAGGCTTTTTTTATGCTCACATTTTTTATGAATTAGTTTGGCCCTTTGTTTTTTGTTCCTCTCCTTTTTACCATTTATTTCTGTCTGCCTTTCACTTTCCTCTATTTCACTACATGGGTTTCTAGCCCCCTGCCATACTAGTTTAAATGCTCCCGAACTGCTTTATCAAAATTTACCCCGAGAACCTCAGTTCCATCTTTGCACAGGTGTAGACCGTCCCTTTTGTATAGGTCACACCTACCACAAAACTGGTCCCAATGCCTCAAAAATTTAAAACCCTCCCTCTTACACCACTGCTCAAGCCACGTATTTAGCCTAACTATCCTGTTCTCTGTACTCTTACTAGCACGTGGCACTGGTAGTAATCCAGAGATTACTACCTTCGAGGTCCTACTTTTTAGCTTGGCTCCTAACTCCCTAAATTCTACTTGTAGGACCTCTTCCCTTTTTTTAGCTACGTCGTTGGTACCAACATGTATCACGACAACTGGCTGTTCCCCCTCCCCCTCCAGAATGTTCTGCACCCGCGCCGAGACATCCTTGACCCTTGCACCAGGGAGGCAAATTACCATCCTGGAGTCTCGGTCGCGACCACAGAAACTCCTATCTATTCCCCTTACAATCGAATCCCCTATTACTATAGCCCTGCCACTCTTTTTCCCTCCCTTCTTTGCAACAGAGCCAGTCATGGTGCCATGAGCCTGGCTGCTGGTGCCTTCCCCCGATGAGTCATCCCCCCCGACAACAGCACCTAAGGCGGTGAACCTGTTGCTGAGGGAGACAACCCCAGGGGATTCCTGCACTACCTTCCTGCCCTTGCTCTGCCTTTTGGTCACCCATGTACTATCTACTCTGGCCTTAACCTGCGGTGTGACCAACTCACTAAATGTGCTATTCACAACCCTCTCAGAATCGTGGATGCTCCAAAGTGAGTCCATCCGCAGCTCAAGGGCCGTCATGCGGTCCCACATGAGCTGCAGCTGGACACACTTCCCGCACACATGGTTGTCAGGGACACAGGAAGCGTCCATGATTTCCCACATGTTACAGGAGGAGCATGACACAGGTCCGAGCTCTACTGCCATGACTTAACCCTTATATTACTTATTAATTTTCTAGTTTTAGTTTATTTATTGACTTTTGTTTTCCCGAAGCTTACTTAGACCAATGTATACTGTACTCCTCTTATTCCTTTTTAAACTAACCAAATCGCACTAGTTTTAGTTGTACTTTCTAGGAAGGTTTGAGGAAAGTACTTACCAGTTAGTCTTACCTCCCTGGTCTTTCGCTGACTTCCCGGTCTTGTGTCCCCTTGGTCCTACGCCGACTTCCCGCTCCTCCTGGTTCCTGCTCTGCTGAAAAGAAACTGAGACCAAAAAATTTGTGACCTCTGTTTTTAGACTGCTAAAAGACTACTAGGTTAGAGGAGGAGGGCGGGTGGGGGTTCCTACTCTGTAGGAACTCGGGTTTAAGCCACCACCCTCCTTAAATGCCGCTCCAACCAGGTCCGCTCCTCCTTCCCCGCTGCCGACCGCTCTGTGGGAGAAAAAGAAAGAAAGGCTCCTCCTCCGCCGCTGTCGACGCTGGTCTGAGGCCTACCTGAGCCTCGGGGCTCCCTTTATCGACTCGCCGCCGCTCCCGCCGCTCCAACCAGGTCCGCTCCTCCTTCCCCGCTGCCGACCGCTCTGTGGGAGAAAAAGAAAGAAAGGCTCCTCCTCCGCCGCTGTCGACGCTGGTCAATGTGAATGAAATTTTCTAGTTCAGGGCGAGAGCAGGAGACGGCACCGATACAGTCATCAATGTACCGGAAAAAAAGATGAGGGAGGGGACCCGAGTAGGACTGGAACAAAGAGTGTTCCACATATCCCACGAAAAGGCAGGCATAGCTAGGACCCATGCGGGTACCCATAGCAACTCCTTTGATTTGGAGGAAATGAGTGGAGTCAAAGGAAAAGTTGTTCAATGTGAGAACAAGTTCGGCCAGGCGGAGGAGGGTGGTGGTGGATGGGGACTGGTTGGGCCTCTGTTCAAGGAAGAAGCGGAGCGCCCTCAGGCCATCCTGGTGGGGGATGGAGGTGTAGAGGGATTGTACGTCCATAGTGAAAAGGAGGCGGTTGGGGCCGGGAAACTGGAAACTTTTAAAGTGGCGGAGGGCGTCAGAAGAGTCGCGGATGTAGGTGGGAAGAGACTGAACAAGGGGAGAAAAAATAGAGTCGAGATAGGAAGAGATAAGTTCCGTGGGGCAAGAACAGGCTGAAACGATGGGTCTACCAGGGCAGTCCTGTTTGTGGATCTTGGGAAGGAGGTTTGGCGGCTGTGGGGGGAAAATCTCCAGAGGAGATGAGGTCAGTGGCAGTCTTGGAAACTAGGCCATTTAGCTGATCTTGTCTGTGCTGGCTCTTTGAAAGAGCTATCCAATTAGTCCCACTCCCCTGCTCTTTCCCTATAGCCCTGGAAATTTTTCCTTTTCAAGTATTTCAATTCCCTTTTGAAAGTTACTATTCAATCTACTTCCACCACCCTTTCAGGCAGTGCATTCCAGCTCATCACAACTTGCTGTATAAAAAATATTCTCCTCATCGCCCCCTGGTTCTTTTCCCAATTACCTTATATCTGTGTCCTCTGGTTACCGGCCCCCCGCCAGTGGAAACAGTTTCTCCCTATGTACTCTTGAACACCTCTATTAAATCTCCCCTTAACCTTTTCTGCTCTAAAGAGAACAATCCCAGCTTCTCTAATCTCTCTACATAGCTGAAATCCCCCGTCGCACCCTCTCCGACACCTTGACATCCTTCCTAAAGTGTGGTGCTCAGAATTGGACACAATACTCCAGCTGAGGCCTAACCAGTGATTTATAAAGGTTTAGCATAACAACCTTGGTTTTGTACTCTAAGCCTCTGTTGATAAAGCCAAGGAACCCATAAGCTTTTTTAATTGCCTTATCAACTTTAAAATTGTACCATTTAGTTTATATTGCCTCTCCTCATTCTTCCTTCCAAAATGCAACACTTCACACTTCTCTGCATTAAATTTCATCTGCCATGTGTCTGCCCATTTCATCAGTCTGTCTTTGTCCTTCTGAAGTCTGCTACTGTCCTCTTCACTGTTTGCTATATTTCCGGGTTTTGTGTCGCTCTGGGAGTCCGGAGGTCATGAAAGGTGTTATGTAGTGCAAGTTCTTTCTCTCTTTTACTTTTTCTATGCTTTTAAAAGCTCTTACTATTTCATCTTATATTATCTGATAGCATTTGTTCATATTCCTTCTTAGCCCTCCTAATCCTCCCTTTTCACCTCCCTACTACACTTTCTATGTGTTATGAGGAATATTGAGGTTATCTGAGCTGGGCAACATTTTTTTGTCCTTTGGTTGCTCTTTCGGTGTGATGCTACAGACCACTGTTAAATACTTAATTATGTAGATAGAAGAAAGCATAGTTTGCAATTGAGTTCGAATTTTTTAATTTTAATTTGTAATCATCGGAGCTCTAATTGCTTCCTTTACTTAGAGTTCACTTTTAGTCATAGAAGCAGATAATTGTCATTTTAATAAATTAATTTTGTCAGTTCAACAAGTTCTGCGATTTTATTTATTTTTTCTCACCCCCACAGTCCTGCAAAAATGCCAGGAGCAGGGAGCAGTGATTCTCATTAATAGAACTAGTCAAACTTGCAAAACCACATAGCTATTTGTGTCATGTGGCATGTATTCGTGAGGCTGTATATTAAACACACCTTAAAATGATCTTGTGGGATAAACACAGATGAGTAAGAGCATGTAGTTGAAAGGATCCACCTCCCACTCTACTAAGCCAGTTTCTCATCACTGCCCCCTCAGCCCCACCCTCCATCACCACCAACAGTTTTTCACAGCTGACCCCGCTTTCAGTTTTCATGCATGATTCCTTCTCAACCGTTGGCTCCTCCTCCCCACTTTCCCACTGTACCCCCCGCAACTCCGCTTCCCCACCTCCATTTTCACTTCCCCCTCCTCAACTTCTAAAAATTCCTCCTTCCACCTCGCTCCTTCGCCAACCTCACCCCTTCCTCCACCTCATCCTCTCTGTTCCGTTCCTTGCTCCCTCCATCCCTTCCCTTCCCCCTCTCCCGCAATCTTCCTCCAATTATCCCCTTAGAACCTGCTTGATCTAAAAAAAACTACACTTGGTTTTGATTCTCCGTGTGTAACACCACAGGGGTTCAACTATTAAATTAAAAGTCCTATGGGTAACAGCACTTTCAAGTATCAGGCTTACTTCCTGTAATGCATTCCCTGTCACATTTTTCCCATCATACTTTATCAACACCTTGGCCCAGAAATTCGCCTCTCCGGCTTGCCGCGGGGGTAAGGATCGCGCGCGCACTTACCTACCGTGCCTGCCGTTGTGTTTTGGGCCCACGGGAACTTCAGCTCCTGGGCCTGCTCCAAGTGCCGGCGCGCAGTGCTTGCGTGTCCCAGGGGCGTAGTTAGTGTGATGCGTCCCCTGGGATCACGTGGGCCATGGAGAGCCAATGGCAGCAGACCATCTTTCATTCATAGATTTGACAGGAAGAGCTGTCAAATCTGTGAATTGAAATCGGCCCCAAAAGAACAGCTAAACTTAAAATAATTTTTTTTTAAAAACCATCACATTTATAAAATAACTATAGTTAAATAAATTAACCACTTTAAACAAAAATTTAAATTTTTGAAAAATTAAAGTACTTTTTAAAAGTGATAAAAATAAACTTACCTTTCTTTAAAGTATCTAAAAAAGATAAACCTGTTGAAATTTTTTTTAAATTATACTTAATTAACCACTTACCTTGTTGAAAACGGGTCCTGCGCCTCCTTTTTATTAGCGTAGTTTCTTCACTACTTACCCTCGCGTAGAAACCTGAAAAAAAATCTAAGTTTGCTGCGTGCACGCAGCCTCTACTGCGCACGCGGTTCACCTAGGAACCGCCCCCTTCACCAGACCGGAAGTTCCGGTTTCCCGCGCATGCGCAGTGCATGCAGGAAACCGGCACTTCGGGACGCATTACGGGTGAGTACGGACTGTGTACTCACCCGGGAAGGGCCGAATTTTTGGCCCCTTAATTGTTATAAAACAGTGTATCCTCCAACATACTGCGGGCAACGCCACCAAAGATCTGCTAGTAATGTGCTAACAGTCTTGTGTACACTTCCTGTAAACATTATCACCAGTTCGCATGTCACGATTTTTGAGTAAAACTTGGAATGCCAATATTTTTAACAAAACTGTCAATTTATAATGCGGGAAAACCTAATGTCAACATTGTGCCATCACACTTGTTGATTGGCTCAAGATAAAATCAGAATTGAAGAGTTACGGAATGAATGAATCAAAGGCACAGTAAACCACTAGAAAAATTAGAAATTATGAAGTGCTTATGAAAACAACTAATCTAGAGTGACCAGTCAGGAGAACCTACCAATAAATAAAAGAGTAAACCAATTGAATCACTCAAAGTGCTTTGTTGAAATCCAACATTTTTTTTCTTGGTTGGTTTCTAAAGTTCAAAATAAGATAAGGTCAAAAAAATTACATATTTCACAATAACATGATTACATTTACCAATTGGATTGTCTTTTGTGTCCTTTAATGCCTCCCTTAAAGTTTTTACTTCAGCCTGTCTCAAAGGCTTGGGTTTCAACTAGATATTTTTTTCCCAGAGCAATTGAAGTTCCTGACTGTATATGTGCAGTCTGAGCATGTGCAGTTTGCAGAAGTAGGTTTCTGGCTTGAAGTAAAGTGTATGGCCCCATACCCTGTGAGGATTTGTCAGAAAGACTGTACCAAACTGCTCCTCCTCCTCAATGCTCCCTCTAGTGTTTCCTTGTCTTCCCCCCCCCCCCCCCCCCCACCTTCCCAAAGCTCCCAGTCACTTGGATCAAAGTCCTTCACCAAAGTACAGTCAGAACTTGAGACCCCATCCCAGTGCTGCCATTGTCTGAGCCTCTTCCCAGTGCTGCCAGATCCCTGGGTGCCCCCAGCACTGATAAGTTATTGTCCTTCATAAAACTACTTGGCATAATGCCCCTCTTTATATAAACCTCCAAATTTCCTAATATATATATTTTATTATAAATGTTTTGCGACTAGTAAATGTTCATAGCAAACTGTACGTCATACTTCAAAGTGTCTGTCAAACTTGCTTGATCGTTTCTGCCATTTTTGTTTCGTCAGCCGATGCCTGACCCACATAGACAACCCAGTGTCATGTTTAATAATGTCTGAACCAAGCTACTGAAAAATCCACATGGATAGAGTTTTGATTTGCTCAAATGGAATGTAACTCTTCCCCTGTTGGGACACATCCTACATAGAGAACTTGAGTGCAGGTTGGCAGAGTCAAGCTTAGGGACCCCCATGTGTGCTTAGCAGTACTGCTGGAATTTAACAAGTTAAAACCAAGCAGCCTACCAGCATTGGTATGCTTTCTGCTGCTTGGACAGCCAGGAAAACTCAAACTGTTAGAACATTTTCTTTTTATTCATTCCTGGGATGTGGGCATCGCTGGCAAGGCCAGCATTTATTGCCCATCCCTAATTGCCCATTGAGAAGGTGGTAGTGAGTCTGCGTGGTGAAGGTACTCCCATTGTGCTGTTAGGGAGGGAGTTCCAGGATTTTGACCCAGCGACTATGAAGGAACGGCGGTATATTTCCAAGTCAGGATTGTGTGTGACTTGGGGGGGGGGGGGTGGGGGACTTGGAGGTGCTGGTGTTCCCACGTGCCTGCTGCCCTTGTCCTTCTAGATGGTAAAGGTCGTGGGTTTGGGAGGTGCTGTCGAAGAAGCCTTGGCGAGTTGCTGCAGTGCATCTTGTAGATGGTACACACTGCAGCCACGGTACGCCGGTGGTGGAGGGATAGAATGTTTAAGGTGGTGGATGGGGTGCCAATCAAGCGAGCTGCTTTGTCCTGGATGGTGTCGAGCTTCTTGAGTGTTGTTGGAGCTGCACTCATCCAGGGAGCCTCCTTTTCCCATCAGTTGTTCAATGGCCCACCACCATTCGCGAATGGATGTGGCAGGACTGCAGAGCTTTGATTTGATCCATTGGTTGTGGGATCGCTTAGCTCTGTTGGACATGACCCTGGCATCCAACTTTCGAAGGTCAGTGGAGATAGCCTCGGAGCTTCAAAAGAAGACAGACCTGTACAGACAGTCACAAGCGTGGCCATACACAAGCCCATCAGCAAAATAAAAAATGATGAGGCAAAAGAGAAATGTTTTTTCTTCAGGCAGCTCTGTGGTTTTCTCTTCATCCTTCTGCAACAGGCCTCTGAGGCATACTGCAGCAAGTCTGAGCCCCTCAGTCTGCTGCGACTCTTGCATGTACATTACTCTGGGGCTGGGAATACATTCAGGGTTACAGAAGAAGGGAGGGCATCTGCAGAGTGAGTGGAACTCCTGCCCCACTGGAGGTGTATCCCAGTCGGAAAGCCCACGTTCGAGGTATTCCCATTAGGCAACAATTTAAATTTCTTATGTGCAGTTGCATAGTGACGCTGACAGAGGCCTAAACCAGTGGTCCATCCACCCTCTCACTTAAAAAGGGTATTAATTAATGTGAGAGTGGAGAGAAATATAAAACTCTTGGAAAGTAAGAGAAATTTAGTGTTCCATGATTTTAAGTTCACTGGTTGTGATTTTTGATCCATTTCTTTCTTTCTCTCAACCCTCGTCAGACTTCTTTGATAGCAGTCCAGCACCTTCTGCTGTTGCTCATTCCGGATCCATCCAAAAACCAGAACAACCAGACAAGGCAGTGGAAAGGTGAAAATTCTGATTGTGGTAATTATGATCTAATTACAGACCAAGTTTAGTAATTGCAGCATGTGTTGATGGTGATTGTGTCTTAAAATGCTACTCCATTTATGAAAAATTAGATATAATGCTTTCTAACTTTTATTTAAATTAATTCTCTACAATCAAATATTTTAAGCACAAGAAAATAGATTTATCCTATAGCAGTGTATATACTTGGTAGCCTCCCCATCTATCTATCTTATAAACATTTTCTGATTATTATTCACACTTCATGTTACACTATAAAGTGCCAAAAGTATTATTAAAATTAAGAAAAAGGCAGTAATTTTAATGAGCTGTATTTTCTGTTTGTTTTAAATTTGTTATCGGGATGTGATTAATGCTGATAAGTTTGCATTTATTGCCCATCTTTAGTTGCTGAGAAGGTGGTTGTGGGCCTTCTCCTTGAATCGCTGCATTTCTTGTGGTATAGCTTAGAAAGAGCAAAAAGGTGGGAGAAAACTCACTTATTTTTAAAGTGAGGGAATTCGCATTCATTTTAGAAACACAATATTAATATCCCGAATACTAAAGTACATTTTCAAAATGGAAAATTGTATTGTGTCTAGGTGACTGAAGAGTTGAGTTCACAGTTAGACTGTGTTCTGGATTGGCGATCATTGGCAGCCTCTGAGGTGATCAGATCTATGTTATTGTTTCAGGAAAGAGAATACAGCTGAGGCCTTGCCAGAAGGATTCTTTGACGATCCGATAAAAGATGCAAAGGCGAGTACTACATAGCATTTACATTATTTTGTTCTCCAAAGTTGGTGCTGATATTTTAGCCAAGCATGTTTGTTCTGTATCTAGATGATTTTTTTCTTTGTTTCAGTCTGGTAACCTGTAGAGGGCAGTGCAGACCTAGCATTTGTGGCATTTCTGATAACTGACCATTCCAGAACCTGCATGTATTTATCATCTATCTCGTTATCACCTGATACTATAGGTGCGGAAAGTAGACCCACCAAAAGACCAAATGGACAAAGAATGGGAAGAGTTTCAGAAAGAAATCAGACAGGTTAATACGGTGAGTCATTTAAAGAATATGAAGAAGAGTAAAGAGTGATCAATCTGTATTCAAAGCTTTGAAAACTGTACAAATAATTTACTATCCGTTTTATTATTACAGCATACATTGTTTAAAAAAAATGAATTAGCACTCTCAAAGTAGTAAGCATCTAGAGTGGGCTCTCAGTTAATACAATCTTGATTTAACTCAATTAAGAGAGCTGATGAATGTTTGTAAAAGAAAGGATTGTAGGTTATAAGGTTAAGAATGGACAAACCAGTCAGAGAAGACTAAAGGAGATTGACGTCCTGGAGACTGATTGATTGTTTTGAGATTGTGGGAGAAATTTTGGACTTTTGTGTTCTTGGAGGTTTTTGCCCGTGGAGATTCAGCGATAAGTTGCACAAATTGTACAGTCTGTTGGAAAGAGCTGAATTGATGTCATATGGCCATTTTTCATCCCATGCTTTCATCTCCTATATTTTGTTCATAAACAATAAGTTGTATTTTTCCTGTATTTTATATGTAAAGTATTTTGTTGTTTTTAATTCTCTCAGAACTATGCAAGATAGTAAATTGTGTAGAAACTGGAAATCCAGTGTGCTACTTCAAGTTAACCATGACAGCAAGACAAGGGGGAATAGGTTCAAACTGATGAAAGGTAAATTTAGGACACGTGTCCAGGAGAATCTCTTCACACAGAGAGTAACCAACACTTGCAACAAACCTTCAGGTAGAGTAGTGCAGGTGAAAATCTTTGAGTTAGTTAAGAACCAGTTGCATGGCATGATTGGGGTGGGGAGAACTGTGGGTTTTGCTTTCTGGATGGATATGGTAAGATTGACTGAGTGGCCTTCCTCATCTGTATCATCTTGAAGTCTTTTAGATCTTTAAAGCCCATTATTTCTAAAGCTTACTATTTAGACAAATTGAATTGGGAAGGGAAAGTGTGGTTCATTTTTCAATAAACAAATGTAATTGAATAGCACTAAAAACCTATCCATATATTTAAGTCGTAATTCCCTTTTTAAGCAAACTGAATTATTATTAAATGAATATTTTGCATCTGTGTTCACGATGGAGAAGGGTGATGTAGGCATAGAAATCAGGCAGGGGGGATTGTGATATACTTGAACAAATTAGTATTGAGAGGGAGGAGGTACTAGCGGTTTTAGCGGGCTTAAAAGTGGATAAATCCCAAGGCCCTGACGGGATGTATCCCAGGCTGCTGTGTGAGGCAAGGGAGGAGATTGCAGGGGCTCTGACACAAATTTTCAGAACCTCTCTGGCCACAGGGGAGGTGCCAGAGGACTGGAGAACAGCTAACGTAGTACCATTGTTCAAGAAGGGTAGTAGGGATAAACCAGGGAATTACAGGCCAGTGAGCCTAACATCAGTGGTAGGGAAATTATTGGAAAAAATTCTGAAGGGCAGAATTAGTCTCCACTTGGAGAGGCAGGGATTAATCAGAGATAGTCAGTATGGCTTTGTCAGGGGGAGATCATGTCTGACCAATTTGATTGTGTCCAGTGGTGTACCGCAGGGATCGGTGCTGGGTCCTTTGCTGTTTGTAGTGTACATTAATGATTTAGATATGAATGTAGGAGGTATGATCAGTAATTTCGCAGATGACACGAAAATTGGTGGAGTGGTAAATAGCGAGGAGGGAAGCCTCAGGCTACAGGACGATATAGACGGGATGGTTAGATGGGCAGAACAGTGGCAAATGGAATTTAACCCTGAAAAGTGTGAGGTGATGCATTTTGGGAGGACAAACAAGGCAAGGGAATACACATTGAATGGTAGGATCCTAGGAAGGACAGAGGATCAGAGGGACCTTGATGTGCATGTACATAGATCCCTGAAGGCAGCAGGACAGGTAGATAAGGTGGTTAAAAAGGCATATGGGACATGTGCCTTCATTAGCCGAGGCATAGAATATAAGAGCAGGGAGGTTATGATGGAGCTGTACAAAACGTTAGTTAGGCCACAGCTGGAATACTGTGTGCAGTTCTGGTTACCACACTATAGGAGGGATGTGATTGCATTGGAGAGGGTGCAGAGGAGATTCACCAGGATGTTACCTGGGCTGGAGCGCTTCAGCTATGAAGAGAGACTGGACAGGCTGGGGTTGTTTTCCTTAGAGCAGAGAAGGCTGAGGGGGGACCTGATTGAGGTGTACAAAATTATATGGGGCATAGATAGGGTAGATAGAAAGGAACTTTTCCCCTTAGTAGAGGGGTCAATAACCAGGGGGCATAGTTTCAAGGTAAGGGGCAGGAGGTTTAGAGGGGATTTAAGGAAAAACTTTTTCACCCAGAGGGTGGTTGGAATCTGGAACTCACTGCCTGAAAGGGTGGTAGAGGCAGGAACCCTCAACATTCAAGAAGCATTTAGATGAGCACTTGAAATGCCATAGCATACAAGGCTACGGACCAAGTGCTGGAAAATAGGATTAGAATAGACAGGGCTTGATGGCCGGCATAGACACGATGGGCCGAAGGGCCTCTTTCTGTGCTGTATAACTCTATGACAAACTCGTCCACAGCACTTGAAGGGTTAAGTTACTTAAGTTTAAACTTCTACATTGTCTAAACAGAACTTAATGTATTTCTAGAGTTCTGCCTGTCCACATACAGGACGCTGTTTGCACTTAGCCACTGTCTCTTCCCTCCACTCTCCACAAGGTAGGCTGGTTATGGTGGAAGCCCTGTCTTTCTAATCTGAATAGCATTTCCCACACAGTCATCTACAGTCGCTGTTTAGGTCAGTTTGTATTTATATAGAACTAAAGGGCAACCGCTACAAAATACAGGTTGTAAAGTCAGACAGTTATTCTAGTCCTGCATTTGATGGGAATCTGGCACATGAGATTGTGATCTCCCATCTTAAATTGCAAACTCAAACTTCCATGGACTTTAAACCAGCAGCATGGAAGTGTTGCTATTCCAGCATCCATACCACAAGTGGAAGAGATTTATTAAAACTGCAGACTCCAACAGCTAGCTAACAAAACAAATGTCAAAGGTGAAAATGCTCTAGTGACTGGAGTCCTACTTAACATAAAGGAAAATGGTTGTGGTGGTTGGAGGTCAATCATCACACCCCCAGGACATCAATGTAGCAGTGTCTTTGATCTTAAGCTGTGACTGACCTTTCCTCCATGATCAGGAATGGAGCTATTCACAGTGATTCTACAGTCTTTGGCTCCATTCACAACTCGTTCGCTAATGAAGGAATCCATGTCAGCCTAAGACAGAAACTGGACAAGATTTAGATTTAGGCACGTATCATTCACACCACACAAGTGCCAGGTATTAGCCACCTCCAGCAAAAAAAAAGCCCAACCACTTCTTTTTGATCTTTAACGTCGCCACTATCGCCAAGTCTCCTGACCATCAACATTTTGGGCGTCATCATTGACCAGAAGCTTAATTGAACCAGTCACATCAACACTGTGGCTACAAGAGCAAGGCAGAGGCTCGGTACTCTGTGACAAATGGCTTATCTCCAGACCAAAGTTCCCTGTAAGCTGCATGCCTCACAGCGCTCCAGGGACCCCGCACAGCCGGCTTTTCAATGAGAAAAGTCATGCGTGTGCGGTATTTTGAATGGCCCGAGCAGTCCCTTAAAGGGGCCGCACGGCGCCAAACAAAATTACAGGGAACATTGCTCCAGACCCTTTTAAAACCTTCCGACTATCTACAAGCTCGAGGAATATAATGGAACACTCACGACTTGCCTGGGGGTGCTGCCGCAACAACACTCGAAGCTCGACAACGTCCAGGACAGAACAGTCTGCTTAATCGGTGCCCCTGCCACTCTACTTAACATCCACTCCCTCCACATTGGTTCATTTTGGCTATAGTATGTCGTATATACAGGATGCACTGCAGCAACTCACCATGGTTACTTCAACATCATCTTCCTATTGGCAGAAGGGTCGAGAACCAGAGGACACAGATTTAAGGTGATTGGCAAAAGAGCCAAAGGCGACGTAAGAAAAAACTTTTTTACACAGCGAGTGGTTAAGATCTGGAATGCACTGCCTAAAAGGGTGGTGGAGGCAGACTCAATCTTACCTTTCAAAAGGGAGTTGGATAAGTATCTGAAGGAAAAAAATTTGCAGGGCTAAGGGGAAAGGGCAGGGGAGTGGGACTAGCTGAGAGTCGGCACGGGCTCGACAGGCCGAATGGCCGCCTTCCGTGCTGTAACCATTCAATGATTCTATGATTCCACTGAGAAAGACAAGAGCAGCAAGACCATGGAAACACCATCACCTCAAGTCACACACCATCCTAACTTGGACAATATATTGCTATTCCTTCATCGTCGCTGGGTCAAAATGCTGGAATTCTCTACCTAATAGCACTGTGGGAGTACCTTCACTACACGGACTGCAGCGGTTCAAGAAGGCGGCTCACCACCACCTTCTCAAGGGCAGTTAGGGATGGGCAATAAATGCTGGCCTTGCCAGCGACACCCACATCCTGTGAATGAATAAATAAGAGTTGAAGCGGTTCAAGGAGGAGACCTACCACCACCTTCTCAGCAAGTAAGGCTGGGCGATAAATGCAGTCTGGCCAGTGTCGCCCACATTCCAAAAACAAATTTATAAAAAGTTGTAACTAAAAGCAGATGAGCTGTGAAGAGAGAAAGAAGGAATGAAAATATATATTAATGGCACTTTTATATAGTACACTAAAGGATTCTGAAATAAAAACAGAATATGCTGGAAACAGTCAGCAGGTTAGGTAGCATCTGTGGAGAGAAACAGAGTTAACATTTCAGGTCGATGACCTTTCATTCAAGGAGTTATTTTACAACTTCCAAAAAAAATATATTCCACTGAAAAGAAAAGGGTGTAAAAGAAAGGACAGTCATCCGTGGCTAAGTAAAGAAATTAAGGATAGTATTCGACTAAAAACAAGGGCATATAAGGTAGCGAAATCTAGTGGGAGGACGGAGGATTGGGAAAACTTTAAAAGGCAGCAAAAAATAACAAAAAGATTGATTAAGAAAGGGAAGATAGATTATGAAAGTAAATTAGCAAAAAATATAAAAACAGATAGTAAGAGTTTTTATAGTTATATAAAAAGAAAAAGGGTGGCTAAAGTAAATGTTGGTCCCTTAGAGGATGAGACCGGGAAATTAATGGTGGGAAATATGGAGATGGCAAAAACACTGAATGAATATTTTGTATCAGTCTTTACAGTAGAGGACACTAAGAATATCCCAACACTGGACAAACAGGGGGCTATAGGGGGAGAGGAGCTAAACACGATCAAAATCACTAAGGAAGTGGTACTCGGTAAAATAATGGGACTCAAGGCGGATAAATCACCTGGACCTGATGGCTTACATCCTAGAGTTTTGAAGGAAGTGGCGGTAGGGATTGTAGATGCATTGGTAATAATTTTTCAAAACTCCCTGGATTCCGCTAAGGTCCCGGCAGACTGGAAAACTGCTAATGTAACACCCTTATTTAAAAAGGGCAGTAGACAGAAGGCTGGTAACTATAGACCGGTTAGCCTAACATCTGTGGTAGGTAAAATTTTGGAGTCCATTATTAAGGAAACAGTAACAGGACATTTGGATAATCATAATTTAATAGGACAAAGTCAGCATGGTTTTACGAAGGGGAAGTCATGTTTGACAAATTTGCTGGAGTTCTTTGAGGAAGTAACATATAGAGTGGATAAAGGGGAACCAGTGGACGTAGTGTATTTAGACTTCCAAAAGGCATTTGACAAGGTGCCACACAAAAGATTATTGCTTAAGGTAAAAAATCACGGGATTGGGGGTAATATTCTGGCATGGATAGAGGATTGGCTATCTAACAGAAAGCAAAGAGTTGGGATAAATGGTTCATTCTCAGACTGGCAATCAGTAACTAGTGGTGTTCCACAGGGGTCAGTGCTGGGTCCCCAACTCTTTACAATCTATATTAACGATTTGGAGGAAGGGACCAAGTGTAACATATCAAAATTTGCAGATGATACTAAGATGGGAGGGAAAGTAGTGAGTGAGGAGGACATAAAAAACCTGCAAGGGGACATAGACAGGCTAAGTAAGTGGGCAGAGATTTGGCAGATGGAATACAACACTGGAAAGTGTGAGGTGATGCACTTTGGCAGGAAAAATCCTAGAGCAATTTATTATCTTAATGGCAAGAAACTGGAGAGTACTGAAGTGCAAAGGGATCTGGGGGTCCTGGTGCACAAAACTCAAAAGGTTAGTATGCAGGTGCAGCAAGTGATTAAGAAGGCAAATGGAATGTTGGCTTTCATTGCTAGGGGGATAGAATATAAAAATAGGGAGGTATTGCTTCAGTTGTACAAGGTATTGGTGAGACCGCACCTGGAATACTGCATACAGTTTTGGTGTCCTTACTTAAGGAAAGACATCCTTGCTCTCGAGGCAGTGCAAAAAAGGTTCACTCGGTTAATCCCGGGGATGAGGGGGGTGGTCATATGAGGAGAGGTTGGGTAGATTGGGACTCTACTCATTGGAGTTCAGAAGAATGAGAGGCGATCTTATTGAAACATATAAGATTGTGAAGGGGTTGGATCGGGTGGATGCGGGGAGGATGTTCCCGATGACGGGTGAGACGAGAACTAGGGGACATAGTCTTAGAATAAGGGGCTGCTCTTTCAAAACTGAGATGAGGAGGAACTACTTCACTCAGAGGGTGGTAGGTCCATGGAATATGCTGCCACAAAAAGCTGTAGAAGCTACAACATTAATTAAATTTAAAACAGAAATAGACAGTTTCCTAGAAGTAAAGGGCATTAAGGGTTACGGGGAGCGGGCAGGAATTTGGACATGAGTCTAGGTTCGGATCGGTCATGGCCCTGTGGGTAGTGGAGCGGGCCCAGGGACTGTGTAGCCTGATTCTGCTCCTATTTTGTGTGTGCAATTCTGTTAGATGCAGGAGATGGTTCTGTGATAGATAGTAGATTGGCGGTTAGGATCAGATCAGCCATGATCTTATTGAATGGCGGAGCAGGCTCGAGGGGCCAATTGGCCTACTCCTGCTCCTATTTCTTATGTTCTTATGTTCTTATGTTCATCAGAGCACTAAAGGATTCAGTTTTGGCGGTTTTGAGTGATGCAATCAGGTACCACATGTTCACTGCCTGCTCAGAACACTATGTAGTTGGGAAAGGATGGTGCTCAAACATATGCAAGGAGTGGTGTTTATCGGCCTGCTACCAGTAGTGCGATTTTTAATAATTGAAGATAGTACTTTTCGGTCACTGAAAAATGAACAATGGTACAAGGAAAACCTAAGCTAAGCTTTAGCAGTTTACTTTTTTGGGGCAAAAAGTTGCAGCAGCTACTGTGATACTACAATTAATGTGAGACCACTGTTCCCAGGTTATTAGTTGAAACCGCATTTCCCACAATTCCCAGGAGAGTCGGATAAAAGCTTGGACAAGCTGTGCCCAAAAGCCATGTCACAAATGCAATTGCTACTTTTAGCTGTTTATGATTTGGATGCCAGGTGATACCTTGGTTATATGGCTGACTGTGACTGAAAATCTCACACAACGGTTTCTCCGAATATTGATGGCTCAACTTAATTGATTTTGGCAGGTGGGTTTCAGAAATTTTGAAGAACTTTCTCTGGGGAGATTAAATAAGTGAGTGTATAGAGGAGGGGAGGGAAGGAGAACCAGAGACCGTGATCGTAGAATACTACAGTACAGAAACAGGTCATTCAGCCCATTAAGTCTGCATCAATGTTTATCTCCATGGGCCACCTAGTCTAATCCCAATCTTCTCTGGCAAGACAAGTTGAGAAGGCTGTTAAAAAAGCATATGGGATCCTAGGCTTTATTAATAGAGGAATAGAGTACAAAACCATGGAAGTTATGCTAAACCTTTTATAAAACACTGGTTAAGCCTCAGCTGGAATATTGTGGCCAATTCTGGCACCACACTTTAGGAATGTCGTCAAGGCCTTGGAGAGGGTGCAGAGGGCATTTACTAGAATGGTACCAGGGATGAGGAACATCAGTTACATGGGGAGACTAGAAAAGCTGGGGTTGTTCTCCTTGGAGCAGAGAAGGTTAAGAGGAGATTTGATAGAGGTGTTCAAAATCATGAATGGTTTTGATAGAGTAAATAGGAGAGACTGGTTACCGACCCTTTTGCCACTGGAAACAGAGGACACAGATTTAAGGTGATTGGCAAAAGACCAATGGCCCAGGCACATTCTATCCCACACTAAATGTTCTGAATCCAGTCTACTCTCTCTTGCTGCAGCTACGGACCTGGTCCACTCCCTCCCACTGTCATTACGGAGTGGCCTTCCACTGAAAGGAACTGGTCTGCTGGATTAGCTCTGGACCCAACAGATGATCTTGTCAAGAGCTTCCTTTCTTCTCATCCGACACACTTTCCATGCAGAACTAAAGAGAGAAATAGGGTAAGGGGAAGAGAAGCAGAGAAGAGGGGAGCCATGGAGAGGAGAAAGAAAGGCTAAAAAAGAGAAAACAAACCATAAAAAGGGGAGAGAGTGTGAACCAAATAAAAAGAAAATGAATCACTAAAGGACAGAGCACACAATAAAAGGACAGATACAGCGCCCGAGAAAGGGAGAGTGAGTGAGAACAACAACTTGTATTTATATAGCGCCTTTAATGTAGTAAAACGTCCCAAGGCACTTCACAGGAGTGTAATAAGTCAAAAATTTAACACGAGCCACATAAGGAGAAATTAGGGCAAATGACCAAAAGCTTGGTCAAAGAGGTAGGTTTTAAGGAGCGTCTCAAAGGAGGAAAGAGAGGCGGAGAGGTTTAGGGAGGGAATTCCAGAATTTAGGGCCTAGACAGCTGAAGGCACGGCCACCAATGGTTGAGCGATTATAATCAGGGATGCTCAAGAGGGCAGAATGAAAACACATGAGAAGTGGAGAGAAAGTGTACAAGAAAAGAAGAGCAAGTGGAAAGGGGGAGAGCACGAAAAAACTGAAATATGAGAGAAAGAGAGAAACCAGAAAAGGAGAGAGAGAGAAATCAAGAGACAGCAACCCAGAATAGGGGGTGCGGAGAGAGCACAAACCAGAAAAGGAGACCGAGGGAAAACTAGAAAATGAGAGAGAGAGAGGATGCATAATGGGAGGAAGAGAAAGAACTATATTAGGACACCAAGAGAACAAAAGAAGAGGTGGAGATGGGAAGGAGAGAAAGAATGGAAGGGGGGAACGACGACAAGGAACTGAAGAAATGGAGGGGGTAGAGACAGAAGGGACAGAAGCGAGAGACAGACAAATAGAAAGGAGTTGAGAGACTGAAGGGAAAGAGTTGAGAAATAGAAGGGGAGGAGCAGAGAGAAATGGGGGCACACAGAAGAAATAGCGTAGACAAGTAGAAGGGAAGGAGCCAAGAGACAGATGGGACAGAGTAGAGAGTAACACAAATGCTGAAGAGCTGAAAGAAAGAAAACAATAGGTGAGAGATACAGAAAGGAATAGAGGAGCAAACGATATAAGGGAAGAAGGGAAAGATGTGCACAGAAGGAAAGGTGAGTAAGGAAGAGAGAGAGAGAGCTGCAAGGAGAAATGGGCTCAAAAAATATAATAAAATATAATTTTGCTCCAGGGACACCCTGATGAAATCTGCTGTTTAATGTGATTTCAAGTAGACCAGAGCAGCTAACCTTCCTGGGCTATCCAGCCTTGTCTTTCTGGGAAACGTGAATGGTTTCAAATGTTTCGGCAAATTCAATCATGTTGCTACACTGAATCAGCCACTTCAGTGCCATGCAGTCAAGTCCAGGTCCACTCATGGGGAGGTAATTAATGTCCCCACAGAAAGCATCAACAACTGGTACAGGAGAAAATTCCTGAATTTTGATCTTATAAACCTAATGACATCTTTAGTACTAATGATTTTACAAGCTGCACCCAAGGGGAACACTTGCTTACATCAATGAAAAATGCTCAGAACGGAAGAAGTTAAGCAGCAAATTTCCATCATGGTTTGTGCTGGCATGACTGGGAAGGAAAAGAAAGCTGCTGGTGACTGGGAATTTCAAAACTCCACAATGTTTTTTGTGGTGTTATTACTCTTCCTGTAACCTTCCGAAACAACAAAAAGGCATGGATGACTGATGGTCTTTTTGAGGAGAGACTGTGCCACTTTGACCAAAGCATTGCATCGCATCTCAGGGCAGAAAAGTCACTCTGATAGTTGTCACATGTGGGGCTCGTAAAGTGCCAGTTTGTAAAAGCAGAATGCATTGCCAGCTATTTTTGGCACTGTATATTCATCCCACCAGCAGAGGAAATGGTTGCATCCGATACCAGCACCATCAGCTGATTAAAGCAGCAAACTTCTTGGAGCATGTGAGTTCTCTGCGACTGCCAGCAGGCATGAGTTTCAAATCCATTGTCAGTGTTGATAAGTCTTGACATGTGGATTGCTGACTGACAGAAGTTGTTGATGCTGTGTAAGAGGAAGCTGCTGCTGTGAGTGGGACCAAGAGTGAGGAAGAGAACCTAAGGGAGTGGATCCAATGAGTAGATGGATGTAGAAGAACCAGCCCCCATCACAGGCTTGGCATCCAATTCTGTGTGATTACTGAGGAAGTTGCTGAAAACTAAGATGTCTCAATAAAACTTTTTTCTGTGTTAAATACTTTATAACCCAATGTGCTGTCTGTGGAAAGCAAGCCACAATCCCAGAGTATTTTGCAAAATTACTGAAATTTGCCTTGCGCAGTTTGTGCAATGCTTCAGTTTCGATCATGTGCATTTCAGTAGTTTCCTCGAAGTTTTAGGATATTTTTTAGTGTTCCAGTAGTATATTGATGTGTTATTTCATTAAAATTGTTTAATTCAATTGCTGGATAATTCCAATTTCTTTCAAGCAAAAAACTTAAACTTAACAGTGGACTGTAATAGAATCATCACAGTTCATACTCCAGTTTTATATTTACAGCACAGAAACAGCCCATTTGACCCAACAGCTCCATGTTGGTGTATATGCTCCACATGGGCCTCCTCCCACCCTTCCTCATCTAACCCAATCAACATATCCTTCTATTCTTTTCTCCCTTGTGCGTTTATCTAGCTTCCCCGTAAATGCATCTATACTATTTGCCTCAACTACTCATTGTTGGGAGCGAGTTGTACATTCTAATCACTTTCTGGGTAAAGAAGTTTCTCCTGAATTCCCTATTACATTTATCTATCTTATAATTATGGCCCCTAGTTCTGGTCTTGCCCACAAGTGGAAACATCTTCTCTATGTCTACCCTATCATAATCGTAAAGACCTCTATCAGGTCACCCTTCAGTCTTTTCTTTTCTAGAGAAAAGAGCCCCAGCCTGTTCAATCTTTCCTGATGGATATAACCTCTCAGTTCTCGCATCAATCTAGTAAATCTTTTTTGCACCTTCTCCAGTGCCTCTATATCCTTTTTATAATATGGAGACCAGAACTGTGCACAGTATTCCAAGTCCGGTCTAATCAAGGTTCTGTATCCTATTATGAGATCATAATTTAGTTAGATTTAGCGTAGTTATGGAAAGGACAAAGATAGACCAGGAGTAAAAGTTCTCAATTGGGGAAAGGCCTATTTGACTCAGCTGAGGTGTGATTTAGTAAAAGTAGACTGGAAACAGCTACTTGAAGGTAAATCCGTGTCAGGGCAGTGGGTGGCATTCAAGGAGGAGATAGTGAGGGTTCAGAGCAAGTATGTTCCCACAAAAAAAGGGTGGGACTCCCAAATCTAGAGCCCCCTGGATGTCAAGGGGCATACAGGGTAGGATAAGACAAAAAAGGGAAGCTTATGTCCGATACCGAGAGCTAAATACTATATAGAAAGCCTAGAGGAGTATAAAACGTGCAGGGGTGAAATTAAGGAAATTAGGAAAGCAAAGAGAAGGCATGAAAAAATAAGGAAAGAGTAGGTCTATTAGAGACCAAAAAGGTAACCTGCATGTGGAGGCGGAAGACGTGGGTATGGTTCTTAATGAATACTTTGCAGCTGTCTTCACAGAAGAGAGGGACGATCCAGACATTGTAGTTAAGGAGGAGGAGTGTGAAATATTAGATGAGATAAACATAGTGAGAGAGGAAATATTAAGGGATTTAGTATCTTTGAAAGTAGTTAAATCGCCAGGCCCGGATGAAATGTATCGCAGGCTGTTAAGAGAAGCAAGGGAGGAAATAGCGGAGGCTCTGACCATCATTTTCCAATCCTCTCTGGCTAGAGGTGTGGTGCTGGAGGACTGCTAAAGTTGTACCGTTGTTTAAAAAGGGAGAAAAGGATTGACCAAGTAATTACAGGCCACTCAGCCTGACCTCAGTGGTGGGCAAATTATTGGAAAAAATTATGAGGGACAGTATTAATCATAATTTAGAAAGGCACAGATTAATCAAGGACAGTCAGCATGGATTTGTTAAAGGAAGGTCTTTTCTGACAAACTTGATTGAATTTTTTGGGGACGTAAAAAGGAGGGTTGATGCAGGTAGCGCGTTTGATGATGTCTACTTGGATTTTAGCAAGGCTTTTGACAAGTTCCCACATAGCAGACTGATCAGAAAAGTTAAAGCCCACAGGATCCAAGGGAAAGTGGCACGTTGGATCCAAAATTGGCTCAGTGGCAGGAAGCAAAGCGTAATGGTCAACGGGTGTTTTTGTGACTGGAAGGCTGTTTCCAGTGGGGTTCCGTAGGGCTCAGTACTAGGTCCTTTGCTTTTTGTGGTGTATATCAATAATTTAGACTTCAGTGTAGGGGACATGATTAAGAAGTTCGCAGATGATACAAAAATTGGCCGTGTGGTTGATAGTGAGGACGAAAGCTATAGACTGCAGGAAGATATCAATGGACGGGTCAGTGGGCAGAAAAGTGGCAAATGGAATTCAATCCAGAAAAATGTGAGATAATGCATTTGAGAAGGGCTAACGAGGCAAGGGCATACACAATAAATGGTAGGATACTGAAGTGTAGAAGAAAAGAGAAACCTTGGAGTGCATGTTCACAGATCCCTGAAGGTAGCAGGACAGGTAGATAAGGTGTTTAAGAAGGCTTACGGGATACTTTTAGCCAAGGCATAGAATATAGGAGCAGGAAGGTTATGCTTGAGCTGTATAAAACACTAGTTAGGCTACAGCTAGAATACTGCGTACTGTTCCGATCACCACATTACAGGAAAGATGTGATTGCACGAGAGAGAGTACAGAGGAGATTTACGAGGATGTTGCCAGGACTGGAGAATTTTAGTTGAGGAAAGATTGGATAGGCTGGGGTTGTTTTCTTTGGAGCAGAGGAGGCTGAGGGGAGACTTAATTGAGGTGTATAAAATTATGAGGGGCCTAGATAGAATGTTTCCCTTAGCAGAGAGGTCAATAACCAGGGGGCATAGAATTAAAGTAATTGGTAGAAGGATTAGAGTGGAGTTGAGAACTTTTTTCACTCCGAGGGTACCTGCAAGGGTGGTAGAGGCAGAAACCCTCATCACATTTAAAAAGTACTTGGATATGCTCTTGAAGTGCTGTAACCTACAAGGCTATGGACCAAGAACTGGAAAGTGGGTTTAGACCGGAGAGCTCTTTTTCGGCCGGCACAGACACAATAGGCTGAATGGCCTCCTCCTGTGCTGTAAATATCTATGGTTCTATGATTCTATACAAGTTTAACATAACTTCTCTGCCTTTCAATTCTGTCCCTCTAGAAATATATTTATGGCCTTATTAACATGCATCGCTTCTTTTAGTGATTTGTGTATCTGTGCCCCCAGAACCCTCTGTTCCTCTACCCCATTTAGACACTTATTTTTCAAGGAGTATGTGGCCTCCTTATTCTTCCTACCAAAATGTATTTGACAGGTGTTTGGGGAGGGAGGCAAAGGTACCTAGATGATGTCAGTAACCTCCTATTACTCTATTAGCTCAGTACAGCAAAAGTATTTTGTCGGAATATGTTTAACAAGCTCTAGTTTAGATTTTATCTTTGCTAAAAGTCTGTGGGTAAATACCAGTCACACATTTCACTGTATACAAGTCCTTTGACTATCAAAGTTGCATTGTTCCTTTCAAAATAAACCAATTATATGAATTACAGCTGCACAATTGTTTTTAGGAATGCAGGAATTGCTAGACGATAAAGGACCAAGGCCCATCTAGTTCGCCTGCTACCATCCTGGTAGTCGCATTTACAGCAATAATGGAGTTGTTGACTAATCATAGCAATCAATCACTATCAATTAGTCTACACTAGCCCCAGACATGAGGAGAGGAAAATCCTAGTGGTGGAAAGCTTTGGGAACCATAGGTTCAAAGTCAAAAGGTACTCCCAAGCCTGTATTACTTACCATGTCATGTCTCAAATTACTCATACTGTATCCCAAAATATTATTTTCTGAAAGAAATCTATCTAATTTGCATTTGAATGAATTAATACCATCTTTTTACCTGGGGAGCCTGTTCCATAGATTTACCACTTGCTTACTGAAATAATGGGCTGGATTTTCTCAATGGGGAGCTTTTGGAGGCGGGACTCCCACTTGTCGGGTTTTAGTCCCGCCTCCATCGACTTGTGGCTAACCCACGCTATTTTCCCTTGATTGACCTTGTTAAGCCCACCCAGCGGGCTTAGCAGGCCAATTAAGGGAAAGCCGGTTACTGGTGACGTTTCATCTGTCAAGAGCTTTTAACAGATGAAATGTTAGTGTTTGACAGCTCTGTGAAGCTGTCAAACACTGACAACCTGTCCTCTAAGTTGAGTCCTTTCAGGCTCAGTTAGAGAGCTCTCCTGAGCAGAAAGCAGAAGGTTGCAGCTTTTGACAGTTCAGCGGTCATTCTGCTTTCTGTGCCGGTAAGCTGAGGGACTCCCGAGACCTGAAGGGAGGAAGCCAGCAGAAAAACGTAAAGGTAAATAAAACTTATTAAAACACTTTACACACACCTCACGCACTTACCTCTGCACACATGCACCCATCACTCACCTGCACACCGGTCATCTCGGCCCCTCCGACCCCCGCAGACCAACGGCCCGCCTCGCTGACCCTGGCGAGGTTCGGAGCCGTTAGGAAGCCCATACTTCAGGGCTGAAAATAGGGATTCTCAAAAAAACTGCCTGTTAACAGGCAGTTAATTGGCACTAATCCCCTTCCTGCCTCGAGGAGACGGGACCCGGCGCGGCACACCCCCAGATTCTGCCATTTTCCCGGCAGACCCACCTCCCAAGGGCTGGCAAAATCGCCCCCAATGTTTCTGCATATTCGTTTTGAATTTAGCCTCCTTCAAGCACAGGCCGTGTCCTCTGGGTCTACTGTTCTGGACAAGGTGAAACAGCTTGTCATGGTCTACATTTTTTAGTCCCTTTTTAGAATCCTGAAAACAGCAATCATATCACCCTCTCAAACTCTTTTTCAGTGAGAACATGCCTAATTTACGTAATTGCTCATCATAATCCAGTCCCTCCATCCCCTCAATCATTCTGGTTGCTCTCTTCTGTATCCTGTCAATAGCTGCAAAATCCTTTTTGTACTGTGGCAACCAGAACTCTGCACAGTATTCTAAATGTGGTTGCACCAATGATTTATAAAGTGGCACGATTACCTCACTATTTCAGCTCAATACTGACCTATTAATACATCCCAACATCTGATTTGCTTAATCACTGCCACGAAACATTGTTGTGATAGCTTCAGTTTATTATCAGTTTTTTCTAATTTCAACCCCATTATGGTAGAATTACATGCTGCAGATCCACTCGCAGTACTGTTTTCCTGAGGTTTTAACTATTTTGTATGCTGATTTAAAACTGCTGCTTTGGTAAATAGTGGATGCTTGTGCATCTTATTAGTGTTTTCTTTTCTGCCTAAAGGTTTCAGAAGCTATTGTAGCAGAAGATGATGAAGAAGTTCGTTTGGATAGACAGATAGAAGAAATAGATGAACAAATGTAAGTGAATTCCAATTAATAAATTTAAAAATAGTATTATGATTAAATGTCTAATTTGTAGCAAATAAATTGTATTTACAGTATTCAATAACCTGACTACTAAGGGCAGAAATTTAGAAGTAAAAGTGCTGCACTTTAAAAGTAGCCATTGTAGTAACAAGGCTGTGTTTCCATTCTGACTCCCAAAACCAAAATAAGTATTCATCTGGTCACGCAGTCTGATTTTGAGTGGATTTGTTTCATTTTCCTGATTGATTTCTGTAGTAAATAGACTTTAAAGTCATGTATTATTAAAGCCTTGCCTTTGGTGATTCTTTATAGTTCCATTACTCCTGTTTTTGCTTTCAGTCCTTCATGGGTCCTGCTTTCCCCTCTCCGCTTCCTCAACCAGCCATGCCACCTTTAAACTCCTTTTCCAGGACCATGTTTTGCTGGATCCCACTTCCCACTTATTACAGCACTGCAGCCTCCCTTCTCTTCTGATGTCATCCCAGGCTTCAATCCCTCTTGAATGGGCCTACAGCTTCTTTCTGTGCCACCCCTGGTACTCTTCACCAAGCCCACTGTGAGAGAAACACCTCAAAATTGTCCTCTGCTCCTGGCATACAACTTCATTTTGGATGCTGCTCAAGGATTAATCTCCAACTTTGTCCTAATCACTCATAAATTCCCAACCTCCCTTGCCCTGCAGCCTTCCACCTCTGTCGACCTCTTTAACCATCCCCTCACCTCTGATTTGATACCCTTGTTCCCAGCAAATCAATCACTGTCTCCCAACCATTACTCCGTGTTGTAGCGCCATCTTCACTCCCTCAAGTCAAAGGGTGCAAACCTTAGCATATTTGCCAGACAACTGGAATAGTCATCAGTCAGCAGATTCGACTTGACCATATCAGTCCTTACCATGATTATCTCATCTAAAAATCGCTCCATAGCCTTGCCCCACCCTATCTGTTTCTCTTCCAGCCATATATCCCACCCCTCAAATTCTTCATTCCTCTAACTAAGCTTTCTATCTATCCCATTTCCTTCTCCTCACTACTGATGGCAGAGCCTTCAGCTGCCACACTCCTACTCTTTAAAACTCCCTCCCTAAACTTCTCCAACTTTAAAAGCCTACTTGAAACATGTCTCTTTGGCCTAACATTCAGTTAACCCTCCTAATCTCTCCCTCGCTTGCGTCAGTTTTCCGAAAGTACTTTGGGACATTTCTTGTATTTTGATAATCGGGGGGCAGTACTGTGTGGCGGGGGCAGGTTGGTAGAGGACCTTTGTCTTACGGATGTTTAGTGTAAGGCCCATGCTCTCGTACGCTTCGGTGAAGGTGTTGACGATGGTTTGGAGTTCGACCTCTGAGTGAGCGCCGACGCAAGCGTCGGCTGCATACTGTAATTCGACGACAGAGGATGGGACGACCTTGGATTTGGACTGGAGGCGACGGAGGTTGAACAGTTTCCCATTTGTTCTGTAAATTAGCTCCACTCCAGCAGGGAGCTTACTGAGGGTAAGATGGAGCATTGGAGCAAGGAAGATCGAGAAGAGCGTTGGTGCGATGATACAGCCTTGCTTGACCCCGGTCCGTACGTGAATTGGGACTCAACCATCACCCCTCTCCTTGTTGAAGTCCAATGGTTCTCTGTCTCTCATTGCATCAAATGACTCCACGTTTACAAATTCTTCCATAGCTATACTCCACTTACCTTGACCTCCTCAGGCCCTACAGTCCTCTGACCGTGGGCTCCTGTGTCTCCACTCCTGACGTTCTCCACTTTTTCATCTTGCTACTTTACAGCCTGTTTTTAAAAACCTGTTCGAAACCTACCTTGTTACTGCGCCTTTGGGCAAATCTCAGAAATCCTCTGCTACTTGGTCCACCTCTCTTCCACGTGAAGTACCTTGAAACATTCAGTTATGTCAAAGGCACGATACAAATGTAGGTGGTTGTTGTCTAACATGATAGCTACTATTTCCATTTAAATTTGGTCTATACTTTTATTTATCTATATATGATTTTGATTATGGATCCTCTTCTGAACAATTGCCCTGTTCAGCTGTGCCATCTTTTAGCAATTTGATTGGTGCATGGCAATTGTGACCCGTACCTGTTATTAATAGGCTTCCATTACAGTTGAAAATACCAAAACTTTTGCTCAAATATTTTCCACATATTAGAGTATTTATTTAAAATTTGTAACTAATTACAGTTACTATTAAAGGTACCAGCTTTGGCTCAATAGAACTTTCACCTCTGAGTCAGAAGGTTGTCTGTTCAAGTCCTGCTCCAGGAGCACATGATCAAAGCTGACACTTACGGCAGTAGTGAGGGAGTGCCCCACTGTCAGAGGTGCCATTTTTTGGATGAGACGTAAACTGAAGCCCCATCTGTCCTCTCAGACGGACGTAAAAGATCCCATAGCATTATTTAAAGAAGAGAAGGGGAATTCACTCAGTCTCCTGGCCAACATTTATTCCCTAACCAACATCACTAAAAACAAATTATCCGGTCATTTCTTTCATTGCTGTTTGTGGAACCTTGATGTGCTCAAATTGGCTGTCGTGTTTCCTACATTATAACAGTGACTACACTTCAGAAATGCTTCATTGGTTGTGAAGTGGTTTGGAATGTCCTGAAATTTTAAATGGCACTAAATGCAAGTTCTTCTTCTTCTCATTTGTTTTGTTTATCTTGCTTTTCCTTTTATATATTACACTCCTATGTGGAGAAACTGTTTAGCATGGTTGGGTCATTTTTTACTTTTTTACTTTGTGATTTAGAGTATAATTTGACCTGTTTATATTTTTGGTTAGTTTATAGACGATAGGAGCAGGAGTAGGCCATTCGGCCCCTCGAGCCTGCTCCGCCATTCAATGAGATCATGGCTGATCATCCAAATTCAGTACCCTGTCCCTGCTTTCTCCCCATATCCCTTTAGCCTTAAGAAATATATCTATCTCCTTCTTGAATATATTTAATGAATTGGCCTCAATTGCCTTCTGTGGTAGAGAATTCCACAGGTTCACCACTCTCTGGGTGAAGAAATTCCTCCTCATCTCAGTCCTAAATGGCTTACCCCTTATCCTTAGACTGTGACCTCTGGTTCTGGACTCCTCCGCCATTGGGAACATCTTTCCTGCATCTAGTCTGTCTAGTCCTGTTAGAATTTTATAAGTTTCAATGAGATCCCCTCTCATTCTTCTAAACTCTAGCGAATATAAGCCTAATCGACCCAATCTCTCTTCATATGTCATTCCTGCCATCCCAGGTATCAGTCTGGTAAATCTTCGCTGCACTCCCTCCATGGCAAGAACATCCTTCCTCAGATAAGGCGACCAAAACTGCGCACAATACTCAAGGTGTGGTCTCACCAAGGCCTTGTACAACTGCAGCAAGACATCCTTGCTCCTGTACTCAAATCCTCTCGCTATGAAGGCCAACATACCATTTGCCTTCTTAACCACCTGCATGCTTACCTTCAGCGACTGGTGGACAAGGACTCCCAGATCTCGTTGCACTTCCCCTTTTCCCAATCTATTGCCGTTCAGATAATAATCTGTCTTCCTGTTTTTGCCACCAAAGTGGATAACCTCGCATTCATCCACATTATACTGCATCTGCCATGCATCTGCCCAATCACCCAACCTGTCCAAATCATACTGGAGTTTCTCTGCATCCTCCTCACAGCACACACGCCCACCCAGCTTTGTGTCGTCTGCAAACTTAGAGATATTACATCTAGTTCCCATGTCCAGATCATTAATATATATTGTGAATAGCTGGGGTCCTAGCACCGATCCCTGCGGTACCCCACTAGTCACTGCCTGCCACTGGGAAAAAGACCCGTTTATTCCAACTCTTTGCTTCCTGTCTGCCAACCAGTTCTCTATCCAAATCAGTACCTTGTGCTTTAACTTTGCACGCTAATCTCTTATGCGGGACCTTATCGAAAGCCTTCTGAATGTCCAAATACACCACATCCATTGGTTCTCCCTTATCTATTCTACCAGTTACATCCTCAAAAAATTCCAGTAGATTAGTCAGGCATGATTTACCTTTTGTAAATCCATGTTGACTTTGTCCGATCCTGTCACTGTTTTCCAAGTGCTCTGCTATTACATCTTTTGCCCACTACCGATGTCAGGCTTACCGGTCTACAATTCCCCGTTTTTTCTCTACCACCTTTTTTAAATAGTGGGGTTACATTAGCTACCCTCCAATCCATGGGAACTGTTCCAGAGTCTATAGAATTTTGAAAGATGACCAGCAATGCATCTACTATTTCTAGGGCCACTTCCTTAAGTACCCTAGGATGTAGATTATCAGGCCCTGGGGATTTATCGGCCTTCAATCCCATCAATTTCCCTAACACCATTTCCCTACAAATACTGATTTCATTCAATTCCTCCCTCTCATTAGACCCTATGTTCCCCGACATCTCTGGGAGTTTATTTGTGTCCTCCTTTGTGAAGACAGAACCAAAGTATGTATTTAATTGGTCTGCCATTTCTTTGTTCCCCATTATAAATTCCCCTGATTCTGACTGCAAGGGGCCTACGCTTGACTTCACCAATCTTTTTCTCTTCACATATCTATAGAAGCTTTTACAGTCAGTTTTTATGTTCCCTGAAAGCTTACTCTCATATTCTATTTTCCCCCTCTTAATTAATCCCTTTGTCCTCCTTTGCTGAATCCTAAACTGCTCCCAATCATCAGGTTTGCTGCTTTTTCTGGCCAATTTATATGCCCTCTCCTTGGATCTTATGCTATCCTTAATTTCCCTTGTTAGCCACGGTTGAGTCACCTTTTTTGTTTTATTTTTATGCCAAACAGGGATGAACAAATTCTGTAGTTCACCGTTACCCTTTCTTTTTAAAGATGCAACAATTCTGTTTTTAGGGCTACTTTTCTTCCTAAGTGACTCCATTTTATCCCTGTGAGTTTTAACTCCAGCTACTTTTTTTTTCAACCTAAATGAATTTTAACCTAGTGTGATTATTTATCATGTAAGCAAAACGCAAAGGTTCAGATTTAAAAAAAACACCGCCAACACTCTAGGAGGTTACAAATTGGACTGTTCCAGTTAAAACCACTCCAGCGAGCTATTTATTTCTTGTGTGGACATAACCTTTATTTATTTATGACTTCTCCATGGTTACCATTCATTTGTTTATTTTTTTTACCTGAATTAATTTTTACATTCAGCAACAATCTTCACAAGGTCAACCTTTTAAACCTACTTGATGCTGTGCAAGGAAATTTATAATCCTCTTCAGCTTTGACAGTAGCATCTCATTCCAAACCACCAAGCAGCATGTCCAAATATGTCATTTTGTTTGCATCTTCTCCAGATAATGAAATACACACACTTTGTCATCTTCACCTTCATTCAAGACAAACGTTCACAAGGCTAGCATTGCTAAGGAAGAACAGAGTGACACAGACATACAGAACACAAATCAAATGGCACACGGGGACATTCGCTGAGACAAAGAGAAGCAAAAAATACAGAGATACTATACACGTGCATGAAACCAGCACGTAGTTTCATAATTTTCAACACATAAAACTCACATTCTCCATCTTCACACAGGCCAAGGATATTGTTTCATCCCCACACTAATGGTTAATGGTCCTCATAAAAATTGAAGCACCAATATGGCATGAACAGGTACAGAAAATAATCAAAAAGGCTAATGGGATGATGGCCTTTATATCTAGAGGACTAGAATACAAGGGGGTAGAAGTTATGCTGCAGCTATACAAAACCCTGGTTAGACCACACCTGGAGTACTGTGTGCAGTTCTGGGCACCACACCTTGAGTGCAGCGTAGGTTTACCAGAATGATACCTGGACTTCAAGGGTTAAGTTACGAGGAGAGATTACACAAATTAGGGTTGTAGTCCCTAGAATTTAGATGGTTAAGGGGTAATCTGATCAAAGTTTTCAAGTTATTAAGGCAAGCAAATAGGGTAGATAGAGAGAAACTATTTCTGCCTGTTGGGAATTCTAGGACTAGAGGGCATTGTCTAAAAATTAGAGGCAGACCTTTCAGGAGTGAAATTAGGAAACACTTCTACACACAAAGGGTGGTAGAAGTTTGGAACTCTCTTCCGCAAATGGCAATTGATGCTAGATCAATTAATTTTAAATCTGAGATTGATAGCTTTTTGTTAACCAAAGGTATTAAGGAATGTGGGCCAAAGGCGGGTATACAGAGTTAAGTCGCAGATCAGCCATGATCTCATTGAATGCCGGAACAGGCTCGAGGGGCTGAATGGCCTACTCCTGTTCCTATGTTCCTACATACCCCAAATTATTAATTATCTCACTTTTGTCCAGGAGCAATGTGGTATTTATACCTAATTTTAGGCAGATGAAACTCATCTCCACCAGTGCAATTACAGCCGTTCTTTTGGTACATTTGAGCAATATAGGAAGGGGTTCTCTCCTCCTACCCCACCCTGGCCACATGCACACACGCACACATTCTTTTGCAATTCATAGAATGTTACAGCATAGGAACCAGCCCATTAAGTCTATACTGGTTCCTTTATCCACATAAGTACATAGTCTAATCCCACTCTCCTGCTCACTTGCCATAATACCCTTTAATATTTCTCCTTTTCAAACAAGTATCTAATTCCCTTTTAAGAGAATTTATGGGCTCTACTTCAACAATAGTTTGTGACAGAAATTCCACATTCTAACCACCCTCTGTGTGTTTTAGAATTGTTTGCTGACCACCCTTCTAATTTTTTTTGAGATTGTCTACCAACCAGTGGAACTAATATATCACTATTTACCTTATCATAACCCTTAAGCCTTCTATACCGTCACTAGAATCATGGAAATTTACGCGACAGAAGGAGGTCCATTTGGCCCATCATGTCTGTGCCAGTCGACAAAGAGCTATCCAGCCTAATCCCACTTTCCAGCTCTTGGTCCATAGCTTTGTAGGTTACGGCACTTCAAGTCCATATCCAAGTACTTTTTAAATGTGATGAGGGTTTCTGCCTCCACCACCCTTTCAGGCAGTGAGTTCCAGACACCCACCACCCTCTGCTCTCCTCAACTCCCCTCTAATTCTTTTACCAATTACTGTAAATCTATGCCCCCTTATTGACCTCTCTGCTAAGAGAAATAGATCCTTCCTATCCACTCTATCTAGGCCCCTCATAATTTTATACACCTCAATTAAGTCTCCCCTCAGCCTCCTCTGCTCCAAAGAAAACAACCCCAGCCGATCCAATCTTTGCTCATAGCTAAAATTCTCCAGTCCGGGTAACATCCTCATAAATCTCCTCTGTACCCTCTCTAGTGCAATGACATCTTTCCTGTAATGTGGTGACCAGAACTGTATGCAGTACTCTAGTATTTTATACAGTTCAAGCATAACCTCCCTACTCTTGTATTCTATGCCTCAGCTAATAAAGGAAAGTATCCCGTATGCCTTCTTAACCACCTTATCTACCTGTCCTGCTACCTTCAGGGAGCTGTGGACATGCACTCCAAGATCCCTCTGTTCCTCTACACTGCTCAGTATACTACCATTTATTGTGTATTCCCTTGCCTTGTTAACCCCCCCCAAATGCATTACCTCGCACTTCTCCGGATTGAATTCCATTTGCCACTGTTCTGACCAGCCCATTGATATCTTCCTGCAGTCTACAGCTATCTTCCTCACTATCAACCACACAGCCAATTTTTGTATCATCTGCAAACTTCTTAATCATGCCCCCTATATTGAATTCTAAATCATTGATATATACCACAAAAAAGGGCCTAGTACTGAGCCTTGCGGAACACCACTGGAAACAGCCTTCCAGTCACAAAAACACCGGTCGACCAATACCCTTTGCTTCCTGCCACTGAGCCAGTTTTGGATCCAACTTGCCACTTTTCCTTGGATCCCATGGGCTTTTCCTTTTCTGACCAGGCTGCCACGTGGGACCTTGTCAAAAGCCTTGCTAAAATCCATGTAGACAACATCAAACGCACTACCATCATCGACCCTCCTTGTTACCGGCTGTCAAAATTCAGTCAAGTTTGTCAGACACAACCTTCCCTTAACAAATCCATGCTGACTGTCCTTGATTAATCCATGCCTTTCTAAATGACTGATTAAAATGACTGACTAAATGACTAAATTAATACTGTCCGTCAGAATTTTTTCCAATAATTTGCCCACCACCGAGGTTAGGCTGACTTGCCTATAATTACTTGGTCAATCCCTTTCTCCCTTTTTAAACAACGGTACAACGTTAGCAGTCCTCCAGTCCTCCGGCACCACACTTGTAGCCGGAGAGGATTGAAAAATGATGATCAGAGCTTCTGCTATTTCCTCCCTTGCTTCTCTTAACAGCCTGGGATACATTTCATCCGGGCCTGGTGATTTAACTAATTTCAAAGATGCTAAATCCGTTAATATTTCCTCTCACTATGTTTATCTCATCTAATATTTCACACTCCTCCTCAACTACAATGTCTGGATCGTCCCTCTCTTTTGTGAAGACAGACGCAAAGAACCATACCCACGTCTTCTGCCTGGACATACAGGTTAACTTTATGGTCTCTAAAAAGTCCCACTCTTTCTTTAGTTACCCTCTCGCTCTTTATGTATTTGTAAAACATCTTTGGGTTTTACTTGCCAATATTTTTTCATGCCTTTTCTTTGCGTTCCTAATTTCCTTTTTAATTTCACCTCTGCACTTTCTATACTCCTCTAGGCTTTCTGTAGTATTTAGCTCTTGTTATCTGACATTGCCTTATCCTACCCTGTATGCCCCATGACATCCAAGGGGCTCTAGATTTGGGAGTCCCACCCTTTTTCTTTGTAACTAAACAGCCCACCTGAGATTAGCTGACTTTAGACCCTTACATTGCAGCTGGTAGGTTGTGCCTCTCTGCATTGTAATTGTTTTAACTTTCTATATGTATATTCTGAAAACCAAGATGGACTGGTGGAAAAGATGCTCTTTGGCATATGCGGTTCTGGACCTACAGCTTTATATATTTTTCATAATCTGTATTTGTATGCAAACTGGCATAAAATTACATATTGGCGACAATTATATAACTGACCGCCTTATACTTGCAATCAACTTGGGTGAAGTGTTTTCATTTTTTTTCCCCTCTTGTTTTTGGTAATCTGCTGAGAATGTAAGTTCCATGTTATAATTCTCCTGGTCGTAGCGAGAGATACAAGTGATGCCCTGTACTGATTTGCTTAAATATTAATGCGATGTTAAATATTAATGTGACTGTTCCCAAATTAGTGGTGTGAGGCTGAAAGCAAGAGTTTTGTGCAATTGTAAAAATAAAGGCACGCCTCTAGCTTCCCTCCATGGCACGTTGGCCAAAGGTCTCTGCTACGTTACCTGATCTGAGGCAAGGCAGCAGTTCATGGTACTATTGGTCTCAGCCCTTCTAGAGGGGAAGAAATAAGTCCAGTTTCCTCTGCTGATCACTATCGAATCATTACTGCTGGAAAGTGCTTATGTTGAAATTGGCTGAGAGTAGGATCGGACTTTGCTGTCGTGTCCTGGTAACACTCTCTGTCTGGGCTCACACTTGCAGCATGCTCATTTGGATGAAGTATTGGTGGGCTGCTGTTGCCGTGGAATTGAATTGGCGAAAAATAAAGGCCCATCAGAAGTTGCATTTGTGCGGTTAAGTGTTTGAAAATCAGACGTATGCCTTTCTCTTCAATTTATGTCAGTTATATTACGCTAATCACTTGTAACCACTCTTCCCTCTAAGGCTGCACGGCCGCGCACACGTTCCAGAGCACGCACTTCAAATTAAATGCCGTGCAAAAGAACTGGACAGTAGCTGGGGCGGGGAAGGGGCCCAATACACACTGGCCCCGGGAATCCATACAGACTCGTTTGAGTCTTGTGACCTCAGAGCCAATCGCAATTGCAGCTCTTGAAGTGTGTGTTCTGATGGTTGATGGGTTGCTGTGTAACGCCGCGAGTGGTTTGGTTTTCTCCCTTGAGCTTTGACTTTTCAGCTGGACAGCGGGAGAATCCCCCATGCTGTGATTATCTGCCTTTCAGCCTTCAGTGCCAGCTTGCGGTATACCGGAGCCGCGCAAGCGCAGTATCTAGTTGGGCCACACTTTCGTCGGCTCTGTGCAGAGGTCAGGGGATCTGTTGGTGGCCAGTGAGGGGAAGATCGAGGATTGAAAGGGGAGAGAGAAGGAATCGAAGGGGGGAGAGAGAGAGAGACTAGGGGGAAGAGAGAGAGACTAGGGGGAAGAGAGAGAGACTAGGGGGAAGAGAGAGAGACTAGGGGGAAGAGAGAGAGACTAGGAGGGGGGAGAGAGAGAGAGATGGGGGGAACATAACATAAGAAATAGGAGCAGGAGTAGGCCATTTGGCCCTTCGAGCCTGCTCAGCCATTCAATAAGATCATGGCTGATCTTCTACCTCATCTCCATTTCCTGCACTATCCCCATATCCCTTGATTCCCTTAATATTAAAAAATCTATCGATCTCTGTCTTGAATACACTCAACGACCGAGCCTCCACAGCCCTCTGGGGTAGAGAATTCCAAAGATTCACTACCCTCTGAGTGAAGAAAATTCTCCTCATCTCAGAATAAGGGGTTGGCCATTTAGGACTGTGACTGTGACCCCTGGTTCTAGACTTCCCAGCCAGGGGAAACATCCTCCCTGCATCTACCCTGTCAAGCCCTGTAAGAATTTTGTATGTTTCAATGAGATCACCGCTCATTCTTCTAAACTCTAGAGAATATAGGCCTAGTCTACTCAATCTCTCCTCATAGGACAATCCCCCCATCCCAGGAACCAGTCTGGTGAACCTTCATTGCACTCCCTCTATGGCAAGTATATCCTTCCTTAGGTAAGGAGACCAAAACTGTACACAATACTCCAGGTGTGGTCTCACCAAAGCCCTATATAATTGTAGTAAGACGTCTTTACTCTTGTACTCAAATCCTCTTGTAATAAAAGCCAACATACCATTTGCTTTCCTAATTGCTTTCTGTACCTGCATGTTAACTTTCAGTGATTCGTGTACAAGGACACCCAGGTCCCTCTGATCACCAACATTTCCCAATCTCTCACCTTTTAAAAAATACTCTCTATTTTTCCTACCAAAGTGGATAACTTCACATTTCTCCACATTATATTCCACTTGCCATGTTCTTGCCCACTCACTTAGCCTGTCTATATCCCCTTGAAGCCTCCTTGCATCCTCCTCACAACTTACATTCCCACCCAGCTTTGTATCATCAGCAAACTTGGATATACAGTAATCCCTCCCCAACCGCGGGGGATACGTCCCTGAAAACCCCCGTGGTTAGTAAAACCGCGGTTGGCAAATACAGTATAAATGTTCAAATAACATAATAATAAAGAATATAAAAGCAATAAAATCATGTTATTTACCTTAATCAAGAATTAAAAACCGCATTTACGCAAGATTCACTGCCGCGGTTGGCCAAAGTTGTCGCAGAGAGGAAACCGTGTATACTTGAAATCCGCGTATGGCAAAACCGCGGTTGGGGCGGGATTCCTGTATTACATTTGGTCCCTTCATCCAAATCATTGATGTAGATTGTGAATAGCTGAGGCCCAAGCACTGATCCTTGCAGTACCCCACTAGTTACAGCCTGGCAACCCAAAAAAGACCCGTTTATTCATACTCTCTGTTTTCTGTCCGTTAACCAATCCTCAATCTATGATAGTATATTACCCCCAATCCCATGAGCCCTAATTTTGTTTAATAACCTCTTGTGTGGCCCCCTATCGAATGCCTTCTGAAAATCCAAATACACCACATCCACTGGTTCCCCCTTATCTATTCTGCTAGTTACAACCTCAAAAATCTCTAACTTTCGTCAAACATGATTTCCCTTTTATAAATCTGTGTTGACTCTGCCGAATCCTATTATTATTTTCTAAGTGCCCTGTTACCATGTCCTTAATAATAGATTCTAGCATTTTCCCTACTACTGATGTCAGGCTAACTGGTCTTTAATTCCGCATTTTCTCTCTCCCTCCTTTCTTAAATAGTGGAGTTACATTTGCTACCTTCCAATCCGCGGGAACTGTTGTAGAATCCATGGAATTTTGGAAATTGACAACCAATGCATTCACTGTCTCTATAGCCACCTCTTTCAAAACTCTAGGATGTAGGCCATCAGGTTCAGGGGATTTATCAGTTTTCAGTCCCATTAATTTTTCCAGTACTATTTTTTAACTAATACTAATTTCTTTCAGTTCCTCATTTTCGCTAGACCCTTGGTTCTCCACTATTTCCGGGAAGTTTTTTGCGTCTTCTTCCGTGAAGACAGACACAAAGTATTTGTTTAATTTTTCTGCTATTTCCTTATTCCCCATTATAATTTCTCCTGTCTCAGCCTGTAAGAGATCCACATTTACTTTCGCTAATCTTTTCCTTTTTACATACCTATAGAAGCTTTTACAGTCTGTTTTTATGTCTCTCGCTAGATTACTCTCTCATTCTATTTTCCCTTTCATGATCAATTTCTTGGTCCTCCTTTGCTGAATTCTAAAATCCTCCCAATCCTCAGGCTTACTACTCTTTTCGACAATATTATAAGCCAGTCCTTTGATCTAATACTATCCTTAACTTCTCTTGATAGCCACAGTTGGACCTCTTTTCCTGTGGGGTTTTTGTGCCGTAAAGGAATGTATATTTGTTGTAAATTATGTATTAATTCTTTAAATGCTTGCCATTGCTTCTCTACCGTCATACCTTTTAATGTTGTTTCCCAATCTGCCTTAGCCAACTGGCCCCCTTATACCCATGTAGTTTGCTTTGTTTAGATTTAAGACTCTAGTTTTGGATTTAACTAAATCACTTTCATACTCAATATAAAATTCTATCATATTATGGTCACTCTTCCCCGAAGGCCCCTTTACTACAAGGTTATTAATGAACCCTTTCTCTTTGCACAATACTAGATCTAAAATAGCCTGTTCCCTAGTTGGTTCCTCAACATACTGATCTAGAAAACTATCTTGTATACATTCCATGAATTCGTCCTCCAGACTATTACTGCAAATTTGGTTTGCCCAGTCTATGTGTAGATTAAAGTCCCCCATGATTACTGTATTACCCTTGTTACATGCGCCTCTAATTTCCTAATTTACTCTGCCCTACATTACAACTACTATTTGGGGGCCTATAAACCACTCCCACCAATGTTTTCTGCCCCTTGCTGTTTCTTAGCTCTACCCAAACGGATTCTACTTCTTGATTTTCGGAGCTAAGATCCTTTCTTTCTACTGTCTTTATCCCATGCTTTATTATCAGGGCTACCCCTCTTTTTCCATTTTGCCTATCTCTTCTAAAAGTTTAGTATCCTGGAATATTTAGTTCCCAACCTTGGCACTTTGCAACCATGTCTCCGTTATGGCTATTAGATCAAACCTGTTAATTTCCATCTGCGCTATTAATTCATCTATTTTGTTACGAATGCTTCGCGCATTCAGATATAGTGCCTTTAGCTTTGACTTTTTTCTATTTTTCTCTGATGTCACCTTAGTCGCTGATGCCTTATTACCTTTGTTAATCTCTCTGTCCCTTCGTGACCCACTCTGCTTATTTTTACCCAAAACTCTACTTTGCTCTAGAGCCTTGGCATTTCTCTCGCTGCTTTTAAATTTACTCTTTCCTGAATCCTCCCACCCCCCCTTCATTAGTTTAAAGCCTTGTCTACTGCCCTAGTTATTCGGTTCCCCAGGACACTGGTCCCAGCCCAGGTTAAGTGGAGTCCGTCCCAACGGAACAGCTCCCTCTTTCCCCAGTACTGGTGCCAGTGCCCCATGACCTGAAACCCCTTCTTCCCACACCACTCTTTGAGCCACGCATTTAAACCTCTAATCTGTTTGTCCCTATGCCAATTTGCGCGTGGCTCAGGTAACAATCCAGAGATTAATTACCTTTGAAGTTCTGCTTTTTAATTTGGATCCTAGCTCCTCAAACTCCCTCAGCAGAACCTCATTCCTAGTTCTGCCTATGTCATTGGTTCCTACATGGACCATGACAACTATATCCTCCCCCTCCCACTCCAAGTTCTTCGCCAGCCACGAGGAGATGTCTTTAACCCTGGCAGGCAACACAAACTTCGGAACTGTCCGTCGCGGCTGCCGAGAACACTATCTATTCCCCCTGACTATACTGTCCCTTACCACAACTACATCCCCTTTAACTCCCCCCACTTGAATGGCCTCCTGCACCATGGTGCCATGGTCAGCTTGCTCATCCATCCTGCAGGCTTTCCCTCATCCACACAGGCAGCAAGAACCTCATACCTGTTGGACAAGGGCAAAGGCTGAGGCTCCTCCAGCACTGCACCTTGGGTCCCCTTACCTGCCTGATTTGCAGTCACACCTTCCTGTCCCTGACCACTAACCAGACCTGTACCACTGTCTAACCTAAGGGGTGTGACTGCCTCCTGGATCAAAGTGTCCAGGTAACTCTCCCCCTTCCTGATGCCCCGCAATGTCTGCACCTCAGACTCCAGCTCAAAAACTCTGATCTGAAGTTCCTCAAGATTCAGGCACTTACTGCAAACATGGTTGTCTGGGATCACAATTCTCTCCACAAACTCCCACATGCTGCAGTTATTGAGTCATAGTCATAGAGTCAGAACGGCACAGAAGGAGGCCATTCAGCCCATCGAGTCCGTGCTGGCTCTCTGCAGAGCAATCCAGTCAGTCTCATTCCCCCGCTCTATCCCCGTAGCCCTGCAAGTTTATTTCCCTCAAGTGCCTATCCAGTCTCCCCTTGAAAACATTGAGTGTCGCTGCTTCCACCACTTCCGTCGGCAGCGAGTTCCAGGTCCTCACCACTCGCTGCGTTAAAAAAAAGTTTACCTCGCATCCCCCCTGTATCTCTTGCCCAATACCTTAAATCTGTGTCCCCTAGTCCTTGTACCATCAACTAGTGGGAACAGCCTTTATCGTCTAACCTATCCAAACCCATCATAATCTTGTGCGCCTCTATCAAATTATCCCTCAACCTCCTTTGCTCTAATGAAAACATATCCAGCTTCTCCAACCTGTCCTTGTAGCTAAGATCCCCCATCCCGGGAACCATTCTGGTAAATCTCCTCTGCACCCTCTCAAGGGCCTTCACATCCTTCCTAAAGTGTGGTGACCAGAACTGGACGCAATACTCTAGTTATGGCCTAACCAGCGCTTTATAAAGGTTCAGCATAACTTCTCTACTTTTGTACTCAATACCTCTATTTATGCAGCCCAAGATCCCATATACTTTGCTAACCACTCTCTCAATATATCTCGCCACCGTCAGGGACCTATGCACATTAACTCCCAGGTCCCTCTGGCCCTGCACACTCTTTAAAACTGTGCCATTAAGTGTATATTGCCTCTTCCTTTTCCTTCTGCCAAAATGCATCACCTCACACTTCTCTGTATTAAATTCCATCTGCCACTTGTCTGCCCATTCTGCTAGCCTTTCTATGTCCTGTTGCAGTCGATTGGTATCATCCTCACTGTTTGTCACACCCCCAAGTTTGGTGTCATCGGCAAATTTAGAAATTCTACTCTGTATTCCAATATCCAGGTCATTTATATAAAAGCAGTGGCCCCAGCACTGACCCTTGGGGAACACCACTGTCTACCATCCTCCAGTCTGCAAAACAGCCATTTACCACAACTCGCTGTTTTCTGTCCTTAAGCCAATTCCTTATCCAAGCTGCCACTGACCCACCTATTCCATGAGCCTCATTTTTTTAACCAGCCTTCTATGTGGTACTTTGTCAAATGCCTTCCGAAAATCCTTGTAGACAACATCCATTGCATTCCCTTCATCAATCCTCCCTGTTACTTCATCAAAAAATTCAATTAGATTAGTCAAACACGATCTGCCTTTTACAAATCCGTGTTGGCTCTCCTTAATTAGCTTAAACCTATCCAAGTGTCCATTAATTTTTTCCTTCATTATTGTTTCTAAAACTTTACCCACCACTGATGTTAAACTGTCAAGCCTGTAGTTACTAGGATTGTCCTTACACCCTTTTTTGAACAATGGTGTCACATTTGCCACTTTCCAATCCTCAGGCACCTCCCCCGCATCTAGGGAAGATTGGAAAATTATGGCAAGCCCTTCCGTTATCTCCTCCCCCAATTCCCTTAGCAACCTGGGATGCAAGCCATCTGGACCAGGCGACTTATCCATTCTAAGCATACCCAGCCTTTCTAGTACATCCTGTCTATCAATTTTCACCCCTTCCATTGCTACTACCTTTTCCACTTCTACCGATATTTTGTCAGCATCCTCCTCCTTAGTAAACACCGATACAAAGTACTCATTGAGTATTCTAGCCTTGCCCTGCGCCTCTAAGCATATATCACCTACTTTGTCCCTAATAGACCCCACCCCACCTCTTACTACCCGCTTACTGTTTACATGCCGGTAGAAGATTTTTGGGTTCCATTTTATGTTAACCGCCATTCTACTCTCATATTCGCTCTTTGCCAATCTTATTTTCATCTTCACTTCCCCTCTCAACTTATTGTATTTGGTCTGGTTCTCCCTTGAAGAATTCACCTGACATTCATCATACATTTTTTTGTTTCATCTTCTTCTCTATCTCCCTTGTCATCCAAGGAGCCCTTGCTTTGGTTCCCTTACCCTTCCCTCTTGTTGGAAATACCTAGCCTCCCCCTTAAAGATCACCCATTTGTTCCATTACAGTTTTCCTGTCAGTCTCTGGTTCCATTTTACTCTGGCTAGATCCTTTCGCATCCCATTGAAGTTCCACTCTAGATTGTTCCTTGCTCCTCTCCATTGCTAATCTAAATCTTATGATACGATGATCACTCGTACCCAAGTGTTCTCCCACAGACACTTTGTTGACCTGGCCCACCTCATTCCCCATCACCAGATCCAGCAATGCCTCCTTCCTAGTTGGGCCAAGAACATATTGGTCAAGGAAATTCTCCTGAACACATCTCAGAAATTCCTCCCCCTCCTTTCCCTTTACCCTAGTAGTATCCCAAGCGCTAAAGTCCCCCAATATCACCACTCTATAGCTCTTGCATATCTCTGCAATTTCCCTGCAGATTTGCTCCTCTACCTCCATCTCACTATTTGGAGGCCTGTAGAATACCCCCAATAGTGTGATCATACCCTTTTTGCTCCTCAACTCTAACCAACTGGATTCTGTCCTTGTCCCCTCAAGAACATCCTCCCTTTCCAACACTACAATGTCTTCCTTAATCAGCACAGCCACCCCACCTCCCTTTTTTCCTTCGTAATCTTTTCTGAACACTTTGTACCCTTGAATATTAAGTGCCCAGTCCTCATCATTTTTAAGCCACGTTTCCGTTATTGCCACAACATCATATTGCCACATGGCTAATTGTGTTTGTAGCTCACCAACCTTTTTCACCACACTTTGTGCGTTTACGTACGTGCATTCTGAACCCAGTTTTGAATCTTTCGTAGTCTTTCTTAGTCTGCTCCTATCTAATATTGTACTACTTCCACCTCTAGTACTACTTTCTTCTCTCGTACTACCCAACACACTCCCTCTTTTATGCACCTTATTCCTCTTTTCTACTCCTATATGCTGGTGCCCATCCCCCTGCCTAGCTAATTTAAACCCTCCCCAACAGCACTAGTAAACCTCCCCGTGAGAATATTGGTCCCGGCTCTGTTGAGGTGTAACTCATCCGGCTTGTACAGGTTCCACCTTCCCCAGAAATGGTCCCAATGCCTCCGGAATCTAAAGCCTTCCCTCCTGCACCATCTCTCCAGCCACGCATTCATCTGTTCTATCCTCCTATTCCTGTACTCACTAGCACGTGGCACCAGGAGTAATCTGGAGATTACTACCTTTTTAATCTCTTTCCTAGCTCCCTATAGTTTGCCTGCAGGACTTCATCCCTCTTTCTGCCTATGTCATTGGTATCGATATGGACAGCGACCTCTGGCTGTTCACCCTCCCCCCTCGGAGTGTCCTGCAGCCGCTCAGTGACATCCTTGACCCTGGCACCAGGGAGGCAACATACCATCCTGGAGTCACGTCTGCGTCCACAGAAACGCCTATCTGTTCCCCTAACCAATGAATCCCCTATCACTATTGCTCTTCCACTTTTCTTTTTCCCCCCTGTGCAGCTGAGCCACCCGTGGTGCCGGCTGCTCTCCCCAGTGGAACCATCACCCCCACCAGTTTCCAGAACTGTGAACCGGTTAGCGAGCGAGATGCACTCTGGGGATTCCTGCCCTACCTGCCTGGTCCTCCTCCTCTATCTGGCGGTCACCCATTCCCTCTCTGCCTGCACATTCTGAGGCTGCGGGGTGACCACTTCTAGAAACGTGCTTTCCAAGTATTTCTCAGCCTCGCGGATGCTCTGTAGTGACTCCAGCTGTCGCTCAAGCTCCAAAACCCGGAGCTCAAGTTGCTGCAGTTGGCGACACTTCCTGCACACGTGGTCGTCCAGGCCGCAAGAAGCGCCCAGAATTTCCCGCATGGGATGTGCAAATCACGGGACTGAGCTGCCCTGCCATGCCTCTATTTACCAGACTATGGAGGTAATTTAGCAGAAATAAACTTAAAACTTAACAAAAAACACTCGATAGCTACCCACCGATCAGCACTTCCCTCTGTTGGTTAGGCTATGATCTACTTAGCAGAAATACACTCAAAACAGAACGAAAAAAAACTTACCACAAATACTCGCCTCTCAGCTCCCTTATGCCAGCGACACCTTTGAATTCTGACGTCACTCCTTCGTTGTGTCGCTTGCCGACTGTCTCCCTCACAGGTAGTCCGCTCACTCAGACTCCGGCTCACCACCTGCACTTCTTGACCTTGATTTATTTAATTAAATTTAATTCAATTTGTATTTAGGTAACTTAGTTTACAGTGTAGTTTCTTGACTACTTACTTGATCTAGATTAAGTTAAGGGTACTGAAATTAAATATCTACATGTAACTCAAAGCGTGCGGGTTAGGTTGATTTGGCTATGATAAATTGACCCTTAGTGTTAGGGGGGGATTAAATATGTGGGGTTATGGGGATAGGATGGGATATGTTAGGGGGAATTAAATACGTGGGGTTACGGGGGTAGGGTGGGATATGTGTACTGTGGGGATTAAAGCAGGGACAGGGTACTGGATTTGGATGATCAGCCATGATCGTATTGAATGGTGGAGCAGGCTCGACGGGCCGAATGGCCTACTCCTGCTCCTAGATTCTATGTTTCTATGTTTCTATGTTTCACTACAAGTAGTGTAGGCAAAAAGCAGCAACTCCTTCCCCCTCTTCTCCAAATTCCCACTCTTTCCAAATTCCCAAATAAAACACTCTGTTCAAGTCCACTCCGTTTATTCCCACTCTGTGCAGACTGCCGGGGGAGAGAGAGAGAGAGAGAGAGACGGGGGGTGGGGGGGGGGAAGAGAGAGAGAGGGAGACAGGGGGGAGAGGGAGAGAGAGACTGGGGGGGGAGAGGGAGAGAGAGACTGGGGGGGAGAGGGAGAGAGAGACGGGGGGGGAGAGGGAGAGACTTGGGGGGAGAGGGGAAGAGTGAGAGGGGGAGACTGAGAGGAAGGGGGGGGGTTGGAGGGAGATGGAGGGACAGAGAGAGAGGTGAGGGTCCAGACGCGTGACGTCCGTTCCCGGGGACGGAGCAGCGGCCGCACTTTGGAACAACACAGGTGGAGGCGCAGCACATGTATAATGGCTGCTGGAAGGAGGCTAAAGCAAACAAGTTTTAGGCCCCTGGTGAAACAAAAATGAGAATTTTTTTTTTAATTCAGAAAATTGTTTAAATCCAGAAAAAATTACGGGAAATGATGTAAGTTCCAGTTAAATTTTGCCAGGTGTCGTCCCCTTTTTGAAAGAGTCTATCAGGGTTATTTAAATCATGTTATTAGAGGGGAAAAAGTTTGTGCCCCTGTTTGTAGCTCAGAGTCTGAGAGACGGAGCGAACGGCAGCAGAAAAGGAGGAAACAACTTCTCCAAAACTGATCCCAACTCATCACCAAGGCTGGGGATAAATAACCTCACCACCTTCTTCGGAAGTTTAACCACTTTATTCACTTTCTTATTTGAGCTCCGTTTGGAATTAGAGTTTATTTTATTATTTTTTGTTGTATGTTTAACGACGGTGTTGAAGAGGGAAAGAGAAACTTGGAGCAACTTCTGTCAAAGCTGCAACGAAACTCGAAAGAATTTAAAGATTTTTAATGAACTTTTCACAGAAAATGAGTGTTAAAAACACTTTTTTCCCTCATCTAAACAAGTTTCAACCAGATCTTGAAGTCCAAACGCTTTTAAAGAGGTTCTGAAATGCTTTAAACATTTTAAAATTGAAATTTCTCAATATTTGATTTTGAATGATCGACTAAAGTGAGCAGCTTTACACAAACATGCAACCATGCTGTTGAGGAGGGGGAGAGCGGGGAGGATTTGTTGGAGTTACATATTACTCTTTATTGACTTAAAAAATATCATTAAGACATTTAGGAAGAGAACCAAAAAAGGAGAAAAACACAAACCGTTTTATTTTGTCTGTCGTTCTATAGTCCGAACAAGTTCCAGGAATAATGTAAATATAGATTTCCTTTTAAATGTTTAGTGGAGTGTTAATAGAAACACGAGTTATGTAATGATGTATAAAAATTGCAGGAAGCTACTTTAGAAGAAACTACTATTTATTTATTGAGAAAGACACAGAAAATACTTCGATTAAACTGATAATGTACAATTTTGATTTGGTATACATGTTTGAAATAGGAGATTAAAAATTGAGTACAATTAAGTTTGTTTCCCACTATTTAATTGGGAAGTACCTAAAATAATTCAACACTTTTTTCGTGATAAGAGCAGGTATTAATATTGTGGAGAATGTTTGAGAGAAAAACATTAGAAGCGAAATTCGTAAATTAACATCTTTTACTTCAACATATTAGTAAACATTTCCAAGTCAGTCTGATTGGTTCTCCTGTCCAGGAAGAAAGATGAATGTTTATTTCTGTTAAATCATAGCTTTTCCAGCTTTTTGTTTTTAATTTGGTGACGCAAAGTGTGTGTGTGTTTTTCTGCACTTGTGAATAAGTGCTGCATTTCTGACATGTTACATGGGGGGTGTGCTGGTTCAAGAAGACAATGCTTATTAATGGAAGTGATTGAAATTGGAAATACGGATACCCGTTTTTGTTCAATTCTTTTTAATACTGTGAACTAAAGAACTACAGCACTTTATATTTGTTAGTTGTCTGGTTGCATTGTGATTAATATTCTAATTACTTATGTGGACGTACAGCACGTCAGCGCTATAGGAAAGCCGCTGCTCCTGCTGCTTGTGCAGCCATTGCTATAGTGACATGAGGGGTGGGCTAATACGTTGAAAACTTTAAAATTAATACAGATTTCACAAATAGATATGCCTCTTTCAGCTCACCTTGAGCTTTTGGACTGTTTGTCGATGCATAACCGTGTAACTGAGTGACTTTTCTGAAGTGTTAATGCATTATTATGCAGTTCTTTTATATTCCAGTCATTTCTGACAAGTAATTTTTTATAAAATAGAGTTTGTACTTGACGAATTAAGAGCTTTTAATTATTCTACTGTAAACAAACTTGCAGAATGGGCATGTAAATGACAAATGAATTTCAATATAGATAAGTGTGAGGTGGTGCATTTTGGTAGGAGGAATAAGGAGGCTACCTACTCCTGGGAAAATAAGAGTCTAAATGGGGTAGAGATGTGAAGGGATCTAGGGGTATAGATTCACAAATCATTAAAAGCAGCAACGCAGGTTAAAAAAGCCATAAAAGTGCAAATAAAGCACTGGGGTTCATTTCTAGAGGAATAGAATTCAAAAGCAGAGAAATTATGTTAAACTTGTATAGAACGTTGTCTGATTGTCTCATGATTTGAGAAGGTGGGCTAGCAATATGGCATTACTGTATATATGCTTTTAAGTGGCTGCTGTTGCTGTAGTTGTTGTAAAAGTTGTTGATTTAAAATTTGCTCACGGACGTAAAGGTCGCACTCAAAGGAGTTTGTGGCCTGCTCAGTACAAAAAAGATTAGAGGGAACATTGCTTGTAACTATTCCATTCAACACTGTGCTTTAGGATTGCAAATAAATGTGTGCACTATTTTGTTTTTATATTCAGTTATACATAAGTGCCTTTCGTTGTCCTGACATTGAACATTAAAATACCATTACATTATGCAGCTCTGGGGTTTCTGCAGCAGGAGACTGAAAGTTAAGTAAAGCTGAGCACCTTCAAGGCTAAGAGGGCTAATTGTGTTGCCACTAATATCATCAGAGTTGGCAGTGCTGGAGGACTTCAATTAAGTATAGTGCTGGCAAATGTGTTTTCATACTGGTGTTGTGACATTATCGCTTTGTTATCTGAGCAGTATCCATTGCAGATAACCTTCATTAGTTCAGGAACCTGAAACATTTTCTACAGCTCCAAACTGATAGGACAACATAGTGGCTGTGGCTACTTTTAGTGGGTCTTGTTATGCAACTGTTGTTTCATGGCAAAAAATAGATATTGTCACATAGTAGTGCCTAGCTAATAAGAACACATTCTATTGAATACCCATGTGATGGGTCTTTTTAACTTTGATTTTCTTGTATCATTTTTCTAAATTTTTGATAAAGCAAAATGACAGAATATGTACATTGGAGAGGAGATTTGTGATTTTGATTTATTATTTTACTGTCCCTTTCTCTGATTTGGCTGCCATCTTGTCTTCACACAGTCTTGTTTCATCAGGAAGGCAGGACTCTACCTGTGTTACAACAACAACTTGCGCCTTTAACGTAGTAAAACGTCCCAAGGCGCTGCACAGGAGTATTTTAAGACACAAAATTTGACACCAATCCACATAAGGATAAATTAGGGCAGGTGACCAAAAGCTTGGTCAAAGAGGTAGGTTTTAAGGAGCGTCTTAAAGGAGGAAAGAGAGGTAGCGAGGCGGACAGGTTTAGGCAGGGAATTCCAGAGCTTGGAGCCTAGGCAACAGAAGGCACGACCACCAAAGGTTAAGCAATTATAATCAGGGATCCTCAAGAGGGCAGAATTAGAGGAGTGCAGATATCTCTGGGGGGGGTTGTGGGGCTGAAGGAGATTACAGAGATAGGGAGGGGCGAGGCCATGGAGGGATTTGAAAACAAGGATGAGAATTTTGAAATCGAGCCGTTGCTTAACCGGGAGCCAGTGTAGGTCAACGAGCACAGGGGTGATGGGCGAACGGGACTTGGTGCGAGTTAGGACATGGGCAGCCGAGTTTTGGATGACCTCAAGTTTACATAGGGTGGAATGTGGGAGGCCAGCCAGGAGTGCGTTGGAATAGTCAAGTCTAGAGGTAACAAAGGCATGGATGAGGGTTTCAGCAGTGGATGGGCTGAGGCAAGGGCGGAGACGGGCGATGTTACAGAGGTGGAAGTAGGCAGTCTTTGTTATGCTGCGGATATGTGGTCGGAAGCTCATTTCAGGGTCAAATATGACACCAAGGTTGCGAACAGTGTGGTTCAGCCTCAGACAGATGTTGGGGCGAGGGATGGAGTCGGTGGCTAGGGAACGGAGTTTGTGGTGGGGACCGAAAACAATGGCTTAGGTTTTCACAATATTTAATTGGAGAAAATTTTTGCTCATCCAGAACTGTATGTCTGACAAGCAGTCTGACAATTTAGACACCGTGGAGGGGTCCAGAAAAGTAGTGAGGTAGAGCTGGGTGTCGTCAGCGTACATGTGAAAACTGACACTGTGTTTTCAGATGATGTCGCCAAGGGGCAACATGTAGATGAGAAATAGGAGGGGGCCAAGGATAGATCCTTGGGGGACACCAGAGGTAACGATGCGGGAGTGGGAAGAGGAGCCGTTGCAGGTGATTCTCTAGTTACAATTAGATAGATAAGAATGGAACCAGGCGAGTGCAGTCCCACCCAACTGGACAACGGTGGAGAGGCGTTGGAGAAGGATGGAGTGGTCAACCGTGTCAAAGGCTGCAGACAAGTCAAGAAGGACGAGGAGGGATAGTTTATCTTTGTCACAGTCACAAAGGATGTCATTTGTGACTTTGATGAGAGCCGTTTCGGTACTGTGGCAGGGGCGGAAACCTGATTGGAGGGATTCAAACATGGAATTGTGGGAAAGATGGGCACGGATTTGGGAGGCAACAACACGTTCAAGGACTTTGGAGAGGAAAGGGAGGTTGGAGCTGGGGTGGTAATTTGCAAGGACGGAGGAATCAAGGTTTGTTTTTTTGAGGAGAGGGGTGATGATGGCAGATTTGAGGGAGAGGTACCACAGGCAGTGACTTTTGTGTGTTCTGCAAGGAGCAGTACTTTGTGACTTATAATATTTTAAACTAGTAGTGGAGATTCTACACTCTGTATTCAGAAAACCTGCTTAGAAAGCTCAAAATTTAGTGAGTTTAAGTGTATCGACCAAGTGCACTATTGATGGACTGCAGTATTGCAGGGTATATAAATCGTGTTGAACATAACTTACAGCATTTTATCTCTGTAACTCAGGACTCTGCCTCCTCAACTTGATTGTAATAAGTTTGGTTTACAGTGTTTGGTTTAATGTTTACAATTTAAATATGGTCTGTATTAAATCTCTGATTTACAAGCCCATACATTCTGCAGTCATACCAGTACAAAAACTCTCATGACTGAGAACTAACTTGAGAGGTCGCACAACACCAGGTTATAGTCCTGATCTCCGCATCATGAGAACTAACACCAATGTCTGCCACTTCAGCAGATAACAGTGTGCTCCAGCAATGCAATTATACTGCCATTAGGATTGGAAAAAATCCTTAATCCTTACCTCAGATGAGCTGGAAAGGAATTAAACATTAAGCCAGCATCGATATAGCACTTTTCACGACTTCAGGACATCCCAAAGCATTTTTTGAAGTGTAGACACTGTTGTAATGTAGGGAAAATTATTCTGAGTACTGATTTGAATGGGGTGGCCATCGTTAACTGCAGATGCTTAGTTCTGTGTATAGCTGCATTTTAGAATCACTTATTGATAGAATATAACTACTGTCTACAGAATAAATTTACTTAAGCATGCAATTCAGCATGCAATCAATTCAATAATACTTATAGCCATCGTTTACGTAAATTAATGCAGCATGTAACAAATTAATGAGTGCATTGTAAGGCTGTCACAAGTAGTTAATTGAAGTTGACTCTTCAACCTTCCTTTGGATGAATAGGCAATAATTCAGTTGATGAATCAAATCGGCTCTGAGCTGTGACTAGCTTTTTGCAGGTTTGTATTCTTACTGTAACTTGGACAATACAGCGGTGTCATATTCCCACAAGCAAGTCATTTCCAGAAATCAACTATTGGAATTTGCAGATGATGCAGAATTATGACAGGAGGCAAATTACAGAGTAATCAGATGCTTGAACAAGGTCGAGTACTTGGCCATAGTTTTGCAGTGATGAGAATGTACAGCTGTTTGAATTTCCGTGCCCCCGCTTTGATAGCAATTTTAAACAGAAAAATACTTGCAGTCGTGCCACATTGCCACTAGATGCCCTTCTTGGAGTTATTTCCAAAACAGATGAGATATCTAATGGTAAGGCAGAGCCTTGGGTACTTTAACAGCGGCTAAACTTTAACCAGTCCTGCCTTTTTGCAGCTCCTCAGTTTCATCCTGGGATTCTCATGTGCTTTTTATTGTTGAAAAATGTACAGTTTTGCATATTGGATTTTTTAATATTAGTTATAAAATGGCAAGAGGGAATCCTCAGCAAAAGTGGATTGCAGCATTTTCAGTCTTGATGGGACCTTTTTGTTAGTAGGACAGCAGAAGGCACATAAAGTTATGGAGGCAACTCCGTCTCCACAATGCACATAAAGTACTCCCCCTTTCTTTAGATTTCCCACATAAACCATAAACTAATATATCTTGTCGGCGAAATTGTTATCTAAAGCCATGCTTAGACAGCCAATGTTTCTGGTGAGGGAGACAGTAATATAGTACTCAGCCGATGTCAGTTAGTAAGTGACCCCATTGATGTAATGAGGAGTAGGATTCTTTTCATTCCTGGGTGTCAATCAGGAGCTGCCAATTGTGGTATAACGGTATTGGATAAGTGCCAAAACCTCTCAAGCAGTAATGCTCTCTGTTAAAGAAAACTTATCGAATTTTTTTTGAAAAAAAGTGTAAAGATGAGCAAATTATTCCAAGGTTGTGACCCAAGGGCTGCAGAAGCAGATTGAGGGAGCTTATCCTTGAAGCAAAGAAGGTTAATGAGGGAAGGTTGTTGAGAAGGGGATTAAATGTCAGAAATATTAATAGCACTCCTTGTATTTTTTTCTGGGAAAAGGAGCTTTGTATTAAAGTAGGGGATCAACAGGTGGTATAGCAGGGATGTCTGTGATAATACGTGGGATGGGCTTGAATGGCCATATGGCCTTTTTTCACTCCAAGCTTTGCATTCTTAATGTCACAGTATTCAAAATTTCTAAAAGGAACAGTGGAGAGTTCTTCATTCCTAGCCAGCTTTGGAAGAGCTGTTTCTCTTACGGGGGTGGGGGGTGGCAAGAAGAAAACTATCCTTTACTGTGATTAATGACACCTCTGTTAATTCATTGAGTATATAACTGAACCAAGCATTTGCTGCAGTTTGGGGTATGCACCCTTGATATGCTGGGTAAGGTAGCTTACTAATTGACCTTATGACTGGCGTAACATTGGATTGTTGTGTATGGCATTGGCAGTGGTCTGGATGATGGGGAAATAGACTGGATGGACTCAGTAGTCTCTGTGTGACTGATGTCTTTAAATACTATTGCAATCAAGTGTTCAGCTATTTAGTGTCCTAGAAGGGTAGATTTGTTAAATCACTCATGGCAAGTATTAATGGTCTAATGTAAGACCAAGGAGCACTCTTAGTTTTGTAAATAGTATATTAACTTTGGGAGCTCAGCCCCACATTATTTTATTAATTATATATTCTCATCTCTCATGTCAGTGTAATTTTATTATTAATATCTCTACAAATATTATTTAAATAACAGAATATATTACAATTGCTTATACAGTTAAAATTTTCCATATTGATATTAATTGGAATATTAATTCAGATTACATTTCTAGGTCGGTCTCAGCCATGGCTCAGTGGTAGCACTCTCGCCTCTGAGTCAGAAGGCCATTGGTTCAAGCCCCACTCCAGAGACTTGATCATCTAATCTAGGCTGGGAGCTAAGTGCAGTGCTGAGGGAGTGCTGCACTGTTGGAGGTGCTGTCTTTCAGATTAACTATTAAACCGAGGTTCCATCTGCTCTCTCAGATGGATGTAAAAGATCCCATGGCAAGTAGAGCAGGGGAGTTCTGGCATCCTGACCAACATTTATCCTTCAACCAACATGACTAAAACAGTGTATTTGGTTATTTATCGGATTGCTGTATGTGAGACCTTGTGTGCAGATTGGCTGCCGTGTGTTTCTACTTTACAGCAGTAACTACATTTCAAAAGTACTTCATTAGCTGTAAAGTGCTTTGGGACATCCTGTATGAAAGGTGCTATATAAGTGCAAGTTCTTTTTTTCTTCTAATTGGAAATGACAACACTTACTTTTACATCAAAACATAGTAACTGTAGTAGGCCAGTCAGCCCCTCAGCCTGTTCTGCCATTCAGTTAAATCATGGCTGATCTGTATCTTAACTCCATCTACCCGCCTTGGTTCTGTAACCCTTAATACCCTTGTAAGGGTTTTGCCTTGTGTGGCTCTGTGCTCAGCCTGGGTGCTAGTGCGAGGTTAGGCCTTGTTGCCTGTTCTGGTCTCCAGCCAGTCTGGGAGCACTAGACACCTGTGAGTGGTTCGACCCACTCGCCCTTACGGTTCTGACACTGGACTTAGATGCGAGAGCAGTAATGGAGAGAAAACTCAGGTAGACCCGGTTGAATGGTACGAAATGGAAAATCTTTATTGCATATTATTCAAGATTACGAAATACATGTCATAAGCACAGATTAATGACAGTACAATCTTACACGCAGTTATGTAACTAATTTCAGGGAAACGAGGAACGAACGACACATCGTAAATGGGGGCACACATTACAGTTATCCTAAAAACTTAAACCCTCCCCTATCAATACCTGCTCTAAACTAGACTTGTAGGATCGAGACTCATGCTCACCACTCGTGATAACTCGGAGAATTCCGAAAACTCTGATCGGATGTTTTTCACCGCAGCACCTGATTACCCACGTGTTGGTCAGGGGTCTCTGTACCCCACTTGTTTACTCGTTTCGGCTCCGGCTAGCAGGCTGGACCGTCTGCTGTCATGAAGATCTGTGTTGTCCTCGGAGTTCCGACACGACTCTCAAAATAGTCTTCCTGTGCCCTCGCACCGATTCGATAAAACTCAAAGAAGAGTCTTCCGATGCCAGTTCTGTAGAACTCAAAGATGGTCTTCCTGGGCAAGGAAAGTGTCTATTCGACCTACAGGCGCGGTCGGGGCTTACTGACCGTGGCGATACGTATGGTCGTCGTCTTCTCTTCTCATCTCATCTCATATCTCATCTCATATCTCATCTCATCTCATCTCATCTCATCTCATCTCGGGCCTTCGGTTCCAACACCATTTACCGACTTCTCGGGATGGTGTGCCCGTTCCAAGGCTTCACAGCCCAGTTCCACACAGATCTTCGCGGCAAGCCACGAGGCAGATCCTGGCGGATCGTAAAGTTCAACAGTCTTTAAAGCTGCAAGAGGCAGAGACACGAGGCAAGCGGCAAGAAGTCGAAAGGATAAGAGAAAGATGGACGGTTGTAGCTTGCAGTTATAGTGCAAAACTCTTCTTTTCCCGCCCAACCTTAATGTCTTTTCTTTTGTTAGGGTTTGGCGCTCAAATTTTCTTGTATAGGGTGATCTCCGTTTTAATGGGTTTCGGGGATACTCGTAACTGTCTGAGTACCTGTTCCCATTGTGTAATCGGTCGGTATTCTCCCTGGAGGGGTTTTGGGGCTTCCAAATGTTTCTTTGGATGGGTTCTTGATCACTTGGTACAATAGCCCTTATTCACACCTGGGAGACCGATTTCAGTATTTATGTGTATACTGCAAACCCATAATGTCTCGTGTATTATCTCAAATGTGCTGAGTCTCGATCGATCTCGCACAAATGTTTATTGGAACGCCATCTTGTCTGCTTATCGAAAAGTCTAGAATGTTCTGCCACGAGGCGTGGCGGCCATTTTACAGGCTGCTTGTGTCCACTTTGAAAACCTGACAGCATTCTGCTGAAATAAAGCTGTTTGAACGAAACTATGTGTTTTCTCCTTATTTATAAAATCGCGATATATTGCGAATTCTACAGTCCCTCCTGTTGATGCGAATAACTCCGTTTATCGTATCAAAAATATTGTGGTGAGCAATATTATCTCGATTTCTCCAGATCCAGAAAATTAATCCCCATAACTTAAACTATCTAGGGTCTTTGCGTCGTCCTTATTTCCCAAGAAAATTACATTCTTATAACACCGCAGGCATTATTTGCCTTTAAACTTACACCACTTGTTTTCCTTCCAGGCGTAACCAGGCCGATGCCTCTCGTATCACCTGTATATTCACATTTTTTATTCAGGGAAAAGAAAAACAAAACTAAACCAAACAATCATATTCAACAACAACACCATCACCAAAATAATCAAAACCCAACTCTTAAACATGTCGAGTTCCAAACGTAATTACAGTTTCTGAAAAATCACGATCGATTACAACACTTCCGAGGCGCACGTGGCAAACGGGAGTGACGCCATTTTCTGATTATACAGTGCTTTCGTCGTGCACGCGCACGTAACGTTCTCGCCACTCTCCCGTGTTTTCGTTCTTGGTGAGGCGTTTGCCTCTCTTACAATGTACGACCAATAAGTATACCACAATAAACACTTGGCATACAACTAAAATGTGGGAGGCTATTCTAATCCAGGAAGGCACTTCAATGTTGGTGAACAGATTCCACCACGGTGGAATTACTATGTCCAGAATGTCCGTCCCTATTTCGACAGTTTTCTGCTCTAGTGTGTAAAAATGTTTTTGTGACACCGTGACGGCCTTTAAAAGCTTGGTGAGGTGTTCAGGGAGAGGGGGAATGAGGTATCCGAAATGCGCGACGAATCGCTGCAGGTCAGTGAAGTTCTCTTTTACGGTGAGATGAACCGTGGATGGTTCAGGGATTGGGACAATTCGCTGTTGTGCTACTTGAACTTCCGCCCTGGGTTTGAAACAGAAACTGCTGTCACTCACCGGACACCGGCTACGGTTTCCATGCTGGTAGTGCTGCGCTGCAGTGGTAACGCAATATGTTCCACCCCCGATGTATGCTACCTGCGGAGGCACATGATCTTGTGCCATTGCCTCCATGGTGCAATTCATGGACTTGGCGCCAGCCGTTCTGAACCCACACTGTGGTGTTAAAAAGGCATTCAAGTGCTGGGGACACAGTATTATGTGTGCTCCCCTGCCACGACAACCAGAGAGATCTGTACCTGTCATCGTTTGCTCCCAGCGGATGACGTAGGGTGGAACCGCTGCATAGCGAATGTGGGCTCCCCCCTGAATGACACCAATGTTCTCTACCCGATACACCGGGGCGGGCTTTGCTGTGTCGCCCAAAACCGGCATACGTAATACTATACCCATGATAGTATGGTTTGATCGTCCACAGTCCACGGGGACTGGGTATGCTTCTGAAGCTAGCCTGAGCTGGCACGGGCTTAATGCGTTCTGAAAAGGGTGGAGCGCCCGCAGGTGTTTGTTACTTATCCAGACGGGACCAAACCTTGTTTTAAATCCTCCAAATTACTGCGGCCCTCGCCCAGTAACCACGCCCCGTAAAGCACGCACACCTCGTTCTGCGCAGCTTGATCGGATGCATTCCGATCTTCCCTAATCAGGGCATTTACCGTTCTCGCGTGTTTCTCTAGTTCAGCTATTATTTCTTTTAAGTGGAGAGTCATGGCCTGGTCCTCGTGTAAACCCGACCCAACCACCTTATTTTCATCTGTGAGAATGTCTTTTAATTGCGTTTTTAAGCCATTAATCTGGGTCTGCAGCTCCACGCTGTCTAGAGTGTTGACCACAGATGTACCTGTGTTGAAAGCAGTGAACGCGTCGTTCACAACACCCCATCTTTGCCTCCCCACCTGATCAAAGACTTCATGTGGTGCGGTGTACAAACTTGTTTTATCAATTTCCGCGAAATCGAATTCGTAAAATTGTCTGAACATCTTGGTTAACAGGACCTGATATAACTGTTCCGTCTTTTTGGGGCACCACTCTGGTAACCGTACCTCGGTGAGATTTAAAATCACCGAGGCCACCGCGTAATGTACCCCCTGAAATAGTATCTGGTCTGTGGGGACCAGTACCAAACCATTCCCGGGTCACTTACTGGTTTTAGGGCACCCTTCTTCCTTAGCTAGAACCACCGGAATCGTGGGCGGGGCTTTGCGTGGGCGCGTAATGAGTTCAGTGGCATTTACTGGGATCGGGGAGAATGGGGCCCCGCGCCCCCTGGTGCTCGCATCCCACCTCATCCCCTGTCCGTTATCCTGCCATTGATTAATGAAAAATATGGAGATGCCTTTGGGGCAAACGTACTTTGACCCCCACATACATACATAAATTCCCTCATCCGGTTCCCACCATTTGTCCCAACAGACTCTCACTTGTCCGTTTGTCCCCGTAATTGTCCGATGGGTATTATTACCCAGTCGTTCCCACTCAACCGAAGAGTTCCTCATGTTTTTGCTCAGCTTTCGCAGCCACCACCATCGGCTCAATGGGACATTCCCACTGCAAGTCAAACAAATCCGTTTGCCGACGGTGATGCTGATCCTGGGCGCGATGATCCTTACTTTGGGGCACAGTAAAGAAGTCTCTTGGTAGGCAAACTCCGATGTGCTGGAATACTCAGTTGAGTTCGTTCCCAGCCATCCTGGCCACCTTCCCTTGTGGAAATAGGTGGTGGTCTCCTCAGCCTCCCGTCTTCCGGTCCCATCCACCGCGATGGGGGCCGTGTCCCCGGAGCATCCAAACACCACGACATCCTTGGTGCGGCCTCGATAGGCCAATCCGCATCCGATTGCCGCGAGCAATACTAGAATTCGTTCCATCCTTCCTTGGTTCCTGTGATCAGATAGAATGAGGTAGCCAGCCTCGCAAGAGTCTCTGGCTTTTGTGAAGGGTGAGCGGGTCCCCTGACCTCGCCTCACGTAAACTTCAATGTTCGCTGGATAAACTTTAACTAAACCTATCTCTAAAACTCCCATCATTTTACTTCCTTAAACAAAATTAAAACTATCGACTTAAACCGATTTAAAACTATAACCTCATAACCTTATCTGAAACTATAAACTTAGAACCTTAACCTTGAACTATAAACTTAGAAACTTATCCTAAACTTATTACTGTACAGCGCCGCCCGTTCCCAGGGCGGCCCCTTTAAATTCTGAAAAGGCTGCCACGAGCTCTCCCCGACGGTGGGAGGGCATTGACCCCCCCCCCTTTGATCTGCCGCAGCCTGTTGCTGCTGCGCTGGGACTGGGCTCTTCCTGGGCTGCCTTAACCTTGAGCCTACGCCTTGGGACAGTCTGGGGACTTGACCATACCTTCCTGGGCTGGGGTATCCGACCTGACCTACGGAGAGTTACCGGGGGCAGGAATCCCAGGACCTACGGACCGGGTTCCGAGGCTTCCACCGTGGCGACCTGTGGTCCCTCCACAGTCGCTGGCTCCGCCTCCCCTGGCTCCGCCTCCCTGAACTCGGGACCTGCAGCTTGTGGCACCGCCCTACTCGGCCCAGCAGGCGGCCCTTCACTCGCAGTCCCTACCTCCCCCGAGGGCAGGACGTTCAAGGCGGGCGGCTCGGGCTCTGAGGCTTCCACCGTCATGCCCTGTGGTCCCACAGCGGCTGGCTCCTCCCCCCTGTGTTCGGGACCTGCAGCTTCGGTTTCCACCCTGTGTGGATCTCTATCTGCAGCCCCTGTCCCCCCTATACCTGAATCGGGGGCGACCCTTTCGTCCTCCGATTCCAGCTCTTCCTCGTCACTACCTTCACTACCCTCATCTTCGTCGAGCTCCTCGAACCCTCCCTCATCTGACTCCCAACCCCACAAAAATGTCTCACAATTTTCCAGGATGTCCCCTTCCCTGATGCAAGCTGCTTTGCCTGCCTGTGTGCCCTGTGGTCCTACCTGGGGCTGCGAGTCCCCACTCGCAGGTTTTGCTCCTGTGGTTGGCCCTTGTGCACCTGGCTTGTACAGTTTGCACTGGTTTACGTGGAACCACTTAGTGCGCCGAGGTACCTTTACGGCGTATACCATGGGACTCGCCTTATCTACAATGTTGTAGGGTCCCATATACAGTGGTTCCAGACTCCCTACTCTGGCGTAGTTTCTGACCATGACCTGGTCTCCTACTTCCCACTCCCGCGTCTTGCGGGGTTCCAGCAACAGGCGATTGCCCTGATGCTGCCTTCCCATGTTCCCAGCCGCCTGTTCATAAACCTGCTTCAGGCGCTCCAAGAGGGTCTGGGCGAACTTGTCCCTGCTTATCTCTTGGAGCTGACCCTCAGTGAGCACGCGCTAGCACATGGGTGGGGGTTCGCATGATCCTCCCAGTCATCACCTCGTGCGGGGAATACCCCGTACTTTTCGACTGACTGGCCCGGACCCCCATGAGGACTAAAGGCAGAACTTCCGCCCATTTTTGGGGCGAGTTCCTAGTCTCTTTCCTCAATTTTTCCTTCAGGGTCCGGTTCATGCGTTCAACAATCCCGGATGACTGGGGATTGTGCGCTACGTGCCATTTCCCTTCAATGCCCAAAAGCAGGAGGGTGTTCTGCATCACCTGGCCGGTGAAATGACTCCCTTGGTCTGACTCCACAAAACGGGGGAGTCCCCACCGCGAGAACACTTCCCGGACCAAGATTTTTGCAGTACCCAGTGCCGTAGCTGTTCGACAGGGGAAGGCTTCCACCCATTTGGAAAACACATCCACCAAGACGAGGCAGTATTTATAGCCTCCCTGGGTGGTGGGCAGGGGCCCTATATAGTCGATCTGTATCGACTGCCATGGTCCCTCTACCCTCCTGACGTGCCCCATGGGCACTTTCCTTTTCTGGGGGTCTGGGTTGTTTGCAGCGCACACGAGACAGCTTGCACAGAACTCGCGGACCTGTTCCCTGAGCCCCGGCCACCATCCCGCTTGCTCTACCCGTTGCCAGGTAACCTCGGGCCCGGGGTGCCCTGCCCCTGGTCCCTCGTGAGCCAACTGGAGGAATTCCCTCCTGTGCTGCTGCGGCACAATCCACTGCTCTTCGCGGAACAGCATGCCTTCCTTAACTGAGAGGGTTGCCGTACTGTACGGACCCTCTACCTGCTTCCCCTCCGCAAGGGTTTTGAGGACTGCTTTTAGGGCGGGATCCTGGTTCTGGACGGTCTTAAGGTCTAGGGGCAATGCTACCCTGGTGTTCCCGGGATTCCCGTCCCTGCCTTGGATCGCTGCCATGGGTCTGGGCCCATAGGGGTCCCAGAAAATGCCGTTGCGGGCACCTTCCCTGGCTAGCGCATCCGCCTGCTGGTTGCCCTCCCCACGGGGCTCTGTGGAGGAGTGAGCCTTCACCTTATGGATGAAAATCTCCCCTTCCTCCCCTACTGCTGCTAGGATCTTTTCCAGCAAGGGCTTCACCGTTAACGGTCGCCCGTCCGCGGAGGTGTATCCACGGCGGGACCAAATGGCCAGGTATTCCGTACACGAATTGCATGTGAACATACTGTCCGAGCAAATCGTGTATGGGGTTGGGAAAATGTCTGGGTGGGTAACGACGTACACCACTGCAGACAGCTCAGCCTGCTGCGCGCTCATGGTGCTGGGGAGCTTGATCGCCAGGGCAAGGTTTGCCGCAGGGTCATAAACTCCACACCCTGTGAGTCGTTCGCCAGCAGATACTGTGCTGGAACCATCAACATAAATCTCGCGCCCAGTGGGATGTATCCCGGCCCGCAAACCTATGTTGACTTCCCACACCCCTTCCACCGAACACCGGTGGGCTGTACCGGGGTATACCAAATTGGCCGCAAGCCTGGGCTCGCAAAGACCTTTAACTCTAAGATCCATCTGGGAAAGAAGAAGGGTCCAGCGCGCAATACGCGCGCTGCTTACGGTCCCATCTTTAATCCTCCCATCTAGAAGCATCTTAGTTGGTGTGTGATGGGTGAGGAGAGTGATGGGAGAGAGCCCTGTGAAGATCGCTGATCTTTTCACAGCCCAATGCGTGGCTAAAAGGTGCCTTTCGCAATTGGAGAAACTTCTCTCCACATCCGTTAACACCCTGGACGAATAGACAACCGGCCTCAGCTTGCCGTGGCGCTCTTGGAGCAGCACAGCGCTCAAGCTGTCCCCGCTGGCAGCTACCTCCAGGAAAAACTCCTTCCCCCCATCTATGGCCCCTAAAGCTGGCGCGGTCTGCAGATCCCTTTTTAACTTCTCGAAGGCTGCTTGGCAGCCCTCGTCCCAAGACCACTCCACTCCCTTATGGAGGAGTCGGAGCAGCGGCGCCGCTGTGGCCGCATAGTCTTCGATAAAATCCCTGCAGTAACCGGTCAGTCCCAAAAAAGACCTCACACCCCTTATGGTGTTGGGAATCGGTAACTCTTGCACCGACTCCCTCCTAGCCTTATCTATGGCTCTTTCCCCAGCGCGAATGGTCAGCCCCAGGAACTTTACTTCCTGCTGACCGATACGTGCTTTCTTAGGGTTCACTTTAAAACCCTTTCTCGCTAGCAGCTCCAATAACTCGGCCAGCAGTGGTCCATGCTCCTCCCTTGAATCCGTAAATAGGAGCAAATCATCCACGTACTGCACTATCTGATTGGGCTGACTAAACTCCTTTAAACTTCCTGCCATACACTGATGGAAAATACTGGGGCTGTTGTGGAAACCCTGTGGCAGACAGTTCCATGTGTACTGTTGTCCTTTGAAAGTAAAGGCAAACTTGTACTGGTCCTCTCGCCGCAGCGGGATGGACCAAAAACCGTTCAAGATATCCAGCACCGTGAACGTGGTCGCGGACGCTGGGATACTCCCTATTAGGTCAGCGACTGCTGCTACCGTGGGCGCGCAGGCGGGAATGTTACTGTTAAGGACTCTGTAGTCCACCGTGGCCCTCCACGAATTATCCGGCTTCCTAACCGGCCATAATGGGGAGTTCATGTGTGTGGCTATCGGCCTCAACACGCCCTGCTGCACCAAGGAGGACATTGCTGTCTCCATGTCGGGTTCTGCTTCTTTGGGGAAGTTATACTGCTTTTGGGGCCGGGTCATGGGGTCCCCATCTACGCTGACCTCAAACCCGGTAACCCTCCCACAATCGTGCTTGTGGGTTGCAAACGCGTGCATATTATCTGACACGTACGTTTGCATGTCCGTTGGGACATCCGCGACCATAAGCCCGAGGTCGTAGCCTCCGGATGGCTTCATGGTACACAGGACCCCTGTTTCTTCCTCCCCTGGAATTACCACTACCTCGCCGTCTCCACCCTTAGCCCCCCAAAGACAGTGATTCCTGAGGTCCACGAGGATCCCGTGCCCTGATAGGAGATCGGACCCGAGGATACCTCTCCCACCCCCCTCATGCCATTTCATCAGTATGCACTTCCACTTGATGTGGAGTGCTCCTAAACGAATGGATAGCGGAACGGAGAACGCGCCAGCCTGTTCTTTTCCCGTGAACCCCGCTAATGTGAATGGGACCTTGGTAGATAGCGGTGAGTCAAAAGGGCTATCTGTATGAATCACGGTGCAAGAAGCTCCCGTGTCCAACAAATAACTACCCCTTTGTTTCTCTACCTCCTTTTCCACCAGGGGTCGCTTCCACGCATCATAGCTGAGCGGACACAGGTAGACGGGCTGCGCGGGCTCTAGTCATTGGGTACTATTAGACGGGCCTGTGGCACCTACGGGGCCGGTAGCAACCGCCACTTTTCCATGCGCACTCATGAGGTTACGCATGGCTCCCAACACTGTTTCGATCTCGTCGGGAGGGATGGGTGCACTAGCTTCCCTATCAGAGACAGGCATCTGGGCTCGGGCTGCGGGATTTTTATCCCTGGAATCCTTCCAAGGGTTCCTGCAGTTCTTGCGCCAGTGCCCTGTCTTCCCACACCCGTAACAAGCATTACTTGCCTGTGGGGCGCGGTTACCCTCCTGATGCCACTCCTTTTGAGCCGGGGCTGCGGGTCGTGCCTCATGCACCTTTCCCTTAAGGGGACGTGCTCCCATACTCCTGGTATTACGGTACCCCACCGTGAGTCGATTTAGGACCGACTCCTCTGTAGTGGCGGGGTCAGTGGGATCAAACCACGCTTTTGCCTGCTCCCTGACGGCTGGCAAACTGTTGGTTACTATACACCTGAGCCAATGAGTTAAACCGATGTCTGTCACAGCGGCGCGCTCTGGCGCACCTGGGCAGCTACGCTGGTATACTGGCCACAGCCTGTCGGCGAAAACCTTCGGGGGTTCTCCCTCCATCTGCACTGTCTGTCCCAGTCTAACAAATGGACCTTCGTCGTCCGCTCCCAATACTTCTAGGACCTCATTTCTTAGTGCCCCATAGGTCTTGGTTCCCCTCTTGCTCTCATCTGAGAGACACTGAAGGATCGAACTACCCAATGAGAATAACAGCATCTTTGCTGTTTCCCCATCGTCGCAGCCGTTAATGGCTGCGGTTTGCTCTATTTCCCTAAAATGTACGGAAGGGTCGTCTGACTCGGCCAGCTTTGGTACGTGACTGATCATAATCCTCAGCTGGTGTGAGCTGTGAGGCAACACAAGCTGGTTGAGGAGATCTCCCTCTGCCCCACCTGCTCCGTTCGGGCCCCTTTTGATACCCGTGACCGGACACAACGGTCCCGGTTCCACTTCTACCTCGGTGGGCTCTTTCGTTACTTCCACCACTTTCTCCCTTACCCAGGTTTCCGAATAGCTGGGTGGCGCGGAGGGCGTAGTAGCTAATACTTCCTCTGCTTTGCTTGGTGGGAATTTCTGAAATTCCTCATCCACTAGCGGCTGGTGTGCTGACGGACTGATAAGGCACACCATGCCGTGTGCTTTGTTCACGGCCCTTTTAAGGTGCTCTATCTCCTTTTGGCAGACGCTGTGATCGGCCCCCTGAAATTTATCCTCAAGGGCCATCTTATATGCCGCCCTAACCCCCGTTAAGCTCTCTTCCTGGGCTTTTATTTGGGCAGCTTGGCGGGCACATCGTTCCTTTAGTCTGCCCTCACTTAACTTTGCCTCAGTGACTTGGCACTCGAGGTAATCTATTTTTGCTTTATGGTGGCTGGTGACTACCTGGCGTTCTTGGTGCAACGCATTTAAATTCATAATGAGCAACTGCCCCCCAGTGACCTTCTCGTCCATTTCCACCTCTAAATGCCTGATCCGAGCCGCTTGCGCTGTAATGACCTGGTTCGAAATTTGGACTTGTCTTTTATAGCACATCAACCAGACCGCTTTCTCCACTGTCTTTTTGTGTTCCTTGCTATCTGTCCACCTCTCGGCTGCCTCTAGTGGACACTTATCCACCAGCAGGTCACTTATCCATTTCTTAGTCAAATTTACTTTTCCGAACACATAATCTGCTATTCTCTCTTCCATGACATTTCGCCCAATCATACCAAAGTCTAACACATTACCCTCTCGCTGCCAGTGTCCTGCCACGGTCGCCATTTTCTGTAAGGGTTTTGCCTTGTGTGGCTCTGTGCTCAGCCTGGGTGCTAGTGCGAGGTTAGGCCTTGTTGCCTGTTCTGGTCTCCAGCCAGTCTGGGAGCACTAGACACCTGTGAGTGGTTCGACCCACTCGCCCTTACGGTTCTGACACTGGACTTAGATGCGAGAGTAGTAATGGAGAGAAAACTCAGGTAGACCCGGTTGAATGGTACGAAATGGAAAATCTTTATTGCATATTATTCAAGATTACGAAATACATGTCATAAGCACAGATTAATGACAGTACAATCTTACACGCAGTTATGTAACTAATTTCAGGGAAATGAGGAACGAACGACACATCGTAAATGGGGGCACACATTACAGTTATCCTTAAAACTTAAACCCTCCCCTATCAATACCTGCTCTAAACTAGACTTGTAGGATCGAGACTCATGCTCACCACTCGTGATAACTCGGAGAATTCCGAAAACTCTGATCGGATGTTTTTCACCGCAGCACCTGATTACCCACGTGTTGGTCAGGGGTCTCTGTACCCCACTTGTTTACTCGTTTCGGCTCCGGCTAGCAGGCTGGACCGTCTGCTGTCATGAAGATCTGTGTTGTCCTCGGAGTTCCGACACGACTCTCAAAATAGTCTTCCTGTGCCCTCGCACCGATTCGATAAAACTCAAAGAAGAGTCTTCCGATGCCAGTTCTGTAGAACTCAAAGATGGTCTTCCTGGGCAAGGAAAGTGTCTATTCGACCTACAGGCGCGGTCGGGGCTTACTGACCGTGGCGATACGTATGGTCGTCTTCTTCTCTTCTCATCTCATCTCATATCTCATCTCATCTCATCTCATCTCATCTCATCTCATCTCATCTCGGGCCTTTGGTTCCAACACCGTTTACCGACTTCTCGGGATGGTGTGCCTGTTCCAAGGCTTCACAGCCCAGTTCCACACAGATCTTCGCGGCAAGCCACGAGGCAGATCCTGGCGGATCGTAAAGTTCAACAGTCTTTAAAGCTGCAAGAGGCAGAGACACGAGGCAAGCGGCAAGAAGTCGAAAGGATAAGAGAAAGATGGATGGTTGTAGCTTGCAGTTATAGTGCAAAACTCTTCTTTTCCCGCCCAACCTTAATGTCTTTTCTTTTGTTAGGGTTTGGCGCTCAAATTTTCTTGTATAGGGTGATCTCCGTTTTAATGGGTTTCGGGGATACTCGTAACTGTCTGAGTACCTGTTCCCATTGTGTAATCGGTCGGTATTCTCCCTGGAGGGGTTTTGGGGCTTCCAAATGTTTCTTTGGATGGGTTCTTGATCACTTGGTACAATAGCCCTTATTCGCACCTGGGAGACCGATTTCAGTATTTATGTGTATACTGCAAACCCATAATGTCTCGTGTATTATCTCAAATGTGCTGAGTCTCGATCGATCTCGCACAAATGTTTATTGGAACGCCATCTTGTCTGCTTATCGAAAAGTCTAGAATGTTCTGCCACGAGGCGTGGCGGCCATTTTACAGGCTGCTTGTGTCCACTTTGAAAACCTGACAGCATTCTGCTGAAATAAAGCTGTTTGAACGAAACTATGTGTTTTCTCCTTATTTATAAAATCGCGATATATTGCGAATTCTACACCTTGTCTAACAAAAATCTATCGATCTCCGTTTAGAAATTTTCAATTGGCCTAGCCGCAACAGCTTTTTTGTGGAGAGAGTTCCAGATTTCCACTACCCTTTGTGTGATGAAGTGCTTTCTGGCATCACACCTGAACAGCCTAGCTCTAATTTTAAGGTTATGCCCCCTTGTTCTGGACTCTCCCACCAGATGAAATAGTTTTTCTCTGTCTACCCTATCAAATCCTTTAATCATAAAGACTTCAAATTAGATCACCCTTTAATCTTCAATATTTAAGGGAGTGCAAGCCTAGTCTATGCAACCTGTCCTCATAAACCCTTTCAGCTCTGGTAACATTCTGGTGAATCTGCGCTGCACCCCCTCCAAGGCCAATATATCCTTCCTGAGCTGCAGTGCCCAAAACAGATTCAGTACTCCAGAGCTCTGTACAGCTGTAACATAACTTTTACTGCAGCTGTTTGATTTAGCATCACGTACTTTAATATTTTGCCATATGGATGTTGTGGGAGCACATTTAATTGAAAATCCGTATTCCTACTGTTGTGCTGACCATATATGACATGCTGCACTAAAGTCTTTGAACATTGGTTGAAATCTTAGAAGTTTTAGAACAGAAGGAGGCCATTCAGCCCATCATCCCTATGCAAGTGTTAGATCTACATCAGAGATATCTATTCTAATCCTCTTTCCCTGTGTAAGATTTTTCTTCTGGTGTTTAATTCTCTCTCAAATGAAATTCAATGCCAATCCCAGAAAAAAAGCTTTTAGTTTAAGATTATTTGAATCAGCATAATAACAAATAAAACTGTCAGGATGCAGTATACAATGTATAGCACTGATGCCAGGCATCAGAACTCAAATAAAAATAAATGATCTTTCCAGTGTGTTATTCCAAAATACCCTTGAATTTGTGTGATGGAGTGGGAAATGGCTACGGTAAAAATTGTGGGTCCATTTTTTTTTAAACTGAAACCACAGTTGGTTGCCATAGTAATGAAAGCCAGCTGGAGCACAGCAGTGCCATGACAGCAGATCCCTTCTTATCGTTGTATTTGTAGAATTACAGAATGTGTTTATAAGGAGCAAGTCATTCCTCTCGGACCATCCCCCACACCCCACCCAGACCAGAAATCAATTGTTACAAAGAGTTAGATTTTCTGTGACATCCAGTTTTTATTTTTTCTGTAGTTTTTTTTTTTAATTCCTATTTTTTTGTTTTTGAAACCGCATGCTGTCCTGGGGACTGGTGAGAGAAGAGGTATTAGGCTCAGTAATGTGAGCAGAGATCATCATTAACCCCAACCAGCATTGGCAATCCAGGCAAATCAGCTGTTTATTCGGCTCCTTCAGACTGGGGTTTACTAATGGCTCCTAGGTGGTTGCCACTTTGTTAGGAAATTGATAAAAACAAAGGGATGTTAAAGTGAATCAAATGTAATTTATTTTTTATTTCTCCTTTTTTCTATCTACTTCTTTCCCCCTTTTCCTGGAGGAATTGTTTTACTTTGGAGTGTGGGTCTATAATAATGCATTTCCTGACAATCCCCCCAGTTCATTTTGGTAATATTGTAATAGTCAATCTAGTGCCTGCCCTATTGCTCTATGCAGTGCACAGAAATGTAAGTTTTTTTCATGCATTGCTTCACATGATCAAAACACTTTGTAAATAGAGTGCCATGTTTTCAATGGTGGCCCTTTCCATATTTCATTTTTGTTCCTAATTATAATTTATTGTTTCCTGCAGCATGTGCTACAGACGTGTAGAGCACTTGCGAGATCGCCAAGAGACTGTAAAACAACGACTGATGACAGCATTGAAAGGCAGACAATCCCAAGGTGACGATGAAATTGACACTGATGAAGAGGAGGAATTTCAGGAATTCCTTTCAGGAGATTGGCGGGCAAAGGGAGCCTTGCTTTAGTATCCTGATCAGTTCTATTTATGACTCAAAGAAAACTTTCAGCAAAGCATAATAAACGCTCATCTAAAACTGGCTTCTGATATAACTATCACGTGAACTGGGTAAATCATCAGCCATTGACACTGAAAGCCTTGGAGAAATTATTCCTTTTTTTTAAACTGGTAAAACTTTTTCAGAATGTGCGTACTGTGGTTGTTACATTAAAATTTACTCATTAAAATGTATCCAAGTGTATTTTTTTCAGATTATTTCAAATAGAGATTGCTGGTCATTATTAAACTAGTTTGTAATGATACGTTATATACATTTGTAACCAGCCATATCAGTGGAAACTTTTTTTTAATTGAGATGAAACATGTAATGGTAGAATTTAGTTTTAGAACTTAGCACTTCAGTTTCAGAAGTAGCATTTTGTACTGCAGTTTGATAGAGCTGTGCTGGGTTACATGGGTTGAATTTCCGATTCAGCCATCAATATGGAATATATTTTTATAGGTGGAGGTAAACAAAAGGATGCGATTAGAGCAGCCTCTTTTACAGAGCAGTGAGATTTTTAAAAATAGTTTCCACCAATACCCTGTGGAATTTGCTTTGTACAATCATACCTTTTGTCATTTAATCTCTCCTGCCTTCCACCCTATCACAGACCTTCCCTTTTGTTCTTTTCTTTCCTCCCCTCCCCCCTTTCCCTGCCCCTACACTTGTTTAAAATCTGTTACATCTCTAACTTTTTCCAGTTCTAGCGAAAGGTCATCGACCTGAAACATTAACTCTGTTTCTCTCTCCACAGATGCTGCCTGACCTGCTGAGTATTTCCAGCATTTTCTGTTGTTATTTCAGATTTCCAGAATCTGCAGTATTTTGTACCCTGTATAATTACTTTGTTTTCTGCCTCCAAGGATCTTGCACGTCTCGTCCTCCAACAAGAAGCCAGTCACTTTTGGTGCTGTTTTCAGCAGGATACATGACTCAGTAAGACACCATGGCCTCTTTCTGTCAGCACCTCTGTGGCTTTGCTTCGATGCATCATTCCACCTAGCTGCCTATTCGAATAATGGCAAAAGTTTGCCCAGCTGAAACCAAGCAACTCTGTTCCCAGGCAGGCTCGTTCTGATTAATGAGGAATGAACAGTTTGGTTATTGGCTTGACATGCCAACTTCCCTTTAAATAACACATCGACCCTTTAAATAACACATCGAGCCTTCTATCGCTGTCAATAGATTTTAAACAAAATAAATGTACAAATCCTAGGATTGCAGAGGGATAGGTCAGATCTAGTAGATTATTTTTACTCTCTGGTTGTCCAACACAATATCTTGTGCCTTATATCATCATGCATGAACCAGATAGAATTTATTTTCCCCTGTACATGCTTTACTTGTGGGTAGGAACACATGAAAGATTAATTGTGGACTAAATGTTTTATTTCATACCTAGGTTTGTTGAAGAAATCTATAATTGTCACCCATGTGATGGCTTTCACATTCAAGGATGTAGATAATATTGATGAGGTGTGCCTTGGTAAAACCATTCATCTCAGTACTCCCATTAGCAAGTAGACTAAGTGAAATGTTTATTACTGCAAATATAATTTAAAATTCATAGTGCTAGCTGCCCATTAATCTACCTTTGCTTCGCATGAGAGATGATGGGAATTTAGTGTTTTTAAGCTACTTTATTTTTAGTATTGATACTCTGTCTAAACATATCAGTAGAGCACTCATTGTTGCAGCAAGATCAAGTAGAGAAGTGCCTTAAAACACAACAGCACACACTTGAATTAGTTTGTTTATTGAACTTTTTGAGACCCCTTTATGTGGTAGAATTGCTCAACCATGGTTTTCCACACAGGTGGTTTAAGATGCTATTTCATTTTGTTATAGTGTTATAGATGTAGTTTACTCGGCAAAACTGAACTTCAGGATTGGATACTTTAGGAGTTGTAGAAGATATTTTTTAAAGCAACACTGCGCTGTATGATAAATGACATTGCAGCTTGTACTTAAAAGGACAGGATGTCAGACGTGCTTTCAAGCATTGTCACTGGAGTCTGGCAGGGAGGAACCTTGTTAACTCAAACTATTAGTACAGGCTGTTCAAAAGCTTCGTTAGACCATTAGTTTGGATCTTTTGTTGGCTTGTGAAATGATTCTGAGAAACAAATCTCCAGGGACTGTGTGGTGCAGTGAGTTAGCACCTCGAATTTGTGGGACCTGTGTTCAAATTCAGTCCAGACCAAAAGGGCAGTTCCGCTTTTTTCTGAAAGTTTATAGCTGCAAGGCTTCCAGGGTGCAGCGACTGTGGCCTGTGCAGAGGTTGGAGCCATATTGGCGCAGCAAGGTGTGTGTCAAATCCTGCTTTGTCTCCTGGCGAGGAGGTGCCCAAGGATGAGACAGAGAGGAGGGGCATTTGAGATTTATGAACTGCATGTGTTCCATGAGCTGCATGTTTAAAACCTGGTTCGTGGCTGCAGGGTGGGAAAAGGAAATTAGAATGGGAGGATGCTTGTGCAGCACAAGATATTGAGGCTTTAGAGAGGGTACAGCACAGATACACCAAGATGCTTCCTGATATGAGGAAATACAAATTCAAAGAAAGCTTTGAAAAAATTGGGTCTTGTTAGAACAATGCAGATTATGGAACAATATGATAGTGTTTCAAATTATTAAAGGATGGGACAGGGTAGATAGAAACAGACTGCTTCCAGTAGTTGGGTCTAGAATGAGGGGCCATGGATATAAGATTAAATGTAACATTTAGAACAGAGAGCAAGAGAAACTTCATTGCAGTTTGAAGAGGTTTTTAAAGGAGAACGGTGCAGAGCCAGAAAGATTTAGGGCGACAACTCCAAAGAGCAGACCAAGGTGGCTGAAGATTCTGCCAACCGCAGTGGGGTGATGAGAAAGAAGGATGCACAGAAAGCTAGAATCAAAGGAAACTAGCATTTTGGAGAGGATGCAGAGCTGTAGGAAACTGCAGAGATACGGTAGAGCAAAGTCATCCTGATATTTATAAACGAGGACAAGAATTTTGAATTTAATGCGCTGGGGGATCAGTGTGGATTAGTACGGGCAGGAGTGAAATGTCAGTTTACATTATGTGCTCAAGTCCAAGAGTGGGGCTTAAACCCACAACCTTCTGATTCAAGGCAAGAGTGTTACCAACCAAAGAATGGAGGTAACAAAATGTCAAACTGAAATTTGATTAAAGACTTTGCAGGTTTTTGTAGATTGCCAAGCACAGACATCAAGGTACGAAATGCAAAGGGGGGAATTTTTATATCCCGACACGCTGGTGGGGGGTCCGGTAGCGTGCGGGGGGTTTGTATGCCAGGGGTCTGATGGCTGGGGGGACACTCCTGACCCACAAGTACTGCTCCCCGAGGTTGTCCTTTTTTATTATTCGTTTATGGGATCTGGGCGTCGCTGGCAAGGCCAGCATTTATTTCCCATCCCTAGTTGCCCTTGAGAAGGTGGTGGTGAGCCGCCTTCTTGAACCGCTGCAGTCCGTGTGGTGAAGGTACTCCCACAGTGCTGTTAGGTAGGGAGTTCCAGGATTTTGACCCAGCGACGATGAAGGATCGGCGATATACTTCTAAGTCAGGATGGTGTGTGACTTGGAGGTGGTGGTGTTCCTATGCGTCTGCTGCCCTTGTCCTTCTAGTTGGAAGAGGTCGTGGGTTTGGGAGGTGCTGCCGAAGAAGCCTTGGCGAGTTGCTGCAGTGCATCTTGTACATGGTACAGGAAACTCTCTTTTAACCGGCACCCAAATAACCGGAAATCTCTCTTAACCGGCAAAATTCTTGAGTAGGTAACCGGGGTTTCCTTCATCTCTCCTTTAAAAATAACTTTGAAAAAAACCCCGAGGCGTTTGCCTTGTAGCGGAGCGTGTAGATTGGGAGGGGAATGTGCAGCCCGGGTAGGCAGCGGACACGATAGATGGTCAGCTGGCGGTCCCCGGGGAGACGGAACTCCGAATGCAGGCGCATGTCAGTGTGTACGGGGCTCTCGTACGTTGGGAGATATAACTCTCCATTATCCGGACTTTTTGATTAACCGGCACCATGCCGGTCCCGTCGGTGCCGGTTAATAAAGAGTTTCCTGTACACACTGCAGCCACAGTACGCCGGTGGTGGAGGGAGTGGTTGTTTAAGGTGGTAGATGGAGTGCCAATCGAGCGGGCTGCTTTGTCTTGGATGGTGTTGAGCTTCTTGAGTGTTGTTGGAGCTGCACTCATCCAGGCAAGGGGAGAGTATTCCATCACACTCCTTACTTGTGCCTTGTAGATGGTAGAAAGGCTTTGGGGAGTCAGGAAGTGAGACACTCGCCGCAGAATACCTAGCCTCTGACCTGCTCTTGTTGCCACAGTATTTATGTGGCTGGTCCAGTTAAGTTTCTGGTCAATGGTGACCCCCAGGATGTTGATGGTGGGGCATTCGGCAATGGTAATGCCATTGAATGTCAAGGGGCAGTGGTTAGACTCTCGCTTGTTGGAGATAGTCATTGCCTGGCACTTCTGTAGCGCAAATGTTACCTGCCACTTATCAGACAAGCCTGAACATCGTCCAGGTCTTGTTGCATGCGGACATGGACTGCTTCATTATCTGAGGAGTTGTGAATGGCACTGAACACTGTGCAGTCATCAGCAAACATCCCCATTTCTGACCTTATTTTGGAGGGAAGGTCATTGATGAAGCAGCTGAAGATAGTTAGGCCTAGGACACTGCCCTGAGGAACTCCTGCAGCAATATCCTGGGGCTGTGATGATTGACCTTCAATCACCACAACCATCTTCCTTTGTGCTAGGAATGACTCCAGCCAGTGGAGAGTTTTCCCCCCGATTCCCATTGACTTCAGTTTTACTAGGGCTCCTTGATGCCACACTCGGTCAAATGCTGCCTTGATGTCAAGGGCAGTCACTCTCACCTCACCTCTGGAATTCAGCTCCTTTGTCCATGTTTGGACCAAGGCTGTAATGAGGTCGGGAGCCAAGTGGTCTTGGCGGAACCCAAACTGGGCATCAGTGAGCAGGTTATTGGTGAGTAAGTGCCGCTTGATAGCACTGTCGATGACACCTTCCATCACTATGCTGATGATTGAGAGTAGACTGATGGGGTGGTAATTGGCCAGATTGGATTTGTCCTGCATTTTTTTGTGGACAGGACATACCTGGGCAGTTTTCCACCTTGTCGGATAGATGCCAGTGTTGTAGCTGTACTGGAACAGCTTGGCTAGGGGTGCGGCTAGTTCTGGAGCACAAGTCTTCAGCACGATAGCCGGGATGTTGTCAGGGCCCATAGCCTGTGCTGTATCCAGTGCGCTGAGCCATTTCTTGATATCACGTGGAGTGAATCGAATTGGCTGAAGACTGGCTTCTGTGATGGTGGGGACCTCAGGAGGAGGCCGATATGGATCATCCACTCGGCACTTCTGGCTGAAGATGGTTGCAGACGCTTCAGCCTTGTCTGTTGCAGTCACGTGCTGGGCTCCACCATCATTGAGGATGGGATATTCATGGAGCCTCCTCCTCCCGTTAGTTATTTAATGGTCCACCACCATTCACGACTGGATGTGGCAGGACTGCAGAGCTTTGATCTGATCCGTTGATTGTGGGATCGCTTAGCCCTGTCTATAGCATGCTGCTTCCGCTTTTTAGCATGCATGTAGTCCTATGTTGCAGCTTCCCCAGATTGGCACCTCATTTTTAGGTACGCCTGGTGCTGCTCCTGGCATGCTCTTCTACACTCCTTATTGAACCAGGGTTGGTCCCCTGGCTTGATGATAATGGTAGAGTGAGGGATATGCCAGGCCATGAGGTTACAGATTGTGGTGGAATACAATTCTGCTGCTGCTGATGGCCCACAGTGCCTCATGGATGCCCAGTTTTGAGCTGCTAGATCTGTTCTGAATCTATCCCATTTAGCACGGTGGTAGTGCCACACAACACGATGGAGGGTGTCCTCAGTGTGAAGACGGGATTTTGTCTCCACAATGACTGTGCGGTGGTCACTGCTACCAATACTGTCCTGGACAGATGCATCTGCGACAGGTAGATTGGTGAGGACGAGGTCAAGTAGGTTTTTCCCTCGTGTTGGTTCTCTCACCACCTGTCGCAGGCCCAGACTGGCAGTTATGTCCTCGCCTCGATGCAGCTGCCGGGTTTCCTGAGGACCGGCCGGCCACGTTAAAACCTGCAAAGCAGGTTAAATCCACGGCTTCCAGCCTCACTCACATTTTTAAAATGCCAACCCGCCTCCTGGGAGCAGGTTGGCTGCCTGCCCCTTCTCCCGCCTCAGTAAAACCCGGAGGTTAGTGGGTTGGAGCCGGCTTCCCGACACGCTTGCAATTTTAGCCCATTTAACCCCCCACCCGCTCACCCTCATTAAAATTCCCTGCAAAGTTTCTGTTTTGAACAACAACAGCAGCTTGCATTTATATACAAGGAAAAAATTGTAGTGTTTTTTTTAATTCATGGGATGCAAGCATTGTTGGCCAGGTGGGTATTTATTGCCCATCCCTAGCTGTCCTTGAGAAGGTGCCGGTTGTCCGCCTTCTTGAATCGCTGCAGTCCTTGTGGTGAAGGTGCTCCCACAATGAACATTATGGCAGAGTAATGTTATGATTCACAGGTGGGTATAATTTGTGAATTACTTTGCACTTGTAAAACAAAATTCTGTAGGAATTAAAAGTCTAATGTAAAACCAAAAGCCGCTCCAGTACAACAAATGGTAGTAATAGAAAACAGAATATATGTGGCTGGAACATGCCAGGTAAAATTCTTCAGGCATTTAATTGTGCTATAACTATTTAGGTTTCAGTCATGGCTCTGTGGTAGCCCTCCCACTGTATTAGAAGGTTGTGGGTTCAAGTCCCACTCTAGAAACTTGAGCACATAATTCAGGCTGACACTTAAGTGCAGTGCAGTGCTGAGGGAGTGCTGCACTGTTGGAGGTGCCGTCTTTTGGATAAGTCGTTAAACCGAGGCCCCGTCTGCTCTCTCAGGTAGAAGTAAAAGGTCCCATTGCACTATTTTGAAGAAGAGCAGGGGAGATCTCCCAGAGGTCCTGGCTCATACTTATCCCTCAACCAACATCACTAAAACAGACTAATACAAAAGTAAAATACTGCAGATGCTGGAAACCTGAAATAGAAACACAAAATGTTGGAAATACTCAGCAGGTCAGGCAGCACCTGTGCAGAGAGAAATAGAGTTAACATTTCAGGTCGATGACCTTTTGTCAGAACTGGAAAAAGTTAGAGATGTAATAGATTTTAAGCAGGTGCAGAGACATGGAAATGGGGAGGGGAGGAAAGAACAAAATGGAAGGTCTGTGATGGGCCTTCCATTTTGTTGCTGCCTGACCTGAGTATTTCCAGCATTTTCTGTCACTAAAACAGATTATCTGGTCATTATCGCATTGCTGTTTGTGGGACCTTGCTGTGTGCAATTTGGCTGCTGCATTTTCTACATTGCAACAGTGACTACACCTCAAAAGTACTTAATTGACTATAAAGCACTTTGGGATGTCCTGATGTTATGAAAGGTGCTATATAAATGCAAATCTTTCTTTAAAAACATTACTGATGCACTGTGGGACACAGCTGCCTCTTTCGCGTTGCTAATTTGCTTAATAGGTAGCCAACATTGTGTAAAATAAAATCAACTTTGTAAGCACTTCTTAATTTTGCTTCATTTGAAGGGACACTCTGACTCCTGTGTTCTTGATGAGTGAAGCAGGTCTGTATATGTATCAAAACGAATGGAGCATATAGATAAGTGGATACTAAATATTGAATTTGCTAGCAGTGTGCAGTATGTGTCACTAGATGGTAGTAATTATGTATATAGGTGAGGATAGTAATAAATTGTTTCATTATCACTTTAAAAATAGTAAAACGGCTACAAGTATTACTCTTGGAAATTTTGTCTTTATGTAGCTCAGAAATGAATCATTGTGGAGCTAGTCAGCCCTTACTATGCATTAAAGCTGTTTGCAGAAGCCTGCTTTTTTTTGGTCAGTCAAGTCACTTGGCATAAGTGGCCCACCCGAGTGGGTTTAGGGAGGGAATTCCAGAATGCAGGGCCTAGCCTGCTTAAGGCACAGCCACCAGTCGTGGGATATGAGGGAGGAGCTGCACAAGAGGCCAGAGCCAGAGGAACAGAGAGCTTGGACAAGGGAGAGGTGATGTAGGGCTGGAGGAACGTACACATAAATACAAAGATTTAAACACAAGGAGGAAATATTAATACAAAAGCAAAATACTGCGGATGCTGGAAATCTGAAATAACAGAAAATGCAGGAAATACTCAGCAGGCCAGGCAGCATCTGTGGAGAGAGAAACAGAGTTAACGTTTCAGGTCGATGACCCTTTGTCAGAAATGAAAAAAGCTGGAGATGGAACAGGTTTTTAAGCAAGTGTAGGTGCAGGGAAAGGGGGGAGGGGAGGAAAGAACAAAAGGGAAGTTCTGTGATAGGATGGAAGACAGGAGAGAGTAAGAGAGATTAAGAGATGGTGCAAGGCAAAAGAGGAAATATTAAAATTTGAGGGACTGGGAGCCAATGTAGGTCAGTGAGCACAGGGTGATTGGTGTGCGGTGCAGGATAGGATACAAGCAGCAAAGTTTTGGATAAGCTGAAGTTTATGGAGGGTGGCGGATGGGAGACCGGCCAAGAAAGTATTGGAGCTAGTTAGTATGGAGGTGACAAAGGCATGGATGAGGGTTTGAGCCTGTATGGGCTGATGTGGAAGCAAGCTGCCTTTGCGATGGGGAAAATATGGGTTGGAAAATCAACTTGGGGTCAAATAGGATGCCACGGTTGCAAGCATTGTGATTCAGCTAGAGCCACTAGCCTTAGAGGAGGATGGAGTCAGTGGAGAGGGTACAGTGTTTGTGCTGGGATCGAAGATGATAATGGCTTTGTCCTGCCAAATATTTAGCTCATCTAAGTCTGGATGTTGGAAAAGCCGTCTGACAAGCCATGGAGAGGTAGAGCTGGAAGTTATTCACATACATGTGGAAACAGACTCCATGTCTGCAGATAATATCACCAAGGAGCAGCATGTATATAAAGAAGAGGAGGGGGGGTCGAGGATGGATCTTTGGGAGACTCCCAAGATAATGGTGAGAAGAGAAGCCATTACTAGAAATATCCTGACTACATTGGATTGGTAAGAGTGGAACCCAGCATAGGCAGTCCCACCAAGCTGAACTACAGAAGAGAGGCATTGGATGATGTGGTCAACTGTGTCAAAGGCTGCAGAGAGGTCGAGGAAGGGTAATGCATTATAATCACAATGTCATTCATGACTTTGGTTCGGCTGTTTCGGGAGGGGCAGAAACCTGTTTGGAGAAATTCAAACAGGGAGTTGTGGGTGAGATGGGCATAGATCTGGGAGGTGATCAAGGACCTTGGAGAGGAATTGGAGCTTAGTGATGTAGAGGTAGTTAACGGAGAACAGAGGGGTCAAGGGTGAGATTATTTTTGCCCTCCAAGATGATAGATTATCGGGAGATTTTTGTTAAAGGGGAGCATGGCCCAATAAAGCTTCATTTGGTTGAGCCAGATCTGGCGATGGATGTCTAAGTATCTGGTATGCTTAAGTCTGTGCACCTTTGGTTTTAGGAAGTGAAGATAGGGGCTGTATCAGGGGAAAGACTGGGATGGTGGAGAATGAAGATTTTGTTGAGGAAGAGGGATCAAAGGTGTACATGAGCTGCAGAGATATCGAAGTCTGAGGAGTAGTGCCGAGTTAGGGTAAGGATTGCCTGGAGAAAATAGGGTCAAAATACCTGAGAGAGGAGAGATGAATGGTGACATGGTCTAGTAACAGGAAGGGGAGGAGACAAAGGCCTGAGGGGAGTTTGGAGTAATAAGCTCAGGTCTGGCATATCAGTCATTCCTCACTGCGCTGATGTAAGATAACAAAACATTTTTTTTCCAAATCAAAAAAAAACCCCATGAGACAGAATTATGATTAACAACCCTTTTGTTTTCTGTTCTGTTTATTTGTGTGCTTATCAATTGATGTTCCAAAGGAAATTAGGTTGGTTCTGACTCTTACAAAGGTGCTTCATTAGCAGCAGTGAGACTGTCATTAAATCAGGTCCTCTCAGCGACTGTTATTTCAACTCTGCATGTTAATCAGCTCCTTCACACTGTTTCCTCCATCACTCTCTCCAAACCAGATTCCCAATGGTCTCATTAATCATGTTTTATTTACATTGTATCAACTAATATAGACAAAGTAAATTTAAAGGATACTAAAGTTCAGCACAGTTCTTTAACGTTTTAAAAAAGGGTTACAGAAGAAGCAAGTTTCCTTTTTTTATATAAAAAGCTGCATTACCAGTTGAACAGTTCCAATGTCAGTGCTGCTTGGTCAGGGCCATTCTGTCTTTTTTGCTTTAATTGGTATAATTAGACAAGGTAGATGTGCATTGGCCCGAGGTCTGACAATTCACGCAAGAGGTCAGTGACTTACACCAGCCTCGCTTTGTTACAGAAAGGTGGGAGCACTGAGAAAATCAACTCTTGTCTGGAGCTTGTTTTGTCTACACCAATAACTGCAGGCACCAATGTTATGGTACCAAGCTGGTAGCAGGTGTGACAGATCACAGAACTAATCATAAGAAACTTGTGAGAGCGGAGAGAGCGAGCCTGAGGGGAAACAGTGTGAGAGGCCAATGGATAAAAGGGGGAGAACCGGCGGCAGAGTGTCAGAGTCAGAGTGCGAGCTGAACACGGAACACTGAGAAAGAAATTCAAAAGTGACGTCACTGCCGTGGAAGGAGCAGATTGGTGGGTAACAGGCACTTGTTAGTTTGTTTCATTAAATGGTTTGTTTTCTCACAGTTGTTGATAATTCACTTTTAGTTTCCATTGTGATTTAGCTTAATAGATATCAATTCCAGTGTTTTTAGTTAACTTTTTTTTACTATTTTAGTATCTGTCTTTTAGAGGTCAGTGTCTTAGATTTTTAGAGTTCAGTGTAAAGTGTTTGAATGATCAGGTTCTCAGTGATTTAGAGGTCAGTGGATTGACGACCAGGGCAGGCCAGTGGGGACCCATTGCATGCGCATCCTGTTGTATGTGAGAACTCCAGGACACTTCAAGCATCTTAGATAACCATGTGTGCAGGAAGTGCAGCAAGTTGCTCAAGCTCATGCCTTAAGACGTTGAGGAGTGGCTGGCAGCACTACAGTGTGTCTGGGAGTCTGAGAGTTTCCTGGGTCATACATTCCAGGAGGTGGTCAACCCACTGCCGCAGAAGGTGCAGGAGGTGAGGGAATGTGTGACCACCAGACAGGGTAGGAGGAAGACACAAGTAGTGCAGGAATACCTCAAGCCAGTGGCACTCGCTAACCAGTTTACATTTTTAAATACCGGGGAGAGTGACTACTCCTTGAAGGAATGCAGTAAGAATCAACCCTCCGGCACCACGGAGGATTTGACTGCACACGAGAAAAAGAAAGAGTATAAATGCAGTAGTAAGATGGGATTCGATAGTTAGGGGCATAGACAGGCATTTCTGTAAACACAAACGTTGTTGCCTCCCTGGTGCCAGAGTAAAGGATATCACCGAGCAGGTGCAGGAATTCTGCAAGGGGAAGGGGAACAGCCGGTTCACAGTTCTGGAAACTGGTGGGGTGATGGTTCCTCTGGGGAGAGCAGCCAGAGCCAAGGCCGCGGCACCACGGGTGGCTCAGCTGCACAGGGGGGGAGGAAGAAGAGTGGAAGAGCAATAGTGATAGGGGATTCATTGGTTAGGGGAACAGATAGGCATTTCTGTGGACGCAGGCATGACACCAGGATGGTATGTTGCCTCCCTGGTGCCACGGTCAAGGATGTCACTGAGCGGTTGCAGGACAATCTGAGGGGGGAGGGTGAACAGCCAGAGGTCGTTGTCCATATCGGTACCAACGACATAGGCAGAAAGAGGGATGAGGTCCTGCAGGCAGACTATAAGGAGCTAGGAAAGAGATTAAAAAGCAGGACCTCAAAGGTAGTAATATCCGAATTACTCCTGGTGCCACGAACTAGTGAGTGCAGGAATAGGAGGATAGAACAGATGAATGCGTGGCTGGAGAGATGGTGCAGGAGGGAGGGCTTTAGATTCCTGAGGCATTGGGACCGTTTCTGGGGAAGGTGGGACCTGTACAAGCCGGATGGGTTACACCTCAACGGAGCCGGGACAAATATTCTCGCGGGGAGGCCTGCTAGTGCTGTTGGGGAGGGTTTAAACTAGCTTGGCAGGGGGTGGGCACCAGCATATAGGAGTAGAAAGGAGGAATAAGGTGCATAAAAGAGTGAGTGTGTGGGATAGTACTAGAGAAGATAGTACTAGAGGCAGAAGTAGTACCATATTAGATGGGAGCAGACTAAGAAAGACTAAGAAAAATTCAAAAATGGGTTTAGAATGCATGTACATAAACGCACAAAGTGTGGTGAATAAGGTTGGTGAGCTACAAGCACAATTAGCCATGTGGCAATATGATGTTGTGGCAATAACAGAAACATGGCTTAAAAGCAGTGAGGACTGGGCACTTAATATTCAAGGGTACAAGGTGTTCAAAAAAGATAGGGAAGGAAAAAAGGGAGGTGGGGTGGCAGTGCTGATTAAGGAAGACATTGTAGTGTTGGAAAGGGAGGATGTTCTTGAGGGGACAAGGACAGAATCCATTTGGTTAGAGTTGAGGGTATGACCACGCTATTGGGGGTATTCTATAGGCCTCCAAATAATGCGAGGGAGGTAGAGGGGCAAATCTGCAGGGAAATCACAGAGATATGCAAGAGCTATAGAGTGGTGATTTTGGGGGACTTTAATTGCCCAAATATCGATTGGGATAATGCTAGGGTAAAGGGAAAGCAGGGGGAGAATTTCTGAAATGTGTTCAGGAGAATTTCCTTGACCAGTATGTTCTTGGCCCAACTAGGAAAGAGGCATTGCTGGATCTGGTGCTGGGGAATGAGGTGGGCCAGGTCGACCAAGTGTCTGCGGGAGAACACTTGGGTACGAGTGATCATCATATCATGAGATTTAGATTAGCAATGGAGAGGAGCAAGGAACAATCTAGAGTAGCACTTCTAAACTGGAATAGGGCTAACTTCAATGGGATGTGAAAGGATCGAACCAGGTTAAAATGGAACCAAAGATTGACAGGAAAAACTGTAACGGAACAATGAGTGATCTTTAAGAAGGAGATGTTCCAAGTACAGGCTAAGTCCATTGCAATAAGAGGGAAGGGTAAGGGCTCCTTGGATGACGAGGGAGATAGAGAAGATGATGAAACAAAGAAAGAGGGTGTATGATGAATGTCAGGTGAATTCTTCAAGGGAGAACCAGACCAAATACAATAAGTTGAAAATAAGATTGGCAAAGAGAGAATATGAGAGTAGAATGGCGGTTAACATAAAAGGGAACCCTAAAATCTTCTACCGGCATGTAAACAGTAAGCGGGTAGTAAGAGGTGGGGTGGGGCCAATTAGGGACAAAGAAGGTGATATATGCTTAGAGGCGCAGGGCAAGGCTAGAATACTCAATGAGTACTTTGTATCGGTGTTTACTAAGGAGGTGGATGCTGACAAAACATCGGTAAAAGTGGACAAAGTAGAAGCAATGGCAGGGGTGAAAATTGATAGACAGGATGTACTAGAAAGGCTGGGTATGCTTAGCTGGACCAGACGGCTTGCATCCCAGGTTGCTAAGGGAATTGGGGGAGGAGATAGCGGAAGTGCTTGCCATAATTTTCCAATCTTCCCTAGATGCAGGGGAGGTGCCTGAGGATTGGAAAGTGGCAAATGTGACACTATTGTTCAAGAAAGGGTGTAAGGACAATCCTAGTAACTACAGGCCAGACAGTTTAACATCAGTGGTAGGTAAAGTTTTAGAAACAATAATCAAGGAAACAATTAATGAGCACTTGGAGAGGTTTACGCTAATTAAGGAGAGCCAACACGGATTTGTAAAAGGCAGATCGTGTTTGAGTAATCTAATTGAATTTTTTGATGAAGTAACAGGGAGATTTGATGAAGGGAATGCAATGGATGTTGCCTACATGGATTTTCGGAAGGCGTTTAACAAAGTACCACATAGAAGGCTGGTTAACAAAAATGAGGCTCGTGGAATAGGTGGGTCAGTGGCAGCTTGGATAAGGAATTGGCTTAAGGATAGAAAACAGCGAGTTGTGGTAAATGGCTGTTTTTCAGACTGGAGGATGGTAGACAGTGGTGTTCCCCAAGGGTCAGTGCTGGGGCCACTGCTTTTTTTGATATGTATAAATTACTTGGATTTTGGAATACAGAGTAGAATTTCTAAATTTGCCGATAACACCAAACTTGGGGGTGTGGCAAACAGTGAGGATGATACCAATCCACTGCAGCAAGACATAGAAAGGCTAGCAGAATGGGCAGACAACTGGCAGATGGAATTTAATACAGGTGATGCATTTTGGCGGAAGGAACAGGGAGAGGCAATATACACTTAATGGCACAGTTTTAAAAAGTGTGCAGGGACAGAGGGACCTGGGAGTTAATGTGCATAGGTCCCTGAAGGTGGCAGAACATATTGAGAGAGTGGTTAGCAAAGCATATGGGATCTTGGGCTTCATAAATAGAGGTATTAAGTACAAAAGTAGAGAAGTTATGCTGAACCTTTATAAAGCGCTGGTTAGGCCACAACTCGAGTATTGTGTCCAGTTCTGGTCACCACACTTTAGGAAGGATGTGAAGGCCCTTGAGAGGGTGCAGAGGAGATTTACCAGAATGGTTCCAGGGATGGGGGATCTTAGCTACAAGGACAGGTTGGAGGAGGTGGATTTGTTTTCATTAGAGCAAAGGAGGTTGAGGGGTGATTTGATAGAGGTGTACAAGATTATGACGGGTTTGGATAGGCTAGATGGGGAAAGGCTGTTCCCACTAGTTGATGGTACGAGGACTAGGGGACACAGATTTAAGGCTTTGGGCGAGAGATACAGGGGGGAAATGAGGAAAAACTTTTTTACGCAGCGAGTGGTGAGGACCTGGAACTCGCTGCCGATGGAAGTGGTGGAAGCGGAGACACTCAGTGTTTTCAAGTGGAGACTGGATAGGCACTTGAGGGAAATAAACTTGCAGGGCTACGGGGATAGAGCGGGGGAATGGGACTGACTGGATTGCTCTGCAGAGAGCCGGCATGGACTCGATGGGACGAATGTCCTCCTTCTGTGCCGTTATGACTCTATGACGAAGTCATGGCCCATGTTGGAACCAATGACGGGTAGAAAAAGGTGTTAAGGTCCTTCAGGCAGAATTTTAGGAGCTAGGAAAAAGATTAAAAAAACAGGACCTCAAAGGTAGTAATCTCAGGATGACTCCCAGTGCCACATGCTCATGAGTATAGAAACAGGAAGATAATGCAGATAAATGCATGGCTGGAGAAGTGGTGCAGGAGGGAGGGTTTCAGATTCTTGGGACATTGGGATCGGTTCTGGAGGAAGGGGCACCTGTACAAGATGGACAGGTTGCACCTGAAGAGAGCCTGGACCAATGTTCTCGCTGAGAGCTTAACTAGTACTGTTGGGGAGGGTTTAAACTAATTTGGAAGGGGAAGGGGAACCAGAAAATAGAAGAAAGGAGCAGCAATGAGATCAGAGGACAGAGAGATGTAAACAGCAATAAAATTAGAAATATCTCAAAAATTGCACGGACCTGATTGAGGAAAACAGCAAAAGTGACGAAGGAGGTATTAAATTGTATGTACGTCAAGGTCCGTGGTGTAACAACAACAACTTGTATTATATAGCACCTTTACCATAGTGGAGCGTTAGCAAACAAAATTTGACACTGAGCCACAGGAGAAATTAGGATAGATGAGGTAGGTTTTAAGGAGTGTCTTAAAGGAAGAAAGAGAGGTAGAGGTGGAGAGCTTTAGGGAGGAAATTCCAGAGCTTAGGGCCTTGGCAGCTGAAGGCACGGCCATCAATGGTTGAGCGATTAAAACCAAGGATGTTCAAGAAGCCAGAATTAGAGGAGTGCCGATATCTCAGAGGGTTGTAGGGCCGGAGGAGATTACAGAGATAAGGAGGGGCGAGGCCATGGAGGAATTTGAAAACAAGGATGAGAATTTTAAAATCGAGGCATTGCTTAACCAGGAGCCAATGTAGGTCAGCGAGTACAGGGGTGATGGGTGAATGGGACTTGGTGCGAGTTAGGAGAGACTCAGAGTCAAATATGACACCAAGGTTGCAAACAGTCAGGTTCAGGTTCAGCCTCAGACAGATGCTCGGGAGAGGGATGGAGTCGGTGGCTAGGGAACGGAAAGATAAGCCATTGCAGGGAGCGGGAAGATAAGCCATTGCAGGTGATTCTCTGGCTACGATTAGATAGATAAGAATGGAACCATGCGAGTGCAGTCCCACCCAGCTGGACGATGGTGGAGAGGCGTTAGAGGAGGATGGAGTGGTCAACCATGTCAAAGGCTGCAGACAGATCGAGAAGGACGAGGAGGAATAGTTTACCTTTGTCACAGTCACATAGGATGTCATTTGTGACTGACGAGAGCCGTTTCGGTACTGTGGTGGGGCGAAAACCTGATTAGAGGGATTTAAACATGGAGTTCTGGGAAAGATGGGCAGGATTTAGGAGGCGACAACACGTTCAAGGACTTTGGAGCGGGAAGGGAGGTTGGAGATGCGACGGTAGTTTGCAAGGACGGAGGGGTCAAGGGTGTTTTTTTTGAGAGGGGTGATGATGGCAGATTTGAGGGAGAGGGGGACAGTACCTGAGGAGAGAGAACCGTTAACAATATCAGCTAACATGGGAGCTAGAAAAGGAAGTTGGGTGGTCAGCAGTTTAGTGGGAATAGGGTCGAGGGAGCAGGACAAGAGACGGAGATGGTATAGAACATAGAACATAGAACATAGAACAGTACAGCACAGTACAGGCCCTTCGGCCCTCGATGTTGTGCCGAGCATTGTCCGAGACCAAGATCAAGCTATCACACTCCCTATCACTCTGGTGTGCTCCATGTGCTTATCCAATAACCGCTTGAAAGTTCCTAAAGTGTCCGACTCCACTATCACAGCAGGCAGTCCATTCCACACCCCAACCACTCTCTGAGTAAAGAATCTACCTCGGACATCCCTTCTATATCTCCCCCCATGCACCTTATAGTTATGCCCCCTTGTAACAGCTGCCTCTACCCGAGGAAATAGTCTCTGAACATCCATTCTATCTATCCCCCTCATCATCTTATAAACCTCTATTAAGTCGCCTCTCATCCTCCTCCGCTCTAAAGAGAAAAGCCCCAACTCCCTCAATCTTTCCTCATAAGACCTCCCCCCCAAACCAGGCAGCATCCTGGTAAATCTCCTTTGCACTCTTTCCAATGCTTCCACGTCCTTCCTATAGTGAGGTGACCAGAACTGCACACAATATTCCAAATGTGGTCTCACCAAGGTCCTGTACAGTTGCAGCATAACCTCACGGTTCTTAAACTCAAACCCTCTGTTAATAAACGCCAACACACCATAGGCCTTCTTTACTGCTCTATCCACTTGAGTGGCAACCTTCAGAGATCTGTGGATATGAACCCCCAGATCCCTCTGCTCCTCCACGTTCCTCAGAACCCTGCCGTTGACCCTGTAATCCTTATTCACATTTGCCCTACCAAAATGAATCACCTCGCACTTATCAGGGTTAAATTCCATCTGCCATTTTTCGGCCCAGCTCTGCATCCTATCAATGTCTCTTTGCAGCCTACAACTGCCCTCCACCTCATCCACTACTCCACCAATCTTGGTGTCATCAGCAAATTTACTGATCCACCCTTCAGTCCCCTCCTCCAAGTCATTGATAAAAATCACAAACAGCAGAGGACCCAGCACCGACCCCTGTGGCACACCGCTGGTAACTGGTCTCCAGTCCGAAAATGTTCCATCCACCACCACCCTCTGCCTTCTATGAGATAGCCAGTTACTTATCCAATCGGCCAAATTTCCCTCTATCCCACAACTCCTTACTTTCTTCATGAGACGACCATGGGGAACCTTATCAAACGCCTTACTAAAATCCATGTATACGACATCAACTGCTCTACCTTCATCTACACACTTAGTTACCTCCTCAAAGAATTCAATCAAATTTGTTAGGCAAGACTTACCCTTCACGAATCCGTGTTGACTATCCCTGATTAAGTTGCCCCTTTCCAAATGGTCATAAATCCTATCCCTCAGGACCTTTTACATTATCTTACCAACCACCGAAGTAAGACTAACCGGCCTATAATTACCAGGGTCATTCCTATTTCCTTTCTTGAAGAGAGGAGCAACATTCGCCACTCTCCAGTCCTCTGGCACCATCCCCGTGGACAGTGAGGACCCAAAGATCAAAGCCAGAGGCTCTGCAATCTCCTCCCTTGCCTCCCAAAGAATCCTAGGATATATCCCATCTGGCCCAGGGGACTTATCGACCCTCTGGGGAGATTGGAGAGAAAATGGAGAAAGATGCGAGTTCAGGGCTAGGCAAGGGGGAAAACCTTAGAGGAAGTTTGGCCCAGTGGACTAGGGGAAGGAAGGGAAGTGGCAGAGGCAGCTGATCGGATGGTCTCAATCTTAAAGACAACATGAAGTCCATGAGCTCCTTGCACTTGTTGCTGGAGGTGAGGGTGGAGGAGAGGGGTTTAAGAAGATGGTTTGCAGTAGAGAAAAGAAGCCGGGGGTTATCTTTGCATTCCAGGATTACCCTGGAATAGTGAGCAGTTTTGGCAGAGAGCAGGGCCCGATAGTTCTTTATGTGGTCCAGCAGATCTGGCGGGTGAATGGCTAAACCAGTGTCTGCCATATCCGTTCAACTCTGTGTCCCTGGGACTTAAGGGAGTGGAGATAAGGGCCGTACCAGGGGGAACGGCCTAATAAGATTGGTGAGGTGTGCTGTAGGCACAAGTTGTCACATGGGATTATGACATGGTTCCATTAACAGGGACATGGCTCAAACAAGGCCAGGAATGGGTTCTTAATATTCCTGGTTACCAAGTATTTTGGAATGATAGAGAAGGAAAAAGAGGAGGGGGTGTGGCAGTATTGATTCAAGATGATGTTACAGTTCTAAGTAGAAAGGACACTGTCGGGTCCTGCTCTCGTCTAAATAGAAAGGACATACTAGATGGTTCTAGGATTGAATCTATTTGGCTTGAGTGAAGGAACAGAGGAGGAGCTGTTACATTGCTGGGAGTTTTTTTTATAGAGCTACAAACAGTGAGAAGGAGATAGATGAGCAAATTTGTTGGCAAATTTCAAAGACGTGTAACAAAAATAGAGTAGTAATATTAGGAGACTTTAGTTACCCTAATCTAGACTGTGAAAAACATTCTTCCTAGGATAGGGAAGGAGAGGAATCTCTGATATGTGTATAGGTGAACTTTCTCGATCAATATGTCTCCAATCCAACAAGGAAGCAGTGTTGGATCTGGTTCTGGGAAATGAAGTAGGACAAGTGGAGGGTGTTACAGTAGGAGATCATCTAACTAACAGTGTCCACAACGTAATTCGGTTTAGAATAATTATGGGAATAGACCAGAAAAGATCAAAGATAAAAATGCTCAACTTGGGAAGAGCTAATTTCAGTGATTTAAGGAGGGTCCTAGCACAGGTAAATTGGAAAAGGTGATTGCACAGTAAAACAGTAACAGGGCAACGAGGGCATTCAGGGAAGAGATAGTTCAGGTACAAACTAGGCATATTCCTTTGAAGGGAAATGGTAGAGCATCCAAAGCTAATGTGCCCTGGATGACAAAGGAAATAAAAGTTAAAAATGTCAGGAGCAAGATTCAGTTCATGACCAGGAAGAGTATGGAAAGTACAGGAGGGAACTGAAAAAGTTAATACGGGAGCCAAAGAGAGGTGACGAGAAAAGATTAGCAGGCAACATTAAATTGAACCCTAAAGCATTTTATAAACATATAGGGCTGGATTTTCATAGGGCCGTTGAGGCGGGATTGGAGGCGTGTGGGGGGTTAAAATTGCAGAAACTGGCGGGCGGGCCCGATCCCGCCTCCATCCCGCCTCCACACAATTTTGATGAAATCGTGATTGCTGGTCCCACCTCCAAGAGGCAGGAGAGGCCATTAATGCCCTTAACAAGCCCTAAATTGGCTTTGTAATGCCATTTTGATAGTTTTTTGCTAGTTTAACCCTTTTCCCACATGAAGCACGCCTGATCTGAAACACGCCAGTGAAACCTGGCGGGAGCACCAGTGGATTGCTGACTATCAGCTGCAGCTCAACCATTAAATAGGAGATTTGATCAGCCATCATTTGCAGGTGGCAGAACTTTGTTGTCACAGGTCTGGGGGAACTTTTAGAAGGCATAACCACAGCTCTGGAAGTTTGGAGCCTGACACCCATCTCCAGTGTGACCTCCTGGGAAACCCCTCTCGCCACCCTCATTGAGCGCTTCCTCAACTGAGGCATATACCAGAGGCATGGGAGCCATTTATTTCCTTCCCTCCTGGGCATCCGATGAGGACGAACACCAGCCGTAGCAGCAGCAGAACCATGAACAACAGCAGCACCAACAGCAGGAGCGCCAAGCTGCTCCTCACCCACCTGAAGCTGCACAGGTCAGAAGTCGCCAGCGCGCGACCACATTGCTGCCCGAGATGCAAGGGACGCACTTGACCAGATTTGCTTAGCCTGCACAATCAAACACTTTTGCCTCGCACATTCTTATTAGACCACCGACAATTGCCAGGAACCTACGGATTCCTATCACTCTGACCACCATACTGACAATTGCAAGTTATCCTAAGGCCTCATTGTGGAAGTCCCATTAGCGAAATGACAGACGCCACAACTGCAGCTGTAGCCATCAGAGTTTTTATTTACACTTAACACCTGATGGCTTTTTTACATTAAACATCAAATTTCACCCAAGTGACTACCCTTGTGACTATTTGTGCAGTATCTTTCTCTTACACGTGCTCCTACGTGGTGCTTCCCCTGTGGCTTCAGCAGAGGTGGAGGCCCCCTGCTCAGTTTGTTGCTGCTCCTGTCTCAACACCTTTGGCGGGCATCCTCTGGGGTTGCAAACCTGCAAGGGCTCGGCAACAGTCTGCTGCTCCTGCAGCTGGGCAGGGGTTGAGACGCCGATCTCAGTTGGGTGCGGACTCTGGTGGGGCTCTGACCGAGGACTTCTCAGTGGCATGGAAGTGTGAGCGCTTGGAGAGGAGCCCCCATCTCCTTGTTGTCTGCCACCAAGATCCCTCTCATGGGCCAGGTCCACCTCAGTGCTTGCAAGTGGATTGAGAGCACCTTGCTGCACATCAGGGGGGCCATGGGGACCCGTATCTGCACTGGCAGTCCTACTCAGAAGGACTTCCATGAAGGTCTGGTTTCTCTGTTCAATAGATGTCCATCGCTCCTCCAGAGTTGTCATTCTATTCAGAACAGTCACCATGTTTTCTGCACTCTGGCGACTTATCACCTCCATGGAGGTTGCCATCCTTTCCATGGTGATGCGTTCATGCGCCAATGACTCCACAAAGGCTCTGCTCATGTTCGCTATGGACTCCTCCATTTGCTCCACACTCGCAGCGACCCTGGAGACAAAACCTGTCAGAGACTCCTGCATCTGTTCCTGGAGTTCCAGCACCGCTGATCTTATGGTTGGCCCCAGAGGCAGAGGGTCGACATGCAGCTGAGCCGAGCTAGGAGAGTCCTGCGCCCTCCGACTATGACTCTCCACTGCTGTCCCTGTCTCCACCATCTGCTGATGCTCACTTGTGAGCTGTGATACACCAGGTGACAACGCTACTCTATGTCCCGAGGGTCCCACCGAGGTGTGAGTCTCTGTGCTGGTGCTGGGTGCGCTGAATTCTGCTGATGCTGCGCCCTCAGGGGTTGCAGCTTCCTCTGAGGAGTCTGGATGCTCAGGCTCTTCCTCCTGGCTAGTGGGGACGGGTGCTTGCGATGGTCCTGTGGGGGAGTAAAGGAAAGAGTCAGAGATGTGATGCCAAGGTTACATGCACATTGCATATTGCAGATGATCATAAATCCATCTGTTAGAGCTTCAGATTCATTATCAGCGACTCATGCAATGTCAATGAGAGAGATGGAACACTATTCAGTCAGCAGTTTGCTCTGATGCACCCGTCTGTCCGTCCCCCACTTGCGTATCCTCCTCTACTCCCACGATCTCCAGGACCGCATCCTCCCAGGGGGTGAGCTGGGCTAATGAAGGTGGCCCTCCTCCTGTCCTGGCTCTTTCCCTTTTATTGTGAGCTCTGTTTTCCTGCAATGAGGGAGACAAGTGGAGTTTGAGTGAGATTGAAGGAGTGAGTGTAGAGAGTCCATAGCATAGATGCTTAGAAGGAGACAAAGATGGAGTGAGGTGGCAAGACCAAGGGCCCTCTCTGTGTGTTGTAAGTTGTTTTCATAGCATAACAGTGATAGGGATTGTGAGGGCTGCGTAGTCGAATAGTAAGGTGAATGTGACCATAGAGGGAGAGGGAATGGGTAAGGGTGCATGGATGTCAGTGTCAAGTGGGATATGGAGGAAGAGGTTGCTAAAGCTGAGTGCTGGTGAGGAGAGGCAATGGGGATCAGATTAAGGGTGAAGGGAAAGTCATACTCACTTTTGCAGTGCGCAGAAGGTCATGAAACCTCTTCCTGCACTGGAGCCAGGTTCTGCGGGTGATGGATAAGGAGTTGACCTCCTGGGCGACCTGGACCCACACAGCCTTGGTCTGCTGGGGAGCCTTCTTCCTCCCTGAGGAGGGGAAGAGCACCTCTCTGCTGGCTCTTGCTCCCTCCACCAAAGCTTGCAGGGCAACGTCATCGAACCTGGGAGCAGACCTGGGTCGTTGGCTGGCCATTCCTCCTGCAGTTGCCTCTAGGATACAGGTCCAAAAGCTTGGCAGCCTGCAGAAGAAGCAAGGCTTGTTGCAGACCTTAAATGCAGCAGCAATGATGACGTCATCGGAGGCGACTTTCAGACTGGAATAACTCATTGGCCATGGGTTCCCACACGTTGGAACTCAATTGGCCAATTAAGTTAAAATCGCATCATTCATCCACATCGATCTAGATTCGGGTGGGCAACACGGAAAGCGGATAACACGACCCCAACCCGCCCCAGTATCAAAATCCAGCCCAGAAAGTGTAAATGGTTTGCTAGGGAAAAAGTTGAGCCGATTAAGGACCCACAGGGAAATGTTCATGTAGAGGCAGAGGACACGGCTAAAGTATTAAATGAGTACTTTGCATCTGTCTTCACAAAGGAAGCGGATGATGTGAAGGTTACACTAAAAGAGGAGAGGGAAGTTATGAACAGGATAGAAATAGATAGAGAAGACGTACTAAAAAATTAGCATTACTGAAAGTTGGTCAGCACCTGGTCCAGAAGGAATGAATCCTAGGTTGCTGAAAGAAGCAAAGGTAGAAATAACATAGGCATAGGTCACAATCTTTCAATCCTCATTTGGATACAGAAGCAGTACCGGAGGACTGGAGGTTTGCTAATGTTATACCACTATTCTAGAAAGGGAGAGGGATAAACTAGGAAACTACAGGCCAGTCAGCCTAACATCAGCGGTGGTGAAGCTACGTTCCCTTTAAGGTGCGCGGCCGCGCAGCAAGCTTGACTGTCTGCTCACCCTGCTCAGGCTCACAATAATACAGCAAAGTAGCAGGGAGAGGGGGCGGGCCCTGACCAATCACTGTCCAACCTTCTGTAACTGGCGTCGACTCGCGCCAATAGCAGCTGAGAGGGGGCAGCCATGACATGGATTGTAGCGGTGAAGGAGTCATTTATCTTCAATTTGCTGTGATTACTTCAAGATTCATCCTGTAATGGCACATTATCAAAGGCTATCAGCTGTATACTTTTAACTACTGAACAAAACTGTTTTTCTAAAAGATCATTAGTGTGTCGCTGCACTGGGATCGTATATTAAATCTAGGAGAAAATGCAACAAAATATCCACTGACAAAGCTCGTTGGAAACATTAACAAGTCCCCACAATCTGTGCTCCTACATAATAAGCGTTTAGTCGCCATACACAGACCCACAGTCACCGTAACTCGGATGCTCTGAGACGGTTGTACTGTATTGTGAATCTCGTCCTTCTGTGGTTCCCCTCGCATTGAGGGTTGCAGGTGAAGCCATCTGTTAGTGATTTGCTCTGGGACGATTTATGTGTTTATAAGCAGCTCCTTAGAGCAGAGAAGGTTAAGAGGAAATTTAATAGAGGTATTCAAAATTTTTCCCAAGGTTCAGTTTTGGGTCCATTACTCTTTTCAATTTTTATGAACAACCTAGACTTGGTGTAGGGAGCAGCATTATAAAGTTTACAGATGATACGAAACTTGGCAACATAGTAGATAATGATGAGGATAGTTGTAGACTTCAGGATGACATAGACAGGATGGTGAAATGGGCAGCAGCATGGCAGGTGGAGTTCAATGCAGAAAAGTGTGAAGTGATGCACTTTGGAAGGATTAATATGGAAAGGCAGTATACTATAAATGGCATGATTTGGAAAAGTGTAGATGAGCAGAGAGACCTTGGTGTCCATGTGCACAAATCCTTAAAGGTGGCAGGGCAAGTTGATAATGTGGTTAAAAAAGCATATGGGTTATTTGGCTTTATAAATAGAGGAACAGAATATAAAAGCAAAGAAATCATGCTAGAACTTTATAAATCACTGGTTAGGCCTCAGCTGGAGCCAGCACAAGCATGATGAGCCGAATGGCCTCCTTCTGTGCTTTATATTTCGATGATTCTGTGATTCTAAGCTTTTTTTTAATGCTTTCTGAGTAAACTGTCATGGATGCTTTGGGGCCACTTCAAAATGGCGTCTGCAAACTGCCTGGGGGGTGGGGTTTGGAATTCTCTGTTGACTAGAGTTCTCTGCACAGGTGGGAATCCACTTTACTGGCTTGTACATAGTCTGTCCCTTAAAAGGCAGATGACGCACCTCTGTTTAGATGGACTGTTCAGCAAGTGAATGAAGACTCACAGCCCACCCAGGTGGTAGATGTGAATGACCAGACTGTGACCTGTCCAGATTCAAAGTTTATTTCATGTACTGTGGTACCAGGCCTTCAAAGAGGGTAGGAGCAATTGGTCTTCAGTCAGACAGTGGACAATGGCCTTAAGCTAGGTCATGATGCGGAGATGCCGGTGTTGGACTGGGGTGGACAAAATTGAGAGGTCGCACAACACCAGGTTATAGTCCAACAGTTTTATTTGAAATCACAAGCTTTCGGAGCTTACTACTACTCCGTCGGGTGAAGTAAAGAGATACAGAATCGCCAAAGCATATATAGATAGAGAACAATGCATGTGTACCTTACAATTGCAGACAACTAAATTAAATCATCCTGACTGTTTATCTGCCGAGGAGTGATAAAGTTAATCAGGTCAGCCAGGAAGGTACCACATCAAAGACATAGCAAGATACAACTGAGACAATGAGGTGGAGTCGCAGGGGGTCTAACGTGTCAAAAGCTGCCGTCTGTATGTAAAACGATAAGCTTTAAAATTTTTACTTTTTTACTGGGAATCACATCTGTGAACAAGCCAACGACGACTTGAGTCCGGATCACGTCATGTATCGTGACATAAACCCAAGATCCCGGTTGAGACCGTCTTCATGAGTGCGGAACTTGGCTATCAGTTTCTGCTCGATGATTTTGCGTTGTCGTGTGTTCCTAAGGTCGCCTTGGAGAACGCTTACCCGCAGATCCAAGGCTGAATGTCCTTGACTGCTGAAGTGTTCCCCGACTGGGAGGTAACAATCCTGCCTGGCGATTGTTGCGCGGTGCTCGTTCATACGTTGTCTCAGTGTCTGCATGGTCTCACCGATGTACCATGCAGACACTGCATGGTACATCGGTACTTAAGCTAGGTACCAGAGTAGCTTCCTTGACACCTATGAAACTTAATTTGATTGATGGGTCTATCAATGCAAGTAGTGTTTATACAGTGGATTAGCTTTGATTAATTGTGAAAGATATCTTTTTGATCTTTCTTTTTCACCGTTGGACTTCAAAAGGTAGAACACTATATAACACAGAGTGTCCACAGCTCCTGGTCTGCACTCAAGGCCTCCATAATCAGCACCTGTGAAGAGACGCTCAGTCACTCATCCAGGAAACACCAATACTGGTTCGACGAGAACGACCAGGAGATCCAGGAACTAATAAGCTGCAAGCGCAAGGCATTCCTGATCTGGAAACAGCAACACAACTCGAGAGCAAGAAAGCAGCTCTACAGATGCCTGAAGGCCGAGGTCCAACAAAAAACTCGCGACCAAAAGAACAGATGGTGGGTGGAGAAAGCGCAGGAGATCCAGCAACAAGCCGACAACCACGACGTGCGTGGATTCTTTAGCGCAGTCAAGACCACCTACGGCCCAAGCACCCAAGGTCCTACCCCACTGTGGACCAAGAACAGAGAGGTACTCATCAAGGACAGAGAGGCAGTCAGTGCCCGCTGGAAGGAGCACTTCGAAGATCTCCTTAACCGAGACTCTGTCTTCGACGCGAATGTCCTCAACTCCATCCCGCAGCATGCTACCCGCCACCACCTCAGCATAACCCCAGTCCAGCATGAGGTTGAAAAGGCCATCAGACAACTGAAGAACAACAAGGCCTCGGGAGCAGATGGAATCCCCACCGAGGCACTAAAGTATAGCGGAGAAGTACTATTGGCGTGAATACATAAACTCATTTCTCTTATTTGGAAAGAGGAGAGCATGCCAGGGGATCTCAGAGACGTCGTAATCGTGACCATTTTCAAGAAAGGTGACAAGTCCGATTGCAGTAATTACAGAGGAGTCTCCCTGCTGTCTGCCACAGGGAAAGTCATTGCAAGAATCCTCCTCAATCGCCTTCTCCCAGTGGCTGAAGAGCTCCTCCCAAAGTCGCAATGCAGATTCCGCCCACTAAGGGGCACAATGGACATGATCTTCACCGCGCGTCAATTACAAGAGAAATGCAGGGAACAGCATCAACCGCTGTACATGGCCTTCTTTGATCTCACAAAGGCCTTCGACACTGTCAACCGTGAGGGATTATGGAGTGTCCTCCTCAAATTCGGCTGCCCTCAAAAGTTTGTCACCATCCTCCACCTGCTTCACGACGACATGCAAGCTGTGATCCTGACCAACAGATCCACCACAGACCCAATTCACGTACGGACTGGGGTCAAGCAAGGCTGTGTCATCGCACCGATGCTCTTCTCGATCTTCCTTGCTGCAATGCTCCATCTCCCCCTCAGTAAGCTCCCCGCTGGAGTGGAGCTAATCTACAGAACAAACGGGAAACTGTTCAACCTCCGTCACCTCCAGTCCAGATCCAAGGTCGTCCCATCCTCTGTCATCGAATTACAGTATGCAGCCGATGCTTGCGTCTGCGCACACTCGGAGGTCGAACTCCAAACCATCGTCAACACCTTCACCTGAAGCGTACGAGAGCATGGGCCTTACACTAAACATTGTAAGACAAAGATCTTCTACCAACCTGCCTCCGTCACACAGTACTACTCCCCGATTATCAAAATCCATGACGAGGCCTTGGACAACGTGGACCACTTTCCATACCTCGGGAGCCTACTGTCAACAAGGGCAGACGTCGATGACGAAGTCCAACACCGCCTGCAGTGTGCCAGTGCAGCATTCGGTCGCCTGAGGAAGAGAGTGTTTGAAGACCAGGACCTCAAACCCAGCACCAAGCTCATGGTCTACAGAGCAGTAGTGATACCCGCCCTCCTGTATGCTTCAGAGACATGGACCATGTACAGCAGGCACCTCAAAGCACTGGAGAGGTACCACCAACGCTGCCTCCGCAAGATCCTGCAAATCCATTGGCAGGATAGGCGCACCAACGTCAGTGTTCTCGCTCAGGCCAACATCCCCAGCATTGAAGCTTTAACCACACTCGATCAGCTCCGATGGACGGGCCACATCGTCCGCATGCCCGGTACGAGACTCCCAAAACAAGTGCTCTACTCGGAGCTCCGACATGGCAAGAGAGCCCCAGGTGGGCAGAGGAAACGCTTCAAGGACACCCTCAAAGCCTCCTTGAAAAAGTGCAACATCCCACCGACACCTGGGAATCCCTGGCTCAAGACCGCACAAAGTGGAGGAGAAGCATCTGGGAAGGCGCCGAACACCTTGAGTCTCTTCGCCAGGAGCAAGCGGAAGCCAAGCACAAACAGCGGAAGGAGCGCACGTCAACCCAAGAACTCCACCCACCCCTTCAACCACCGTCTGCCCCACCTGTGACAGAGACTCATCAGTCACCTGAGAACTCATTTTTAATGTGGAAGCAAGTCATCCTCAGTTCTGAGGGACTGCCTAAGAAGAAGAGAAGGTTCCTTAGTTCCCTTTATGTTTTATTGGCAGAGGTAGAGGCAAATGGCAGGAGTCTGTGACATCTTTCTTATGTACAAGTGTTTCATCAAGGACTGCAGTTGTTTGAAGTACTGCATAGAATTCTGAATCTTTATTGTTTTGAAAGAGACTGAGTACTGTGAGGTATTCTAATCTAGTGAAATCAGTTGTGTTTGCTCTTGCTTCTGTTTAATTTTAGTTTCTAGAGTGAGATATACATTAGGTTAAAGAGTTATTTACCCATCTGTCAGAAAAGTCTAAAGTTATTGATTCTAGTATACATGCTGCTAGAGAGTAAATGGCTTTATTGCTTATCTCTATTTTGCGCATAAATTCACATCTTGGATCATATGAAGTGTAGACTTGTCTGGGCACAAGTAAAAGTATCTGCAGCACATCTGAATCATAACAGCAGGGTTCCATCAATCTGTCAGCTACAGGCGATATAATGGTAAAGCAAATCTAATTCAGCTATGAAGTGATTAATTGCACAAATTATTGCCTGCAGTTTATTACAAAAGTTAATATATAGGTTAAAATAGTGACTCGGGTTGGACAGTAAATTCCTAAAGCTGTATAACCAACCATACCTTAACTGACATCATCCCTTTCATTGTTCTATATGCATTACATTGAAAATCAAACTCCTGCACATGCTTGGCCTTCAGTAACATTAATCTTCATTTTCTCAGTGAAACATGTTTACATTTTGTCCAAAGGTTCCAGCTGCTGACCTCGAAGAAAGCTGCCCACAGAGATTTAGTGGGCTTTGTAGTGTCAATTTCCCCTGTTCCGACATCAGTTTCAGTCTAGCGCCATCTATAGGGGATCTGTGGCATCCAGGAACAGTGAAGTCATCAAGCAGGTTGAGCAGCCAATCAGATTGACGAAGTCTCACAGGCAGCAAACCACGAAGTAAAAAGCACTAATACGATAGCAAAATACTGCAGATGCTGGAAATCCGAAATAACAACAGAAAACGCTGGAAAAACTCAGCAGGCGAGGCAGCATCCGTGGAGAGAGAAACAGAGTTAACGTTTCAGGTCGAAGACCTTTCATCAGAACTGGAAACAGCCGGAAATCAAATAGATTTAAGGCAAGGATAAAGCTGGGAAAAGGGGGAGGGGATGAAAGAACAAAAGGAGAGATTAAGAGACATTAAGAGACATTAAGAGATATTCAAGGCAAGAGGTGGTGTTAATGTGACAGGTTAAGGCTGAAAGAAGTGTGAAATCCACTGGCAGAGTAAAAAGCACTGATTATCATTCACTTTTTAATCATTTTACAGAGAGCGAAATAAAGATTGGGACATACACATTGGATTAAGGTAGAAGCTGAAATATCATAAACAAACTTTAAAACATTTTTTTTTATTATTTTAAAAATCTATGGAATTTTTATCACTCTATTCTTATAAAATTAGTTTTTCAGGGCCAGAGAGTTGTTTAGCAGTAATTATGACTTAGTATATTATTAAAACTCTGTTAGACCTCATTTAACAAGGCGTAACTTTTTCAATGGTTTTTATAGCGAGAATAGTGCGTAAAAAGCTGAAGTTCACATCAAATCACTGATTATGTGTTGATTGAATCTGTGAAGACTGCAACAGCGCACCCTGTGGAGGAGTAGGGTATCAGTGACCTGTAACTTCTGGATTCCACGTTTAACTGTGCATGTGCAGACACCAGAAGTGGTTGCCAGTTTTATACAGTAATGACGGTGAGCGCTGACATTAGTGCCCTTGTCGGACCTATCAAAAGACTTCACAAGCAGAGGTCTCTAAGGGTGCATTCAAACTACAACTGTAGAGTCAGTGTGATACAATTTGGATTTGCATCAAGACTACGGTTACAGTATAAATGCAGTCTGAATCTTGCACCATGACCTGACCTGACTTGACACCAGAAGGAAGCTGAGTGAGACTCCTTGGAGGAAAGTAGTCTCACTCCTCTTTCCTTTGGAATCATTTGCACCTTGGCACCTGATTTACACTCGCAAGTTAAACGTTGGTACAAATTGGCTTTGGCTTCATGCTGACACTAAATTTGGGCAGTATGAATGCATTGTAAAGCACGCAGAGATCAAAGAAAAATTTCAAATGCTGGAAATCTGAACCAAAAACTCCAATTGCTAGAAATAAGTCCATCAGCACCTTAAAGGGAAAGGTTTGAAGCTCTGATATGGCCGAAGGTGTTTGAAGGTTTATCGGATCCTTTTAAATTGCAGATAAATAGAGAAATCCAAATGGATAACATTTGAGCACTTGAATAGGTACATATACTAAGGGACACTAGGTGGTCTGTCTTTACGAACATTGCTCCATTGTTAACAGTCTTATCCAGTCTGGTGTAATTACCTGACCCTTTTAAATTGTGGTAACCCAAATCAATATCTACTTTCACTTGAGACAGCAGGAAAGGAGAGGATGTGTAATATTCCGCAAAGAAAGATGGAAAACAAATTATTAGTTTGAGTGGCAAAACACCCAAGAGGACAGAATCTACTGGTTAGATGAATAGATGTGGATAAAGTTAGTGTTTGTTTTTTTATTTCCCTAGCCGTGCAATAATGGATTTAATATTGTACTTACAGATATTGCCACTGAGCAGCAGACACCAACCACACTTACAATTGGATCTGTAAAGACATCTTTCTAGAACTTGACCTGTTTTCAAAAGGCGTTTGATAAAGTACCACCTATTAGGTTTGTTAGCAAAATTGAAGCCCATGGGATGAAAAGGGCAGTAGCAGTATAGATACAAAATTGGCTAAGGGATAAAAAACAGAGAGTTGTGGTGAATGGCTCTTTTTTGGACTGCGGGGAGGTATACAGTGGAGTGCCCCACTGCTGTTTTTGATATACATTAATGACTTGGACTTGTGGGGGTACAGGGCACAATTTTGAAATTTGCAGGTGACACGAAACTTGGAAGTATAGTAAACAGTGAGGAGGGCAGTGATAGACTTCAAGTGGACAAAGACAGGCTGGTGGAATGGGCAGACACGTGGCAGATGAAAGTCAATGCAGAAAAGTGTGAGGTGATATATTTTGGTAGGAAGAATGAGGAGAGGCAATAAATGCTAAATGTTACAATTTTTAAGGGGGTGCAAGAAGAGAGAGACCTGGGAGTGTTTGTGCACAAATCTTTGAAGGTGGCAGGACAGATTAACAAAGCCTATAGGATCCTGGGTTTTCTAAATAGAGGCAAATTTGGCTCGGGTGGTGGAGCAAAACGAGTGGTATTGGATCGGCCGCCTGTTATAGTCAATGGAACTAAATATCAGGCACTGTGTATAACGGGCGGCCGATCTGATACCATCCGTTTAGCGCCACCGCCCAAGATGAATTTCTAGTCCACAGAGTACAAAAGCCAGGAAGTTATACTAAACCTATAAAAAAAACACTGGGCCAGAAATTGATCTGGCTCCGTTCCCGCGGGTGTAAGGAGCAGGCGCGGTAATACATACCGCGTCTGCCGTTTCGTCTTTTCCACGTTGAAAATTCATCTTCTGGCTGATTGAGTGCAGGGCAGCGTATGACGTCACACTGCCCTGCAGCGCAGCGTGCGCGTTGCATCGCGTGCGATGTGGAGTGAAGACACGCCCATTAAGGTCTCTTTTCCATAGGCCACGCCCCCGATTTTTTTCTCCACTGAAACCATTGTACAGCTGCTGAAGACACAGTTTTCTTACTGTTTTAGGTGGAATTTGCAGTAAGTAGGATTTAAATGCATGGTTTTGTAAACTTTTAAAGATTTTTAGTATAATTTGAGTAATGTTAAACATTTGCAAAGAGATTTAAAGTAATTTAAATAGTTTTAAAAGCACAGAAATCATTTTTTTCAGAGATTTAACTGTTTATAATCAGCAAACGAAATTGGCTGCTATCAGCACTATCCAATTTATCAAAATAACACAGAATTTCAGTGATGATGATCTCCGTACACTTCTTGACGAGGTAGAATCGAAACGTTCACGGATAATTGGAACTCAGAAGTCCAAGCCGCCGCGAAAAGGCCAAATGGCAGCGTGGAAAGAGGTTGCTCAAAGTGTGAGCGCAACCTCGACCATTCCACGTACAGCTGAGCAATGTCGCAAAAAATTCAGCGATTTATATCGAACGCTGAAGGTTTGTATAGTTATAACAAAAGTCAATGTTAAAATGTCTTAACATTTAAAATGAAAAGCCTTGAAAAAGTGTTTGTTTGCTAAGCTGAGTTAACTGAAGTCACAAGATGCTCCCATAAATTTTTATGGCTTTTGTAGCCAGGCAAGTCTCATAAAATGCTAATGTCATCTTGATTGAAATGCTTTGAGTTGCTTACTGAGTCCTCTTGAAGGACTGTTGCAGAAACCCAATGTGGAAGTGCAGCTTAGTAAAATAAATGAGTCTCTTGAAGGACTCATGCAAATAATTTCTGCTGCAATTACTGTGACTCCATCAGAACCAACCTTACCTGCTCCCAGCGCAGAATCAGTGCAGGTCCAAGAGCCACCAACGATGATGCAATCAAGAAAGCGCAAGAGACGTTAGGGTGTTGCATGTTCCACAATGCACATCCATTGACCCTCAGGAATAGTTTATTTGTGGTTAAATTTTTCAAGTGTTTAATTTTTAGTTTTATTTAAAACTTACATGTTTACATTTTTCTTTATTTATATATATATTTGACACTGAAACTGAAAGTTAGCTTTTCATTGAAAAAGTACAGCCTTTAGTCACTTTATAAAAATTCAAATTGTTTATTTTCACAAAAAAATTGAACATTTAAACTTGTTTACATTTAGGAAAGAGTTATTTCCCATCTTGAATGTCTTTACTGCATTAACGAAGCAAAAAAGTTACTGAGAACTGTTAACAAATTTTTTAAAAACCTATTTCTGTTTACGATTGTTTACAAAGTTGAAAAGTAGCTAGTTAACATTGAAAAGTTATAAACTATGTAAAGCAACAATGAACCTCAGAAGTCTGTAATGCTGCAATAAAAGAGCACTGTTTCACTTTAAATTGTGTCTGTACCTTTATTTGCCTTGCTGGGGGAGAGGGAGGGGGAGAGGGAGAGGGAGGGAGAGGGGGAGAGGGAGGGGGAGGGGGAGAGGGAGGGGGAGAGGGAGGGGAAGGGGGAGAGGGAGGGGGAGAGGGAGGGGGAGAGGGAGAGGGAGGGGGAGAGGGAGGGGGGGGGGAGGGAGGGGGAGAGGGAGGGGGAGGGGGAGGGGGAGAGGGAGAGGGAGGTACAAGGCGACACTACCTCGTGAAGGTGTTGGCTACCAGCTGCTCCCGAGCAGCCTTACTTTGAGCAGCAGTTGGCTCTTCCCCATCATGCCTTCCCACAGGCACATTGGCATTGTCCACGTCCTCCATTTCTGCAGGTAGTTCATCTGCAGCGTTAAGGGTCAGTCCTTCCTGCAGGGCAAAGTTATGCAAAGCACAACAGGCCACCACAATCTTTGCCACTTTCTGAGGAGAATACTGCAAGGTCCCCCCTGACCTGTCCAGGCACCGGAAGCGTGATTTCAGAACTCCAATTGTCCTCTCCACCACTTGCCGTGTGGACACGTGTGCCTGGTTGTATCTCTCCTGAGCCTCATTATTGGTCTTGCGGTAGGGAGTCATCAGCCATGGTCTTAGCGGGTAGCCCTTGTCGCCCAATATCCATGCGGATCCTGGAGGCAATGCGTTGAGGACGCCATATAAGTCAGAGTTACGGAGGACGATTGCAAAAGGGCATCTTTCTCTCACACAGGCTTCCTCCTCAAACTGAAAGTTGTAATGAAAAAATGGAAATAGTTGTTAAAGTAACTTTAGTTAAGTGAGTGGCTATAAAATCAGGTCAGGCTATGGTGGGACACGTGCGCTATCAGCTTGGGAACACATCTACCCGCCACACGGCCCTAGCTGATTTTCCAAAACTGTAACATTTTCATAAATTCATACATACATACATACATACTTACTTACTTACTCATTTTCATCTTTAAAACTTTTTGAAACGTAAACAGTTCATTTTTAAACTTTCATTTTCACAGATAGATACCTAAATATGCCTTGTATACACCCACAGTTGCTATACTACTCCAAATGGTCAAAACCCGTTTTTAAAATTTTTTTTTAAAAACTCTTAACTTATATAAGACTTCATTTAAAACTTTTGTGTCTTTCAGATTTAAAAAACTCACCTCAGTAGCCACACTCCAAAAGGATTTCTTCCTCCTAATCTATCTCGGTAAATGTATAAATGGCTGCTGCTCCTGGTTTTAAAATGTGTAACTGCTAGGAGCTTACACACACTACTCTCATTCACAAAATACATGAATTTTCCGACGCACGCGCAGAATCACCAGCCCACGCGATTACTCGCATATCCATGAAACTGACCAGACATGAAGTGCCGGTTTTCAGCGCATGCGCAGTGCATGCAGAAAACCGACAATTGCAGAGGGAATACGCGAGTGTACGCAGTGCGTACTCTCGCGCACCAGGATGAATTTTTGGGCCACTAGTTCGGCCCCAGCTGGAGTATTGTGTCCAATTCTGGGCACCACACATTAGGAAGGGCATGAAGGCTTTGGAGAGGGGGCAGAAGAGATTTACTAGATGGTTCCAGGGATGAGGGACTTCAGTTATGTGGATAGACTAGAGAAGCTGGGAGTAGAGAAGGTTAAGAGGAGATTTAATAGAGGTTTCTAACATCATGAAGGGTTTAGATAGAGTAAATAAAGAGAAACTGTTTCCAATGGCTGAAGGGCCGATAACCAAAGGGCACATGAGGCAAACCTTTTTTACGCAACGAGTGGTTAGGATTTAGAATGCACTGCCTGATTCAATAGTAGCCTTCAAAGGAAAACTGGGTAAATACTTGAAGGAGAAAAAAAACGCAGGGATACGGGGAAAGAGCGAGGCAGTGGGACGAACTGGATTGCTCTTCGAAAGAGTCAGCACAGACTTGATGGGCCGAATGGCCTCCTTCTGTGCTGTACTATTCTATGATTCTTGTGTTAACTAACTGAAAGACCAAAGGATTTAGATTGCACTGTGTAGTCTGGATTTTTGACAGGTGTGAATTGTCATAAATCGCAAGTAACAACTCAGGAAGTACTACTGGGCGGCCAGCTGGGGCGCCGTCCAGGGAGTATAAATACTCAGGCATGGGCCCACCTTGGGCAGAAACAATCTGGAAACAGGAAGCTAGTGACTGCTAACTAGACCTCCATGTTTTGTTACAAGTTGATTAAAGCCTTGCTTTATGTTCAAGTGCGTAGTGAGTCTTTATTACGTCAATTTAATCAACTTGATATCGTCTCCACGCTTTGGGTGATTCGGAACAACCAGCTGCAACTCGAACCACAGAAGGGAACTTGGGCAAGAAACTGATCCATCATGGAAAAACTCCTTAGACCCGCTCGTCTCGACCTGGACCCGAATGCACCTGCGGCAGCAAAGGTATGGAAGCATTGGTTTCGTACATTTAGCAACTTTCTTGACGAATGTGGGGCGGATGTCCCTAATAAGTTACGAATGCTTATCAACTACGTGTCTCCTCATGTGTATGATTATATTGAGGACTGTATAGACTATGACACTGCTATCGAAATCTTACAGCAGCTATATGTCAAGTCCCCAAATGAAATCTTTGCTCGACACCTACTGGCCACAACTCGGCAGCAGCCTGGGGAATCACTCGATGAATTTCTCCAGAAACTTCACAGGCTCAGCAAGGATTGTAACCTTAAAGCAGTTTCAGCTGAACAGTATCAAGAGGAACTAATCCGCGATTCCTTTATCAATGGAATCGCGTCCCCTTTTATACGTCAGCGCCTGCTGGAAAATAAAACCCTCAATTTACGGGCTGCTTATGACCAGGCGTGTTCCTTGGACTTGGCCAAGAAAAATGCAGACACTTATCTCCCACCACGTGCACGGGCGGCGGCTATCTCCTTTAATGAGTCTTTCGGTAGGTCTCGGGCGGATGCCCCCACTGATGTTGACTCTACTCTAACAGACGACGACCCTACCCTAGAGGCCTTCGCTGATGACGACCCCGCCCTAGCAGCATCCTGGCAATCAGGAAGAAAGTGTTTCTTTTGTGGCGGGGCGTGCCATCACAGAAAATTTTGCCCGGCTCGTAATGTGACCTGCAATCATTGCAGCAAGAAAGGACACTTTTCCAAGGTATGCCAGTCACGGGCCTTTGCTAACAAGAAAGGCCGCTCCTCTAAAGTATACCGGTCGAGAGCTCCTGTTAGCTTCACAGCTGCTATCTATGGAGCTGCTCCTCCCCCAAGAACTACTGTTAAGGCTACAGTTGCCGAAGGGAAAATTGCCCCTCCTCCCATCACGGCTGTTTTTCCCCAAAGTTTGTCCCATGCAGCCACGAAGGTTTCAGTAAATGGGCACACTCTAAGCGCGCTAATCGACTCCTGCAGCTCTGACAGCTTCATTAGTAAGCGGGCTGTCAACAGGTTAAAACTGCACATTTATCCCTCGGACAGGGAGATTGCAATGGCTCTGACGACTCTGACCACCAATTCTTCTGGCTTCTGTCTGGTCAACCTCATCCTCAACGGCCGCACGTATCTCTCCACCCGGCTCGGAGTACTCGCAAACTTATGCAGCGATGTGCTTCTGGGACAGGACTTCCAGAAGCAGCACAAGAAGATCACTTTTGAGTTTGGAGGGTCAAGGCCGGAGCTTACCATTTCTAAGGTGCCGTTTTGTGCACTCTCGGCGGCCTTACTCGGTGAACCCTCCCTGTTTGCCAATCTTCCCCCCCGCTGTAAACCCATAGCCACCAAATCGCGGCGCTTTAGCCAAGATGATCGAGCGTTTATTGAGGCGGAAATCTCTCGCCTTTTAGTCGACGGTATTATCGAGCCATGTTCATCTCCCTGGCGGGCTCAGGTCGTCATCGTGAGGAATCCCTTAAAACAACATAAAAAACGTCTGGGTATCGATTATTCGCAGACTATTAATCTATATACCGATCTGGATGCCTACCCGCTGCCACGCATAGATGACATGGTCAACAACCTTGCCAAATACAAGGTATTCTCGACCTTCGATTTAAAAAGCGCGTACCATCAGGTGCCACTGCAAGACTCCGACAAGAAGTATACGGCCTTTGAGGCCAATGGTCGGCTTTTCCAGTTTCGCCGCCTTCCATTCGGGGTCACCAATGGGGTGGCCGTCTTCCAACGGGCCATGGATGGCCTAGTCCGGCAAGAGAACTTGACGGATACCTTTCCGTATTTAGACAATATCACTATTGCCGGCCATGATCAAAAGGAGCATGACGCCAATCTTCAGAGATTTTTTGACGTACTCCGCCGTCGCCACTTAACGTTAAACGAATCCAAATCGGTGAAGTCGGTGCCATCGGTGAACATTCTTGGCTACTGGGTGGGCAACGGTGTTATTAAACCGGACCCAGAGCGACTTCGTCCACTTCAGGAGCTCCCTCCCCCGACGAACCTCGGCTCTCTTCGTCGGGCACTTGGCATGTTTGCTTATTACGCAAAATGGATACCACACTTCTCCGATAAAATACAGCCCCTGCTCCATGCGAAGTCTTTTCCATTGGAAGCTACGGCTATTTCTGCCTTCAACCTCCTCAAACGACAGCTGGAGAAAGCCACGCTTCGCTCCATTGACGAAAATCTTCCTTTTGTGGTCGAATGCGATGCATCGGAGGTGGCGATCTCCGCTACCTTGAATCAAGGTGGCCGACCCGTGGCATTCCTATCCAGAACCTTGCAGGATAGCGAGCTCCATTACCCCCCCGTCGAGAAGGAGGCTACGGCCATCATCGAGGCTGTACGCCAATGGGGTCATTTTCTTGCTCGGCGTCATTTTACGCTTATAACTGACCAGCGCTCTGTGGCCTTCATGTTGGATAACCGGAGGCGCACGAAAATCAAAAATAATAAAATTCAACTCTGGAGGATGGAGCTGGCTGCCTTTGGATATACTATCTGTTACCGACCCGGCAAACAGAACGTGGCCCCAGATACCTTCACACGGGCATTTTGCTCCTCAATGTCAACGTCGACTCTGGCGGATTTGCATATGGACTTATGCCATCCTGGTGTGACCCGCATGTTGCACTTTGTGCGCTCCAAAAATCTACCATTTTCAACCGAGGATGTAAAGAAAACATGCTCCTCCTGTAGGATTTGTGCAGAATTGAAACCACAATTCTTTCGCCCATCAGATGGCTTACTCATACATGCTATGCAGAGGCTCAGCATAGACTTTAAAGGGCCATTGCCTTCGTCGACAAGGAACACCTACCTACTTACGATGGTGGACGAGTATTCACGCTTTCCCTTCGCCTTCCCCTGCCCTAATATGCTTACCTCTACGGTAATTAAATGCCTCGATCAGGTCTTTTCCCTTTGCGGGACGGCCAATTTTATCCACACTGATCGGGGTCCCTCCTTTATGTCGAGTGAACTTAAAAGTTATCTCTCCCAACGGGGAATCGCCTCAAGTAGGACGACACCATATCACCCAATCGGTAACGGACAGGTTGAACGATACAATGCCATCATCTGGAACGCTGTCCGTCTGGCACTAAGGTCACGCAACCTGCCGGACCAGCAGTGGGAAACGGTGCTCCCCGACGCGTTACACTCTATCAGGTCTCTTCTCTCCACATCTACTAATGTCACGCCTCATGAGCGATTCTTCAAATTCCGGCGTCGCTCTACACATGGGACGTCTCTACCGTCATGGTTGGTGGCTCCAGGCCCGGTACTACTCCGGAGGTTCGTCCGGTCTGCCAAAAACGACCCTCTCGTTGACGAGGTGGAGTTAACGGAGGTAAACCCCACGTATGCGCACGTACGGTACCCTGATGGCCGGGAGACCACCGTCTCGCTCCGAGATCTGGCTCCCTGCCCAACCGGTCACACGGGCCCGAATGATGAAGGATCCCCCGACAATGATATCAACACTCCGCACCCCTATGAAAATGACGCCCCGCCTGGGACATCGGGGGATCTGCCGGCAACGCTACCGGATCAACTCAGGGAGCTGGACGCTCCCCGTAGGATGGCCACCCGAAACCAGGACGCTGGACAATCTCCAGCCACGACCCGGGATGAGGCCAGCTCAGCACCTGTGGGGACCCGCACCCGGAGTCATGATATTCCCAGTCCTCCACAGGATGATCAAGATGACGCGGACTCTACTGACTTACCGGTACGGGCCAAGCGACCCAGGGACCAGGACACGGTCCGGGGAGACGTGCCTTCCAGTCACAAGCAGAGAGATAAACGTCTGCGGCTATTTCTGGTCCGCCTAGTCCGTTAAAGGAAGACTGGACTTCCAAACCTTTTAGGGAGGAAGAATGTCATAAATCGCAAGTAACAACTCAGGAAGTACTACTGGGCGGCCAGCTGGGGCGCCGTCCAGGGAGTATAAATACTCAGGCATGGGCCCACCTTGGGCAGAGACAATCTGGAAACAGGAAGCTAGTGACTGCTAACTAGACCTCCATGTTTTGTTACAAGTTGATTAAAGCCTTGCTTTATGTTCAAGTGCGTAGTGAGTCTTTATTACGTCATGAATCAGAACTACTTTTTTAAGACTTTTGCATAACCATGGCAACTTTCAAAATACTCGTATATTTAGCACTAAAATGGTTTGCTGTATATTTACAGAACTGAGTGCCGTAAAGCAAAATTCCAGAAATGTATTTTGGTGGTAAAATGGCATGGCAGTCTCACAGATTTAGTATACATCCTTTTTAGATGACATTGCAAGGCAGGCTTGTATCACCAAGGCACACTATGTAAAATACTTCCAGCACTATGGTGGAACAATTGCAACATAAGCCACCATGAAGTTACTTCTCATGTGGAAAATGTGATTCGTGTGACTAAACTGCAGATATCAAATGTAATTCAAGGCTGTAATTCAACATGCTCTGAGTACTTTCCTACACTGTTATACTAGACTGAATGAAACAATGACATGCAGATTTCAACTGCAAAGAGAAGGTTGTCCAAGCAAGTTGGTCTCATTTAGCCATAATTTTTGGTCTGTTTGGGTACTGATCTTTGTTTCCATTACTGAACATCTCGGAGTGTCTGAAGGCAGATACTGCAAGAGTGCAGCAAGTGCTGTGCACAGTTTCATGGTTTCTCCTTGCATCCTAAAATATGCTGCTTATTTTATCCATCTTGGAAGAGTGAAAGGCTGAATACTCTCTCTGTTCAAACCTGGGTCCTTCTGGTCCTGAGTTTGTTCAGTTAAACTAGTTACCCAGTGTTAAAGCGCTATTGCTAGAAGGCCAGGTGGATGAATCTATGATGTGGTTCAAATACAACTGATGGGCCTTGAGCACAATACCTGGGCTTACTGCAAAGGCTAGTTTCCTAAAAATCTTAACCAGTGAATCTTGGTAGATTTGCTCAGCTATCAAAAAGATTTAGTTCCATTGAGCACAGTGAAGTATCCTAGAGACAGTTAAAAAATACTAAACATGGATTTAGGTAAAAGAAATGTGAAAACGACACAACAATAAATCTTCCGTAGATGAACATGCAATTATAAAAGTTAATAGGTTTCAAGGATATGGAGCCAAAATAATAAAATTGAATTCTACAACAGACTAAGGCTTTACAAGAAGGTTATGTTCAATTTTGGTTATATTTTACTAGCTAGAAAGAAATTAAGACCTTATTAAAGTTTTTTTTAATATATGGCATAGAATAGGTAATTGCAGATCATCATTTGAAATTACAGCAAGGGTGTAGGGCAAGGGTACATTAATGGGAACTAGAAAAAGGGTGAATTTAGAACATATATATCAGGAAAAATTTTACTCAAAGGCTGATAAATTATTACCAAGAAAGGTAATGGAGAGAAAAAGTTCTTGGGTTATTCAATTCCTGAAGGTATAGAATCTCTAAACAGGGCAGTTTGGAATGGTAAGTACGTTTGGCAAAGTTAATGCGACCTTGTAGCATATTCATATGGATCCAAATTGCATACCTGTTTTAAGGGGACAATTAACGAGGTTCACGTACAAGGATTGGCAGCACAAAGTCATTTAAACACTTTAATTTTATGTGAATAAATGATCCCAGTGGAGTGATAACTCAAAGCAGTGGGGGAAAAATGCATTAATGCAGACTCGTGAATTATCCTTCATCAGGTTTCCATTGCATTCTGGAATTAATTTGAAGATTGCCTTCTGTCATTGAAGGAACAAAATATCTTGGCAATGACAATGAGCTCTAAATACGGTCTCACTCCAGGGAGAATGTAATAACTCAAACTGTGCCTTCAGTACCCATGACTTATGTTCTTTCCTCATTTGGGAAAAGGTTGCCACCTGTGAGGGTGCAGGAAGCATAGGAATGCTTTTATACAGAATACAGGAAGAAATGCTTTTATTTAAAGAAAAATCACATTGAACTATTTGCTTTCTATCACATTTGGTATAATTGAAGGTACAGTGGAATGCTCTGACCTTGGTCCTCATGAGTTATTAGACCTTCATCATTCTTCGAATTATAAACTGTTCCTTACTGTCTATCCTCCTTATATAGCCGTGGTAGAAAATCACCTGAGACATCTCTCCCTTAAGAAATTTGTAGCCTAGCTGGTCAGGTGATCTTTCTCCAGGTGTGGACTGATGGACAATATTGATTGTGTGGCATGGCAGCTACAGAAGTTATTAGTTGGTGCCTCCTAATGTGGATTTCATTAGCCATGTGGCATGGTTGCCACAACAGATGGCAATTGATGTCTCAGACATGGAGCAGGGATGACCACCAAGAGGCTGATTAAGTTGCCTGATCGACCTACATGGGTACTATATCAAAGTAACTTGGTAAACTTTAACTAGCAACAACAGTCCAAATGTCAGGGGACTATTTTCTCAAAATGGTCCAAAGTTATGTAAATAAGGGATTTCTTGAGTAACAAAGGGGTTAATAGGAGGAATAGAAGATTTCACAAGGCTGGGAAACTTTTGCCATTTACTCCTATTCCTTTGTTGTCTCCGACAGTAAGTGAAACTATTCCTCCTCCAATTCCACCCTCCTCCCATGAAGGTGTAGACTCACACTGGAATACAGTTTTATATGTGCTAGATGCCCTTTGGTACCTTGTCCAAGTGGCCATTGCTCATTTGTAGACCTAGATGGTGAATGTTAGTGGGTTATTTTACTAAGAAGGCATCACAACGATGCCTGAATCTGCCATCACCCAATGACCACACGTGCACGTTTTAGCAGGAGTCACTAGTTTGCAATCAAATTTACTCATCCCTAGCTCAGAGGCACTGAGGCCAGTTGTGAAATCCCACTACTGCTGTGGCTGAGATCTACTAACTCAGCTCAAACTGGGAATCAAAACTCGGAACTCCCTTGGTTTTAATTACACATTCCTGATACCAGCCGATGTACACAAGATTTTCAACCCGTACTGTAGCTTGGGACACTGAGCACCTTCACCCTGAAGGAAACGTTCAAAAGGATCACACTTCTGTAGATCATACAAGTAATATGGCTGGGCATCGTCCAGCTGCAGTCAACTGAAGGTTGACTACAGTTTCAACATTGGGATCAGAGAAGCCCACAGGAAGTACCTCAGACATAATGTCAGCAGACTGCACTGCTTGTATTAAGTATTGCTATTTGGCCCGATCTTTGCCTCAAATACCAGTCAATAATGGCATCCACTGGGGTGTGATGAATTAGCAATTTTATCATAACTTCCACTACTGCTAGAACATGATTGTCTGAGTTTTCTAACTGTTCCCCTTGTTGCTATCTCTGTATATCACTTGCCTCTGGCCTCACTGGTCCTCATTTCAACATAAAGCATTGATGAATCACACACAGTGGTGGCATACCCACCTATCTTGTTTAACATTTGGATTGGACAGTTCTTACGTTTCATTCTATTTTTTTTCATTCTAAGTTTCAGTTGTCTCAGGAAATCACAGTGCCAATATTTAATCCACACCTCATGTTTCTTCCTTTGAAAAGCAATTATCACATCGGTGATGTGAACAGGCACCAGCCTTTTATATAATAGGAAGAAAAGTCCAGTCTTTCTTTCCTTTGAGAACAAGACTTCAGATAAACCAACAGTAAACATAAAATTGTGCAGTGGATGGTACCGTCTTGATTTACTCTTTCACAAGGAAGGGCCCTCCAAGAAGGTTTACTCATTTTATTCATTCCACTGGTGCAGTGACCACATCTTTGATCAATAAACAGACAGTTCATCTGAAAGGCAGCAAGCTGAAGCAGTGTGCGAGCTGTGCTTAGAATTATTGACAGGTCAGAACAATAACCACTTTGACTCAGCTGTACATCGAGCTGAAAATGAAAGATACCGCTGTCAATTTTTCTATTGCTTCAATATACTGTTACTTGTAGATTGAGGTTCAACAAATGGAGAAGAATGTTTGATTCACAAAGGTGACAAAGATAAGTACAGATAAGGGAGGCTATTCGGCGCATCTAGCTCATCTTTCCATAGTCCCACTATAATCAATATCTAACTGACTCCTCAATGATTCCAGAGATTTTGCCTCCACTAACCTACCTGGAAAGATCTTTTCAGATACTGATCACCCTTTGCGATAAAGCAGTGGCTCCTGACAACCTTTCTGAACTTGCTTTTTGCCAGTCTGTACCTGTCTCCTTGTCTTCAATCCTTTATCTTCAGTTTAGAGCTCATTGTTGCCAAAGTGCTCATCATCCTCACTTTAAAGAGATTAATTCTGTAGTCATTGTTTGAACCCCAATAATATGTTTGCAATCACCACAAACTTGAGAATGAGGGGACGCAGAATCAAGCTTAGAAGAGGGAAGGAGCACAATCATTTGAGAATTAACTATTTTATGCAGATGGTGGTGATTATGTGGAATGAGTTTTCCAGGGAGACAGCAGAAGCAGATAGCGAAGTGTTTGCAAGTGTCTTCACCCAAAAGTGCAAAGTGGATAATTCCACTCAGCCCCCACACAAGGTCCTCATTGTCATTGTTCAGCCAATTTAATTCACTCCATACAACATTAAGAAGCAGCTACGTGCACTAGATACAGCAAAGGCTGTGGGTCTTGACAGCATCCGGCCCTAGTTCTGAATTATCCGTCTGTACATTCCTATTTTGCTACGTTCAACCCCCATGTATAAAGCTCCCTTCTGACCTCCCCTCAGCTTTCTTTGATGCTTTTAGTTGCTTTTTGTTTATTGTCTTGTTTCACTATTGTTGCCTACGGTCTCACCCTACCACCACATGGCAAACAATTATTATCCAGGGTGCAAACCTTTCAAACATCTGTAGGAATGTCTTCAACTGAAATGACTTGACCTCAAGATCTTAGAACTTGGGACAATCCAACACATCAGAGAGGGTGAGAGGTTCCTGGAGCAAGGATTTCAGAGGGTAGTAACTTTGCTGAGAGATAGGAAGCTGGCAGTGGTAGAGGAAGGAGGGGAGACTATCCATGGGTCAGGAAAAGCTAGGAGGGACAGGATACAGTAGGAACATCCAGAGCAAATTACCTTATCCAACAAGTTTGAATTACTGACTTCCTGTGGGGAGAATGAGGACTCTGGGAAGGACCATCTAATGGATTAAAATGGCACCAAAAAGCATGAGATGGGTCAAGGAGGAGGGGAGATAGCAATTCAGTTAGGAATGCAGTAGTAATAGGAGACTCAATAGTTAGAGGAGTAGACACTATCTTTTGCAGGCCAGACTGAGAGTCCTGGGTACTTTGTTGCCTCCCGAGTGCTAGGTTCAGGGACTTTTCGGAAAAACTGGAAAACATTATGGTGGGAGAGGGACAGCAACCAGTCATTGTAGTCCATAGGGGAGCCAATGATGTAGCAAAGGCATGCTTTTTATGCCACTGCTCTGGGGCTTCTGTGGCTTTTCTGCGGAAATTACAGCGGATGACTGGGGGAACCCCCACAGAAAATTCACCCTTGTTATCTTTGGGCATTTAAAAGAAAGACTTGCATTTATATAGCGCCTTTCACGATCACCGGACGTCTCAAAGCGCTTTACAACCAATTAAGTACTATTTGAAGTGGAGTCACTGTTGTAATGTGGGAAACGCAGCAGCCAATTTGCACACAGCAAGGTCCCACAAACAGCAATGTAATAATGACCAGATAATTTGTTTTTGTTATGTTGGTTGAGGGATAAATATTGGCCAGGACACCGGGGATAACTCCCCTGCTCTTCTTCGAAATAGTGCCATGGGATCTTTTACATCCACCTGAGAGAGCAGACGGGGCCTCAATTTAACGTCTCATCCGAAAGACGGCACCTCCGACAGTGCAGCACTTCCTCAGTACTGCACTGGAGTGTCAGCCGAGCTTTATGCGCTCAAGTCCCTTGAGTGGGACTTGAACTCACAATCCTCTGGACATCAGAGGTGAGTGTGCTACCAACTGAGCCACAGCTGACTGAGGACATCAAAGGAATGTCTTTCCAGTTAAAAGTTCCAATATGCTTTGTTTTGGGCCCAAAGCAGGTGTCTCAACAGACAGCCAAGAAGCTGCTGTTCACACCTTATCTACTTGAATTGTGAAATTGATTAATAACAGAAATGACCGTAATGAGAAAGACCTTCTTTAATGTATTGTGTTGAAGCCTGTCTTTGGAATGTTATAAATGCGGCTGTATTTTCAGTTCCCTTTTTTGTCTGCCTGTTGTAGTAGAGGGAGAGACTCGTGGAGTGGCTGCCCAGATTATGTTTATAAAGCCTCAGTTAAATGATTCTGAAAGGGCACTAAGATTCTGAATGTTCTTGTTGTATTTTGAAATCCGGCCCATTATGAACAACTCAGAATGATCTTAACGTGCGACATGGGTTCCACTCCAGGCCAGGGAATTAAGTTTTACAAAACAGTTTATTGTACGCAAACCTCTGAAACTGTGTAAAAAGATGAATAATTGTTGTAATTGCCATTAATCAACCGATAACTTTCTGTTTCAGACTGAACAAAATACCAACATGGTTACCGAGTCAAAGGCACAATGTTAAAAAGTTTAAAAAATTTGCATCTGATGAATTTTCATCCGTTCTCATTTTACAGACTCTAGTTTAGGAGTTGGGTAAAAATGTTCAGTGCTTATGACACCAGGAATCTGTTGCAGCCTTTGTTAAATAGCTCAGCTCACGAACACACAACGGTAACTATTACTTCACTCGATCATATAGCCCGAGCCAGTGCCCGTCAATTAAAGAATCTTAACTAGTGCCCCCATTATTGTTCAACCTCAAGTGTGAATATACAAAGTGTTAGTGTGTTTGTTTGACTGTGATTTTTATGCAACATCAGCCGTTAATCCCAGTTTTCACCATCTGTTGTTGCAGAGTACCCAGGATTGGTAAAAGAAGCAGTGAAAGTGTTGCTACCTTTCCCAAAAACATACATTTGTGAAGCATCATTTTCTGCTATGGCAGCAATGATGACAAAGTACAGGTCCCGTCTGGAAGTGGAAATTGATTTACGAGTGTCATTGACAAACATCACACCAAGGATAGACAGACTCTGCAGAGAGCAGCAGGCACACCCGTCTCACTGATATCTGTAAGTAAATACCTGTTTTCTTAAAAGCATTATTAAAACACTCTTTACATGCAGCACTTTCATATTATGAGTATTATATAATATTAAAATTTAGATGGGGGGTCCGTGATTACTAATCCATTTGAAAAGGAGTCCTTCAACCAAAAGGGTTTGAGATCCACGGATCTAATATTCTTAAGAATTGCTTACAAGGACTTACTGAGCAGCTGTTGTAGAATTGGCAAATTTATCCAGACAAAAAAAATCAATATGGATGAGCCATGCTGTTTAAAACAGCATAGATTTCAGAAATTGACCTTTTACCGAGTGCTGATAGAGATGCTGCATAGTACATACATAATGGTTCATTAGCGAGTTGCTCTGTGCAACAGGCAGCTAGAGTTTGGGTCTATTATTCCACATTCAAGATATCAAACATACCATCCTACAGGTATTCTGCTAACTAGACAAGTAAATAGTAAGTAAATAGGTTTGCCCTGTCTACATTTTATTCCTTCCAGCAATGTCTATGCTCCAGCAGTCCTTCAGTTTTAAATCACACAGAGATACCACTCAATAGCAGAAAACATCCACAGCCTCTTACATCGCAAATGCTCAAATTCATCTATTCTACTTTTAAAAGTCAAAATCCTCTTTTTTTTAATTCATTCTCAGGATGTTGGCATCACTGGCAAGGCCAGCATTTATTGCCCATCCCTAGTTGCCCTAGTGGTGGGCTTTTCTCTTGAACCGCTGCAGTTTGTGTAATGGAAGTGCTCTCACAATGCCTGATAGTGTGGTGGATACACATTCAATAGTAGCCTTCAAATGGGAATTGGATAAATACTTGAAGGAGAAAAAATTTCAGGGATATGGTGAAAGAGTGGGGGAGTGGGACTAACTGGATTGCTGTTCGAAAGGGCCAGCACAGACTCAATGGGCCGAATGGCCTCCTTCTCTGCTGTACTATTCTATTCTATTCTATGAATGCTGTTAGGTAAGGGGTTCCAGGATTTTAACCCAGCAACGAAGAAAGAATGGCGAAAAATGTCCAAGTCAGGATGGTGTATGACTTGGATGGGAACTTGGCGGTTATGGTGTTCCCATACACCTGCTGCCCTTGTCCTTCTTCATGGGTTTGAGAGGTGCTACCGAAGAAGCTTTGGCGAGTTGCTGCAGAGCATCCTATAGATAATAAACACTGCAGCTATTCTATGTTAGTGGTAGAGGGAGTGGATGTTTATGCTAGTAGATGAGGTGTCTGTCAAGTGGACTGCTTTGTCCTGGATGATGTCGAGCTTCTTGAGTGTTGTTGCCGCTGCACCCATCCAGGCAAGTGGTGAGTATTCCATCACACTCCTGACGTGCGCCTTATTGGTGGTAGAGAAGCTTTAGGGAGTCAGGAGGTGAGCCATTTGCTACAGAATAATGAGCCTCTGACCTGATCTAGTAGCCACGGCATTTATATGGCTGCTCCTGTGCGTTCTCGTCAATGGAGACCCCCAGGATATTGATGGTGGGAGATTCGGCGATGGTAATGGCATTGAATGTCATGGGGAGGTGACATGTCAAGGGGAGGGGACTCTCCTGGCCATTCTCTCCTGGCCATTGCCTGGAACTTGTTTGGCATGAATGCTACTTGCCATTTATCAGCCCAAGCTTGGATATTGTTCAGGTCTTGCTGCATGAGGTGTAAGACTAGGCCCTTTATGATATCCCGGTCTGACAGTTACTTAGGGGGCAATTTTCCCATTGGAGGCGGGTTTCGGTTTGGGTGAGTTCCAAACCCGCCTCCACTGTCAGGTGGGAATAATTTGCGATTTTCCCCTAATTGGCCAGTTGATTTCAGAGGTGTGGGTTCCCCTGGGCCAATTAGTGTTTTGGGTCTGAAACTCACCTCTGCTGACATCACTTATCCAGCTTTATTTAAGGGCTGCTTGCTGCCTTGGCTGATTCCACTGGTTTTTGGTTGATGGTGCACCACCTCCAAACTTTTATCTCCTTGAAGAATGGCCAACTCCAAGGCAAGGGCCTCCCCGAGGTTCTCAGATGAGGCGCTGGGTATGCTGGTTGAGGGGGCAAGAGCTAGCAGGGAGGTGCTCTTCCCCTATCTGGGAGGAAGAGGCCTCCCAAAGAAACCAAGGCTGTGTGGGTCCAGCTGGCAAGGGATATAACCTCCAGATCTGTGTGCAGATTGGGTGATTGTTTCTGTTTATTGATAAAATGCCATCCCTGTGTGAATGTTTTAAAATTAGGTGATGGCAAACTGTTGGCGTGATGGCATCTGTTATTTCGGCTTAGGCAGCTCCACATTGCGGGCTCCGTGACACTTACGTGGTCAGGTTGGTGGTCAGAGTGAAAGGAGGCGAGAGTCATGTCCATTGTCTATCATGTGTTAAGAAGGAACCAAGCACATGTGCCACAATGGGCAACCTATGCAAATCTGGCCAGGCTGAGTTCATCCCTTGCATCACGGGCAGCCATGGGCTCGCATGCTGCCGCTGCTGCTGGTAGAAATGCTGCCGCTCGGTCCTCATCCTCATCCTCATCATCTGAGGAGGGCTTGAACTGAGCCACTTGCTCATCAGGAAGCTGCAAACCATGACGCTGTGCCATGTTGTGCAGTGCACAGCAGACTGCGACCTTTCTGGAGACCTTGGCTGCAGAATACTGCAGGGCTCCACCTGATCTGTCAAGGCATCGGAATCGTATCTTCAGCAAGCCAATGGTTTGCTCGATGATGGATCTGGTCAAAATGTGGCTGGCATTGTACTGCTCCTCAACCTCGTTAGCTGGCCTCCTGATCGGCATCATTAGCCACTTCTTCAGGGGGTCGCCCTTGTCACCAAGGAGCCATCCGTTAAGTTGGTTTGGCGGATTGAAGAGCAGAGGAACACTAGAGTTCCGCAGGATGAACGAGTCATGGCAACTACCACAGAACTTGGCGCAAACATGCAAAATCTCCTTTTTGTGGTTACACACCAGCTGTACATTGAGGGAGTGGAAACCCTTGTGGTTGACAAAGATAGCTGGGTTGTGATGGGGTGCCCTAAGGGCCACATGTGTGCAGTCTATGATGCCCTGCACCATTGGTAAGCCTGCCATATTTGCAAAGCCAACTGAATGCGCGGTAACACTTGCTTGATCCCTTGAGAAGTGGATGTAATTGTGCGCCTTTGCGAAAAGGGCATTGGTAATCTGCGTGATGCAATTGTGGGCGGCTGACTAGGAGATGCTGCTGATGTCTGCTGATGATCCCTGGAAGGAGCCTGAGGCAAAAAGGTTGAGTGCGATGGTGACTTTGACAGCCACTGGTAAGGGGTGTCCACCCGCTCCTCTGGGCTCCAGGTGTTGGTGCAGCAGTGCTCAGATGTCTCCGACAACCTGTCACGAAAGTCTCAGCCTCCTTTAGCACTGCTGCTCACTCATGTTGAGATAGCTCATCCTCTGTCTGTAAACCCTGAGAGTGGTGCATCTCCTGCGGCGACATGCTTCCATGTGCTGGAGCCTTCTGCCCTGTGCAGCATCAGGTGGGTGAGCAGGAGGTTGGCGCTCCTGCTGCTGTTGCTGCTGAGCTGCCTGGTTCTGCTGCTGCCGTGGCTGCTCCTCATCCGAATCTGAGGTCCATGATGAAAGGAAATAAATGATTCCCATGCTGCTGGCAGATACCTCCGTTGGGGAAGCGCTCAGTCCAAGCAGGGAGAGGGTCTTCCAAGGAGGTCCCACAGTTGAGAGATAGAAGCTGCAGCACCTCCGACTTCGGTAGGCCTGCTAAAAGCGCTGAAAGACCTGTGGAACAAATGTTCTGCCACCTGCAACTGCTCCCTGATGAAAGCTCCGTTTTAATGGTGGAGCTGCAGCTGTGAGGAGGCCACCCACTCGTCAACCCGCCAGGATTAGCTGGCGTTGTTTAGGAGGGTCGTGCAACACGCACAAAATGTGGTAAAATAACAAAGGCCTGTCAAAATAGGATTATAGAGGCTCTTAATGACTATTTAAGGGTCTTAACTACCTCTCCCGACTGATGGAGGCGGGACCGAATGGCACCCATGAAACCCGCCTCTGGCAAAATTGCGCGAAGGCGGGTTCCGAACCCGCCCTCACTTTTTGCGATTTTGCCAACTGTCCCGCCTCCAAACCCACCTCCTCGGGGCTGGGAAAATCGCCCACTTAGAGTTTGAACCCGAACCAGAATGAAGACAATGAGATAAAGATTTCAGGGTAACTACTTCTTTACTTAAAATCAATCAAGTTTACAAGCAAGCATAAAATCAAGTTTACACGCAAGCATAAGCTTCAACGAGCAAGCATAAGCAGACATCCGTACTAACACCAGCGAGTGAGCAGTTCGGCGGTGACCAGTAAGCTCTTCTTTCTGCGCGACCGGTCAAGTTGCCCGACTCACTGCAGCAGTTCCAAGCATTCCCTAACTGTTTCCTTTATACCCAAAATTTGGCAGGCCTCCCAATGCATACGCATCCCGGACCACGTTGACGATTGTTCAATCATGGCTATCTCTTCTCCTTATCTGTAGTCAACGGGCCTCAAGGCCACTTGTGCCATGTCTGAAGGGGTTGCAGAAGTTCCTCATTGTTCAAACAGCTTAAAGGTTTGTTTTGCAGAACTCTCGAGGTCCTGTCTGATGAGGTTGCAGAAGTTAACTAAATCTGTAGACAATGGGCTGCTTATGCCATGTCTAAAAGGGCTACAGAAGTTAACTAAATCTGTTTAAAGGTTTGTTTGCAGAACTCTTGAAGCATGCTGGTACATTAAATTCAGCCAAGTTACAACAAACAGCAAATTATATCTTACAGCAGGCATGGACTGCTTTGGTACCTGAGGAATTGTGAATAGAGCTGAATACTGTGTAACCATTAACGAATAGCCCCATCTCATACCTTATGAAGAAGGGAAGGTCATTGATAAAGCAGCTGAAGACAGTTGGGCTGAGAAAATTGCCCTGAGGAACTCCTGCAGCGATGTCCTGGGGTTCAGATGATTGGCCTCCAACAACCACAACCATCTTCCTTTGTGCTAGGTACGACTCCAGCCAGTGGAGAGTTTTACTCCTGATCCCCATTGACTTCAATTTTACTAGGGCTCCTTGGTGCCACACTCGATCGAATGCTGTCAATTGCAGTCATTTTTCACCTCACTTCTGGAATTCTGGTCTTGTGTCCATGTTTTTGACCAAGGCTATAATGATGCCTGGAGTTTAGTGATTGTGACGGAACCCAAACTGAGCATTGATGAATAGGTTCTTGTGCTGCTTGACAGGATATACCTGGGCAATTTTGCACATTGTTGGGTAGATGCCAGTGCTGCAGCTGTATTGAACAGCTTGGCTAGGGGCATGGCTAATTCTGGAGCACAGGTTTTCAGCATTACAGCTGGGATGCTCTTGGGGCCCATAGCCTTTGTTGTGTCCAGTGCACTCAACCTTTTTTTAATGTCACATGGAATGAATCAAATTGGCTGAAAACTGGCACCTCTGATGGTGGGGACCTCAGGAAGAGGCTGAGAAGGGTCATCCACTCTCAGTACTTCTGGCGGAAGATGGTTGCAAATACTTCAGCCTTGTCTTTTGCACTCACTGCTGGGCTCTACCATTGTTGAGTATGGAGATGTCCTTGTAGACTCCTCCTCCTATTATATGCTTAATTGTTTATCACCATTCACGACTGCATGTGGCATGGTTGCAGAGCTTTGACCTGATACCGCTTTCACATTTTAGCATGTATGTAGTCCGATGTTGTCACCTCATTTTCAGATATGCCGAGATCTGCTCCCAGAATGCTCTTTTACACTCCTCATTGAACCAAGGTTGGTCATCTAACTTGATGGTGATGGAGAAATGAGGGATATGCCAGGAATGAGGCTACAGATTGTGGCGCTATACAATTTTGCTGCTACTGATGGCCCATAGCACCTCATGAATGCCCAGTTTTGAGCTGCTAGATCTGTACTTAATCTACCCACTTAGCACGGTGGTACATAAGAACATAAGACGTAGGAGCAGGAGTAGGTCATTTGGCCCCTAAAGCCTGCTCCGCCATTCAATAAGATCATGGCTGCTCTGATCTTGGCCTCAACTCCACTTCCCTGTCCACTCATAACCCTTGACTCCCTTACCATTCAAAAATCTGTCTATCTCCACCTTAAATATATTCAATGACCCAGCCTCCACAGCTCTCTGGGGAAGAGAATTCCAAATATTCATGACCCTCTGAGAGAAGAAATTCCTGCTCATTTCCGTTTTAAATGGGTGCCCCTTTATTCTGAAATTATGCCCCCTAGTTCTAGATTCCCCCACGAGGGGAGACATCCTCTCTGCATCTACTCTGTCAAGCCCCTTCAGAATCTATATGTTTCAATAAGATCCCCTCTCATTCTTCTAAACGCCAATGAGTATAGGCCCAACCTGCTCAACCTTTCTTCATAACACAACCCCTTCATCTCCAGAATCAACCTCGTGAACCTTCTCTGAACTGCCTCCAATGCAAGTATATCCTTCCTTAAATAAGGAGACCAAAACTGTACGCAGTACTCCAGGTGTGGTCGCACCAACGCCCTGTACAGTTGTAACAGGACTTCCCTACTTTTATATTCCATTCCCTTAGCAATAAAGGCCAACATTCCATTTGCCTTCCTAATTACTTGCTGTACCTGCATGCTAACTTTTTGTGATTCATAAGAACATAAGAACATAAGAAATAGGAGCAGGAGTAGGCCAATTGGCCCCTCGAGCCTGCTCCGCCATTCAATAAGATCATGGCTGATCTGATCCTAACCGCCAATCTACTATCACAGAACCATCTCCTGAACCTAACAGAATTGGACACACGAAATAGGAGCAGGATCAGGCTACACGGCCCCTGGGCCCGCTACGCTACCCACAGGGCCATGACCGATCCGAACCTAGACTCATGTCCAAATTCCTGCCCGCTCCCCATAACCCTTAATTCCCTTTACTTCTAGGAAACTGTCTATTTCTGTTTTAAATTTATGTAATGATGTAGCTTCTACAGCTTTTTGGGGCAGCATATTCCATGGACCTACCACCCTCTGAGTGAAGTAGTTCCTTCTCATCTCAGTTTTGAAAGAGCAGCCCCTTATTCTAAGACTATGCCCCCTAGTTCTAGTTTCACCCATCATCGGGAACATCCTCCCCGCATCCACCCGATCCAACCCCTTCACAATCTTATATGTTTCAATAAGATCGCCTCTCATTCTTCTGAACTCCAATGAGTAGAGTCCCAATCTACCCAACCTCTCCTCATATGTCCATCCCCTCATCCCCGGGATTAACCGAGTGAACCTTCTTTGTACTGACTCGAGAGCAAGTATGTCTTTTCTTAAGTATGGACACCAAAACTGTATGCAGTATTCCAGGTGCGGTCTCACCAATACCTTGTACAACTGAAGCAATACCTCCCTATTTTTATATTCTATCCCCCTAGCAATGAAAGCCAACATTCCATTGGCCTTCTTAATCACTTGCTGCACCTGCATACAAGGACCCCCCAGATCCCTCTGTACCTCAGCATTTTGTAATCTCTCCCCATTTAAATAATAATTTGCTTTTTTATTTTTCCTACCAAAGTGGATAACCTCGCATTTTCCCACATTATACTCCATCTGCCAAATTTTTGCCCACTCACTTAACCTATTTATATCCCTTTGGAGATTGTTTGCGTCTTCCACACAATTTGCTTTCCCACCTATCTTTGTATCATCAGCAAATTTGGCTACATTACACTCGGTCCCTTCATCCAAGTCATTAATATAGATTGTAAATAGTTGAGGCCCCAGCACTGATCCCTGCGGCACCCCACTAGTTACAGTTTGCCAACCGGAAAATGACCCATTTATCCCGACTCTCTGTTTTCTGTTCGTTAGCCAATCCTCTATCCATGCTAATATATTACCCCCAACCCCATGAGGTCTTATCTTGTGCAGTAACCTTTTATGTGACACCTTAGCGAATGCCTTCTGGAAATCCAAATACACGACATCTACTGGTTCCCCCTTATCCACCCTACTCGTTACATCCTCAAAGAACTCCAGCAAATTTGTCAAACATGATTTCCCTTTCATAAAACCATGCTGACTCTGCTTGACTATATTATGATTTTCTAATTGGCCTGCTACCACTTCCTTAATAATGGACTCCAGCATTTTCCCAATGACAGATATTAGGCTAACTGGTCTATAGTTGCCTGCTTTCTGTCTCCCTCCTTTCTTAAATAGGGGCGTTACATTTGCAGTTTTCCTGTCCGCCTGGACCTCCCCAGAATCCAAGGAACTTTGGTAGATTACAACCAATGCATCCACTATCTCTGCAGCCACCTCTTTTAAGATCCTAGGATGCAGGCCATCGGGTTCAGGGGACTTGTCCAACTTTAGTCCCATAAGTTTGCCTAGTACATTTTCTCCAGTGCCATTTTTTTTAAATTCGTTTATGGGATATGGGGGTTTGTATGGGAGGGGTCTGATGGTTGGGGGGCTGGGGGAACACTCCTGACCCACAAGTACTGCTCCCCGAGGCTGTCCCTTTTTTATTCGTTTATGGGATGTGGGTGTCGCTGGCAAGGCCAGCATTTGTTGCCCTTGAGAAGGTGGTGGTGAGCCGCCTTCTTGAACCGCTGCAGTCCGTGTGGTGATGGTACTCCCACAGTGCTGTTAGGGAGGGAGTTCCAGAATTTTGACCCAGCGACGATGAAGAATCGGCGATATACTTCTAAGTCAGGATGATGTGTGACTTGGAGGGGAACTTGGAGGTGGTGGTGTTCCCATGTGCCTGCTGCCCTTGTCCATCTAGGTGGAAAAGGTCGCGGGTTTGGGAGGTGCTACCGAAGAAGCCTTGGTGAGTTGCTGCAGTGCATCTTGTAGATAGTACACACTGCAGCCACGGTACGCCGGTGGTGGAGGGAGTGAATGTTTAAGGTGGTGGATGGGGTGCCAATCAAGCGGGATGCTTTGTCCTGGATGGTGTCGAGCTTCTTGAGTGTTGTTGGAGCTGCACTCATCCAGGCAAGGGGAGAGTATTCCATCACACTCCTTACTTGTGCCTTGTAGATGGTGGAAAGGCTTTGGGAAGTCAGGAGGTGAGACACTTGTCGCAGAATACCCAGCCTCTGACCTGCTCTTGTTGCCACAGTATTTATGTGGCTGGTCCAGTTAAGTTTCTGGTCAATGGTGACCCCCAGGGAGTTGCTGGTGGGGGATTCGGCGATGGTAATGCCATTGAATGTCGAGGGGCGGTGGTTAGATTCTAGCTTGTTGGTGATAGTCATTGCCTGGCACTTCTGTGGCGTGAATGTTACCTGCCACTTCTCAGCCCAAGCCTGAACGTCGTCCAGGTCTTGTTGCATGCGGGCATGGACTGCTTCATTATCTGAGGAGTTGTGAATGGCACTGAACACTATGCAGTCATCAGCGAACATTCCCATTTCTGACGTTATGTTGGAGGGAAGGTCATTGATGAAGCAGCTGAAGATGGTTGGGCCTAGGACACTGCCCTGAGGAACTCCTGCAACGATGTCCTGGGGCTGTGATGATTGATCTTCAACCACCACAACCATCTTCCTTTGTGCTAGGTATGACTCCAGCCAATGGAGAGTTTCCCCCCAATTCCCATTGACTTCAGTTTTACTAGGGCTCCATGATGCCACACTCGGTCAAATGCTGCCTTGATGGCAAGTGCAGTCACTGTCACCTCACCTCTGGAATTCAGCTCCTTTGTCCATGTTTGGACCAAGGCTGTAATGAGGTCGGGAGCCAAGTGGTCTTGGCGGAACCCAAACTGGGCCTCAGTGAGCAGGTTATTGGTGAGTAAGTGCCGCTTGATAGCATTGTTGATGACACCTTTCATCACTTTGCTGATGATTGAGAGTAGACTGATGGGGCAGTAATTGGTCGGATTGGATTTGTCCTGCTTTTTGTGGACAGGACATACCTTAGCAGTTTTCCACATTGTCGGATAGATGCCAGTGTTGTTGCTGTTATGGAACAGCTTGGCTAGAGGTGCGGCTAGTTCTGGAGCACAAGTCTTCAGCACGATAGCCGGGATGTTGTCAGGGCCCATAGCCTTTGCTGTATCCAGTGTGCTCAGCCGTTTCTTGATATCACGTGGAGTGAATCGAAATTAGCTGAAGACTGGCTTCTGTGATGGTGGGGACCTCAGGAAGAAGCCGATATAGATGATCCACTCAGCACTTCTGGCTGAAAATGGTTGCAAACACTTCAGCCTTGTCTTTTGCACTCACGTGCTGGGCTCCACCATCATTGAGGATGGGGATATTCATGGAGCCTCCTCCTCCCGTTAGTTGTTTAATGGTCCACCACCAATCACGACTGGATGTGGCAGGACTGCAGAGCTTTGATCTGATCTGTTGATTGTGGGATCGCTTAACCCTGCTGCTTTCAATTTTTAGCATGCATGTAGTCCTGTTTTGCAGCTTCCCCAGGTTGGCACCTCATTTTTAGGTACGCCTGGTGCTGCTCCTGGCATGCTCTTCTACACTCCTTATTGAACCAGGGTTGGTCCCCTGGCTTGATGGTAATGGTAGAGTGAGGGATATGCCGGGCCATGAGGTTACAGATTGTGGTGGAATACAATTCTGCTGCTGCTGATGGCCCACAGCGTCTCATGGATGCCCAGTTTTGAGCTGCTAGATCTGTTCTGAATCTATCCCATTTAGCACGGTGGTAGTGCCACTCAACACGATGGAGGGTGTCCTCAGTGTGAAGACGGGACTTAGTCTCCACAATAAGTGTGCGGTGGTCACTGCTACCAATACTGTCATGGACAGATGCATCTGCGACAGGTAGATTGGTGAGGATGAGGTCAAGTAGGTTTTTCCCCTCGTGTTGGTTCTCTCACCACCTGTCACATGCCCAGAGTCGGCCAGCTCGGTCAGTAGTGGTGCTACTAAGCCACTCTTGGTGATGGACATTGACGTCCCCCACCCAGAGTACATTCTGTTCCCTTGCTACTCTCAGTGCTTCTTCCAAGTGGTGTTCAACATGGAGGAGCACTGATTCATCAGCTGAGGGAGGGCAGTAGGTGGTAATCAGCAGGAGGTTTCCTTGCCCATGCTTGACCTGAAGCCATGAGACTTCATGGGGTCCGGAGTCAATGTTGAGGATTCCCAGGGCCACTCCTTCCCGACTATATACCACTTTGCCGCCACCCCTGGTTGGTCTGTCCTGCCGGTGGGACAGGGTATATCCAGGGATGGTGATGGAGGAGTTTGGGACATTGTTAGAAAGCTATAATTCTGTGAGTATGACCATGTCAGGCTGTTGCTTGACTAGTCTGTGGGACAACTCTCCCAATTTTGGCACAAGTCCCCAGATGTTGGTGAGGAGGACTTTGCAGGGTTGACTGGGCTGAGTGTGCCGTTGCCGGTGCCGACGTCGATGCCGGTTGGTCTTTTTGTTTCATTTTTATTATTTTGCTTCGTAGCGGTTTGTTACAACTGAGTGGCTTGCTAGGCCATTTCAGAGGGCAGTCAAGAGTCAACCACATTACTGTGGGTCTGGAGTCACATATAGGCCAGACCAGGTAAGGACGGTAGATTTCCTTCCCTGAAGGACATTAGTGACACTTGACACAATGGATGGTATCTTGGCAGCTATGTTCTTCAGAACTCGACCGGTTCAGTCAGTGGTGGTACTGCCGAGCCACTCTTGATAATGGACATTGAAGTCCCCCACCCAGAGTGCGTTCTTTCCCTTGCTACCTTTGGTGTTTCCTCCAAGTAATGTTCAACATGGAAGAGTGCTGATTCATCAGCTTTGGGGAGGGGGGGCGGGGTAGGTGATAATCACCAGGAGGTTTCCTTGTCCATGTTTGGCCTGAAGCCATGAGACTTCATGTGGTCTGGAATCAATGTTGAGGACTCCCAGGGCCAATTACCCTCGTTCCATATATGTTCAGGTATATGCATGTGAACCAATGTAGTGAGAAAACTGTGAAAGTTTGATTTAATCATAATGCTGTGCAATTTGAACTTAAATTCTCTCCCTGGCCACTGTGTAAGGCTGAACCAGACAGCGCCTTTGGCTTCTTGTTCGACCCTGAGCTACGTTTCCAACCCCTGATCCTCTTCATCGCAAAGACTGCTTACTTTCACCTCTGTAACATCATCTGCTGCTGAAACCCTCATCCATGCCTTTGTTACCTTTAGACTTGACTATTCCAATGTTCTCTTGGTCGGCCTCCCATCTTCCACCCTCCATAAACTTGAACTCATCCAAAACTCTGCTGCCCGTATCCTAACTCGCACCAAGTCCCGGTCACCCATCACCCCTGTGCTCACTGACCTATATTAGCTCCCAGTCCAGCAAAACTTCAATTTTAAAATTCTCATCCTTGTTTTCAAATCCCTCCATAGCCTTGCCCCTCCTTATCTCTAACTTCCTCCAGCCCTACAACCCTCTAAGATCTCTGCATTATTCCAATTCCGGCCTCTCGTGCAGCCCCAATTTTAATTTTTCCACTATTGGCGGCCATGCCTTCAGCTGCCTAGGCCCTAGGCTTGGAATTCTTTCCCTAAGCTTCTCTCTCCTCCTTTAAGACACTCGTTAAAACTTACGTCTGACCAAGCATTTGGTCACCTGTCCTAATATCTCCTTATGTGACTCGGTCAATTTTTTTTTGATAACTCTCCTGTGAAGTGTCTTTAAACATTTTACTACGTTAAAGGCGCTATATAAATGCAAGTTGTTGTTGTTGACCTTACCTCAATCGTCTGCCACTGAAACTCTCATCCATGCCTTTATCACCTCCTATCCTGCACTGTCATGTTTTCCCATCACACCCTTTGTCACTGATCTGTTTTCCCAATGCCTCAAACTTAAAATTCTCATCTTTTTGTTTAAATTCCTCCAAGGCTTCACCCATCCCTATCTCTGTAACCTACACCAGCCCTACAACTCCTCACAGTCTCTGATCCACTGAGTCTGACCTCTTGTGTACCCCTTGCCTTTGCTGCCATGTCTTCAGCCGCCTAGGACCCACTCTCTGAAATTTCATCCCTTAACCCCATTGTCTCTCCATCTCTTTCTCCTCCTTTAAGACCCTCCTTATAAAACACTTCTTTGACCATGTTTTTGGTCACCCTTCCTAATATCTCCTTCTTTGGCTTAGTGCTGATTATCCTATGCCTCTGTGAAGCACTTGTGAGTTCTTCTACATTAAAGGTGCCATATAAATGTAAGTTGTTATTGAAATTTCAACCATTACATAAGGTATTGCAGTTATAATCAGTCTTATGGATGGGCAGCCTTTCATTTTTCTTTCTTTATTGTTAAAATAATCTCTCTCATAGGAATTGAACCTGCATTCCTTGTTATGACTTAGGCTCACAAAAGATTTTAATGTATCCCAGTGCAAAGGATAATTTCCACAGGTATCCCACACTTCCTATGAATGGAACTGTGATCTTACGTGTGAAGTAATCTGGGAATAAGAATACTACAAGGGAGTGGGAAATCTCTCTATACTGCTGATAAACACACTAAAAATAGTATGAGGTGCCTCACAGGTTCTGGATCTCTTCGATAGACAGACAAAAAAACACTCCGAATAGACCATAGCGATCGATCAAAAATGAGCTTGAAAGATACCAGAGTGTTATCTTCAGAGCCTGTTTCTAGCCCTTCATTCATTTCCAGGACCAAGCCACCGCTGTGTTTCTGATTACCAGTTGCCCTGTTGAGAAAGCCATCACAGGTAGTGGCCCTTCAAAGCCTTGGAAGAAAAGCACGTGAAATAGACTGTAAATGTGGAACGATAAAAGACTCAGTGATCCATACTAATTTCTTCAATCACCTAAAAATAAGACTTGCATTTATATAGTGTGTTTCACAACCTCAGGATGTCCCAAAGTGCTTTACAGCCAATTAAGTACTTTTGGAGTGTAGCCACTGTTGTAACATAGGAAACGCGGCAGCCAATTTGCGCACAGCAAGCTCTCACAAACAGCAATGTGATAATGACCAGATAATATGTTTTTTAGTGATGTTTAATGAGGGCTAAATATTGACCAGGACACCGGGGATAACTCCCCTGCTCTTCTTCGAAATAGTGCCATGGGATTTTTTTACGTCCACCTGGGAGAGTAGATGAAGCCTTGGTTTAATGTCTCATCTGAAAGATGGTACCTCTGACAGTGCAGCACTCCGTCAGTACTGCACTGGAGTGTCAGCCTAGAATTTAGTGTTTCTCTCTGAAGTGGGTTCAAAGACCCACAACCTTCTGACTCCGAGGCGAGAGTGCTACCAACTGAGCCACAGCTGACAAAACTTTGAGGGCGAAAAATTGAGTCGCGCCCCCTTTGGGGCGCTTTAGCACCCCGGAAAAATTAGCGCCCCGCCACTGAAATTGAGTGGTAGCGCCCCAAGAGGGAAGCGGGGCGCTACTGGAAGCGCCCCACCTCCCTCTTGGGGCGCTGCGAGGGAATATTGTGGCGCGACATGCTGCAGCGCCTTCCTCCCTTTCTTAAAGGGGGGGGCCCTTGCGCAGTGCGACCCGGGCCCAGCTGGGCCCCCAGGCATCGGGAGTGCCGGCAAAAGAGCCCGGCACTCGAAGTGCCGGGCTCATGGAGCGCAGCCGGCACTCCGCGGGGGGGGGGGGCGGGTAACGAGGTCGGGGATGGCAGCGGAGGCAGATGCTGGCAGGCGGCCAGCAACAAAAATGGCCGCCCGGCACCTCGCCTTTAATTAGCGCCGCCCCAGCCGCAGGTAGGCCCCCCTGACTCCATTGAACATAGCGACCAAAGATTGCGGCCGGGGCATGAGCGGGGCACTGCGCACAGCGATGACGTCATCGCCGGCGGCGCAGCGCCGCGGGGTGCTAACGGTTAGCGCCGCTGCTAACCTCCTGCTGTATTTCGCGGGAGGCGTTGGCGGCGCTGCACCCGGGCACGAGTTGCCCTCTTAGGGCGCTAACGGGAGGCGCAAAGCAACCGAATTTTTCCCCCTTAGTCTTGTCTCACTTGCTGAACTTAGGATGATAAAACTGCATTCTACCTGTTTACTCCCTCTCCCTACATCTTTCCTCACCTGTAATTGGTGTTATCAAAGAATAAAAGGAACTCAAGGACACTCTGTTTATATGACTATGAGCCACTAAAGTGCATATCCCATTTGCCCAGACTGTGCTCAATCACAGCAATAATACATTTTGAAGTTCCTACAATGCTTGCCAGCTACAAATTCCCGTAAAGAACTATTAAAAAAGAACCTTTTATAATTTGATACCTGACAGATTTCTGATCTCACACAACCCTATTTACCATCAGTTCACAGATTAGTCCTCCTAACTCAGTCATAATTGCTGTTGTTTGGATTCTTCCCTTTGTAAATCCATTGAAAATACACCGTGATTCCCAATTTAGAAAAAAAAATGTCTTTAGTGATCTTAGATAGAATTGTGATATTTCGTCTCAGAAATTGTGCAACTTTAGACTTCTCCTCTCCCAGTTTTAAGGTTTAGCCAATGTCCATGTGAAGATTCTGGTACTGTGTTGTCCTACAGTGAAATCTCATTTTCAAAAAGTGCCCCTTATTGAACAGATCTGAGCACACATTGAGAAGTGTCTGACTGAGTTCCAGTGATTGTTCAATCATAACTCCCCACCCACCTGCCCCGCTATAGTGATGTGTGTGCATGGAATGGCTTGGACATTAAAGGGATGCTTCACGGTGCTGGTGTGGGATGATGTCAACCTGGCGCATCATGTGGCAGCCAGGGTTTACAGCATCAAGTGAAGATAGTCTGGCCATGGTGATGCCATCGTTGGCCTCCCGGCCAGCAATTTTGTCAGGAGCTGATGCCTTGTGTCCAGTGCAGCATCAAGTGATGGCGGCGAAGGTTGGTGATGAGGTTAGTGATGTTGGTGTTGGGGCTGATCGTGGAAGGATTCGGAGGACCAAGGTCTGATTGTTTCATTGGCTCCGATGTTTCTGGAATAGGTGGCAGCTGCAGGTGAGATGACAGAAGCGATCTGTCACTGGTGAGAGAGGTTCTCTCAATGAGGTGGCGACATACAGTTGGATTTAAAAACTTGTAAGCTAAAGAAATTTGTATATGTATTAAAAATACAGTAACCAACATTTTCTTTGCTCTGAAACTCACCATGTGCAACATGGCATCCTTGACACCACTTCTGCAGCTGTCATCTTTTCACAAACATCAGACCAGACTCACAACACACCACATTTACCTGGCGTGTTGTCCGGATGTTGTAAAACCCGACCCAGAAGCTGGAAAATCGAAAAAGACCCTGAAAATTGCTCACAAGTACCTGTTAATAGTCAGTTAATTGCCTTTAATCCGTTTCCCGCCGCTAGGTGTCGGGTCCATTCGCAAATCGGGGCCCCGACACTTGGGAAGGTTATGTGGAGGCGGGATGACGGCGGGTGCGGAACCCGCTGTCAATCAAAATGACTTTAACCTCTGACCTGCCTCCAAACCCGCCCTCTGAGCGCTGGCAAAATCGTGGCCTTAGAGTACAAGAGCAAGGAAGTTACGGTAAACCTTAAAAATCACTGGGTAGACCTCATGTATCATGTCCAATTCAGGACACATCACTTTAGAAAGGATGTCAAGGCCTTGGAGAGGGTGCAGAAGAAATTTACCAATATGGTACCAGGGATGAGGGAATTCAGTTATGTGGAGAGACTAGAGAAGCTGGGATTGCACTCCTTAGAGCAGAGAAGGTTAAGGGGAGATTTAATAGAGGTTTTCAAAATTATGAGAGGTTTTGATAGCGTAAATAGGGAGAAACTCTTTCCACTGGCAGGAGGGTCGATAACCAGAGGACACAGATTTAAGATAATTGGCAAAAAAGGGGTGGGGTGGGGGGGACAATGAGGAGAATTTTTTTTTACTCAGTGAGTTGTTATGATCTGGAATCCACTGCCTGAAAGGGTGGTGGGAGCAAATCCAATAGTAACTTTCAAAAGAGAATTAGATAAATACTTAAAAAGGAAAAATTTGCAGGGCTATGGGTAAAGAGTAGGGGAGTGGGACTAATTGGTAGCTCTTTCAGAGAGCCAGCACAGGCATGATGGGCCAATTGGCCTCCTTCTGTGCTGTATGATTTTCTGGTTCTATGAATCTATGATATACATTTCATTATATACTGTACTATGTCTGATTCCACTGTATGATGCAGAATAGTTCAACTAACAGACCCTCATGGCTTCTCAATTGTCAGCTTCGCTGTCTTCCTTTTAGATATTTAACATTCTCGTGGAATACAGTTATACAGCTGAACAAAAGACTGCAACAATGAGGGGGAAGTAGTTACAGACTCTGCAGTGGACTAAAACCTGCTGAGGGAAAGTACAGAAAATCGATTCTGATAGAAGTGTAAATGTTACAAATGTAGCTCGTTGCTCATATAGTCTGGTATGACAGCCTCATTTGCGAAGGTCATCGTCCTTTTTCCTGTTTACACACACATTATTATAATTAAATATTGCATTTCAGCCATACATAGAAATGTAACTGTCTGCAGTAGGGCGGGTTTGATTAAAACAATAATTGTAGAATTAAAAATTCAGTTTTGAGGAGGTCGGAATTTGAGACCCATTATGACTCTAGTACTCAGGCAACATCTGCTCCAAATTTCAGTTAAGACTCTTAGGCCTAGAAATTCCCAGTTGTTGATAAAATGGCGGCCTCCTCGCATCCACCAGCTTCCAGTGTGGGACACGGCGGCCGCCATTTTGGTGAGGGCCATAGCGCTGCTGTTGCCAGCGCTGGCCACTCAAATTTAAATGAGCAGATCGTGATGTCAATCAGCGTGTAACGCCTGATTTGATGCCACGGCTGCTATTTTGGACGTTCTCGCACGCCATAATGCCCTGTCCTAAATACGCACAGAAAAATGTGCAAGAAGCAGCCTTGCAGAGACACTGTCAGCACTTCTTAAAGGGATACACACATCTTTCAGATAAGTTTGGATTTCAGCTTTTGGACTTTTTAAAACATTTTATTGAAGTAGTCGCTTGGTGCAATACATTTAAAAAGTTGTTAAAGTATGCAAGGAGTGCTGCTGGATGCTTGCAAGGCTTTGAATGGTAAAGAAAGGCCTCTGAGAAGATAGAAATCGCTGGAAATACTCAGCAGGTCAGGCAGCATCTGTGGAGAGAGAAACAGAGTTAACGGTTCAGGTCGAGATGTTACCTGACCTGCTGAGTATTTCCAGCATTTTCTGTTTTTATTTCAGATTTCCAGCATCTGCAGTATTTTGTCTCTGAGAAGACCACCAGCTCACAGTCATAATAACATAAAAACATAAGAAATAGGAGCAGGAGTAGGCCATTTGGCCCTTCGAGCCTACTCCGCCATTTATTAAGATCATGGCTGATCTTTTACCTCATCTCCACTTTCCTGCATTATCTCTATATCCCTTGATTCCCTTAATATTCAAAAATCTGTTAATCTCTGTCTTGAATATACTCGAGGACTGAACCTCCACAACCCACTGGGGTAGAGAATTCCAAAGATTCACCACCCTCTGAGTGAAGAAATTTCTCCTCATCTCAGTTCTAAATGGCCGACCCCTTATTTTGAGACAGTGACCCCTGGTTCTAGACTCCCCAGCCAGGGGAAACATCCTCCCTGCTTCTATCCTGTCAAGCCCTGTAAGAATTTTGTATGTTTCAATGAGATCGCCTCTCATTCTTCTAAACTCTGGAGAATATAGGCCTAGTCTACTCAATCTCTCCTCATAGGACAATACCCCCATCCCAGGAATCAGTCTGGTGAACCTTCGTTGCATTCCCTCTATGGCAAGTTTATCCATCTCACCAGGGCCCTATATAATTGCAGTAAGATTTCTTTACTCTTATACTCAAATTCTCTTGTAATAAAGGCCGACATACCATTTGCTTTCCTAATTGCTTGCTGTACCTGCATGTTAACTTTCAGTGATTTGTGTACAAGGACACCCAGGTCCCTCTGAACACTAACATTTCCCAATCTCCCACCATTTAAAAAATACTCTGTTTTTCTATTTTTCCTACCAAAGTGGATAACTTCACATTTCTCCACATTATATTCCATTTGCCATGTTCTTGCCCACTCACTTAGCCTGTCTATATCCCCTTGAAGCCTCCTTGCATCCTCCTCACAACTTACATTCCCACCTAGCTTTGTACCATCAGCAAACTTGGATATATTACATTTGGTCCCCTCATCCAAATCATTGATGTAGATTGTGAATAGCTGAGGCCCAAGCACTGAACCCCACTAGTTAAAGCCTGCCAACCCGAAAAAGACCCAATTATTCCTACTCTCTGTTTTCTGTCCGTTAACCAATCCTCAATCCATGCTAGTATATGGCTCCCAATCCCATGAGCCCTAATTTTGTTCAATAACCTCTTGTGTGGCACCTTATCGAATGCCTTCTGAAAATCCAAATACACCACATCCACTGGTTTCCCCAAATCTATTCTGCTAGTTACAACTTCAAAACACTCTAACAGATTTGTCAAACACGATTTCCGGTTCATAAATCCGTGTTGACTCTGCCCAATCCTTTTATTATTTTCTAAGTGCCCCGTTACCACATCCTTAATAATAGCATTTTCCCTACTACTGATGTCAGGCTAACTGGTCTGTAGTTCCCGTTTTCTCTCTCCCTCTTTTCTTAAATAGTGGGGTTACATTTGCTATCTTCCAATCCGTGGGAACTATTCTAGAATCTATGGAATTTTGGAAAGTGACAACTAATGCACCCACTATCTCTATAGCCACCTCTTTCAAAACCCTAGGACGTAGGCCATCAGGTCCAGGGGATTTATTGGCTTTCAGTCCCATTAATTTCTCCTGGGGGCCACATGGAGATGAAGCAGAGGCAGCAAAGGGGACAAGCTGCTCATAGAGGGAAGAGGAAGAAGCAAAATAGGAAGACGCAGAAGAGGAGGAAGCGGAAGGAGGGATGCAACCCAGACAGCACCTTTCTGGCCCGGATAACCGGGATGGAATCATCCACCTGGGGTACCAGTGACCACAACCCCAATTCCCCTTTCAACATTTGTCCCACACCTTACCTTCCCTCTGTTACTGACAATCACAGCTTCCTCCTGGCCACAATACTGAAAAATAGCCACCACAAAACAAACTTTCCAATCCAATTTTATCCATATATGCATCCAATATGACATCAAGAAATCAACTAATCACCCTTGTGCATTCCCTTAGTGACTCTTGTTTTTTTAAAATTCGTTTTTATGGGATGTGGGCGTCGCTGGCAAGACCAGCATTTATTGCCCATGCCTAATTGCCCTTGAGAAGGTGCTGGTGAGCCGCCGCCTTAAACTGCTGCAGTCCGTGTGGTGAAGGTACTCCCACAGTGCTGTTAGGGAGGGAGTTCCAGAATTTTGACCCAGCGACGATGAAGGATCAGCGATATACTTCTAAGTCCGGATGATGTGTGACTTGGAGGGGAACTTGGAGGTGGTGGTGTTCCCATGCGTCTGCTGCCCTTGTCCTTCCAGGTGGAAGAGGTCGCGGGTTTGGGAGGTGCTGCCGAAGAAGCCTTGGTGAGTTGCTGCAGTGCATCTTGTAGATGGAACACACTGCAGCCACGGTACGCCAGTGGTGGAGGGGGTGCCAATCAAGCGGGCTGCTTTGTCCTGGATGGTGTCGCGCTTCTTGAGTGTTGTTGGAGCTGCACTCATCCAGGCAAGTGGAGAGTATTCCACCACACTCCTTACTTGTGCCTTGTAGATAGTAGAAAGGCTTTGGGGAGTCAGGAGGTGAGACACTCGCCGCAGAATACCTAGCCTCTGACCTGCTCTTGTTACCACAGTATTTATGTGGCTGGTCCAGTTAAGTTTCTGGTCAATGGTGACCCCCCAGGATGTTGATGGTGGGGGATTCGGTGATGGTAATGCCATTGAATGTCAAGGGGCGGTGTTAGGACTCTCGCTTGTTGTAGATAGTCATTGCCTGGCACTTCTGTGGCGCGAATGTTACCTGCCACTTATCAGCCCAAGCCTGAACATCGTCCAGGTCTTGTTGCATGCGGGCATGGACTGCTTCATTATCTGAGGAGTTGTGAATGGCACTGAACACTGTGCAGTCATCAGCGAACATCCCCATTTCTGACCTTATGTTGGAGGGAAGGTCATTGATGAAGCAGCTGAAGATGGTTGGGCCTAGGACACTGCCCTGACGAAAGGTCTCGACCTGAAACGTTGGCTCTGTTTCTCTCTCCACGGATGCTGCCTCGCCTGCTGAGTTTTTCCAGCATTTTCTGTTGTTATTTCTGCCCTGAGGAACTCCTGCAGTGATGTCCTGGGGCTGTGATGATTGACCTATCCTACTGATGTCATGCAGTGCTACCCCAGTGGCTGCAGCATGTCTGGTGGAAGGCTGCTGACTTTCATTGGGGAACACTGCAGATGTCCTTGCAGGAAGACTTTGAGGAGCTGGTGGCTGGGAGTGTCAAATCGAGTGATGGTGTTTCTTCTTCACTCTCCTCTCCCTCGCCTTGGTCAACCACTGGCTGGGCAGGCTGGATGTCTTGGGTGTCTGAAATGAAGAAGGCACAAGGGTAGGGTTGTGGTGAGGGGCGGGCAGGAAAGCAAGAGGTGTATGCTCACACCATGCACAGCTTGTACATCAGAAAAGATTGTGGGATGAGGGGGACTTGGGATGTGAGAAGGAGGATAACGCATGAGGATACCAGCATCTTGTATCCTGTCAGCCCTGCCGCTGGCCAAGAATGGCCAGCACCATCTCCTCCAAGGATGTGAGGTGAAGCTGGGAGTGTTAGGTGTATCTCGTGTTTGGTGGAGATTGTTGGTTGGTGAGTGATGGGGGGCGGGTCATGCATTGAGCAGTGTGTGAGGCTAGTGATGCAGTTGGTAGGAGACGGCTTTTGAAGATGCATTCACTGACCTTGACCAGTGGCCTGAGGTCATGAAGCTTCTTTGGGCACTGGAGCCAGGTGGTGGGGGTGACACTGCTGGCAGTGACGGCCTCGGTGATCTAGTCCCACATCCTTCTTTCTGGAGGCCTCCTGGCCCCCTGTGGGTGGAGGACCTCTCTTCCAGTGTTGTCTCCCTGCACAAAGCTGGAGTGCTGTGTGCGACACCCTGGGTACCCTTTCCCTGGCTTGTTGAAATATTTGCGTTAGTGCTGAAGCACTTTTACCATGTTTTTACATGCAGAAGGCAGTTCAGCTTTAAGAGCTGAAGACTGCCATTTTGGAATTATTTTTACATTTTTTTTCAGAAGGCAGTTGAGCTCTAAGGGCAAAAGATTGCCTATTTTTATATGATTTTTTTTATTTTAGAAGGCAGCTCCTCTTTAAGGGCTCGAGACTGCTTTCTAAATTGACAGCCTAGCTTTAAGAAAACGCTGCCTGGCGAGAGGCACGCTATGACCATGCTACATTGAGCCTCCTGCTGGGCATACAGCTTGAAAAAGCACATTGCATGGTAGGGTCTGCGCTCCAATAATTTAAATCAACAGGCAGCACCAAAATAACGGTGCTGCCTGCGCTCTTCTTACAGGCGCGAGTTAACCTCGCCCCACGGTGGCACCGCCCGTTTCCCACGTTATCGGATTTCTAGGCCTTAGTTTAAAACATAATCCGGATACATTCATTGAAAGAGATTGCCTTTTTTTCTTACTTAAGAGATAGACAACATAAAAAAAATTCATAGGGAATCAAAACAGCCCCAAGGCTAGCCTTCCTGAGTAGACTGTTAAAAATGGTGCAGTAGCACAATGAACATCCCCCGAGTGAGTGAGATTTTAGTCAGAAGAGTCAATGATTCAGAATGTTCTTAAGCACATAACCCTGTAAGGCATGTTTCTGCAGCTGCCTGAAAGCTCTAATGAACAGTACAGTCTCTGAAGACAGTGACCTGTGGTCTGAGAATTTACTCACCAACTGTGACAAAATGGATATTCAATCTCAGAAAACAAGTCAAAAGTTGCCAAATATACTTTAGTATTGACAACTTTGAAAAGATCATGATAAAAAAAAGTAGTACTTTACTTACTCAGGAGAAAAATGTTAAACATATTTGCTATTGAGTTTAAAAGAAATGCTCATTGTTGTTGCACATTAACCTCTTGATAATGTGAATATAAAATAATGGGGATCTGACAGAATTACAAGGCAGTAACACGACTGGTAGATTCCACTGAAGGCATAAACAGCCCACATGTACATAAATTACATTATAGATTTCTGTTGTCTGTTATTTTTCAATACAATATATATGCAAATTTTACTGTCTCATTTGTGTAGTTAAGTATGTAATAACAAATAACATATTGATGGATTGTAGCCTTGCTACCATATGTGCATATTTTCTTAGTAGACATGCTATATATCTAGCTGGGCACATTAGAATCATACAATCATAGAAACTTATAGCACAGAAGGAGGCCATTCGGCCCATCGTGCCTGTGCTGGCTCTTTGAAAGAGCAGTCGTGTTTAGTCCCACACCCCTGCTTTTTGTCCGTAACCCTGTAAGTTCATCATCCTCAGGTACCTGTCCAACTCACTTTTAAAATTATTTATGGAATCAGCTTCTTCAGAGACTGTACTGTTCATTAGAGCTTTCAGGGTGCTGCAGAAACATGCCTTACAGGATTATGTGCTTAAGAACATTCTAAATCATTTACTCTTTTCAGGTAGAGCGTTCCTGATCCCGACAACTCTCTGAGTGAAAAAAAATCTCCTCATTTCCCCTCTAGATCTTTTCCGAATGATTTTGAATCTATGACCTCTAGTTATTGACCTACTCATCAGAGAAAATTATTTTTTTCTATCTACTCTATCAAAACCTCTCATCATCTTGAAAACCTCTCTTACGCCACCTCTTAACCTTCTCTGTTCCAAGGAGACCAGTCCTAACTTTCCCAACCTCTCCTCATAACTGAAGTCCCTTTAGTAGAGGTAATTATGAAGACAAATTGTATACAATGCTACCTTTAGATCTCTGGCTGTCAGTACGGGATCCTGGGTAGAGGTTCATCACTAGTCCAAAAGAATATAGAAGAGGTGACCAAATAATTAGAACTCCCTTTCCCTTCATTTGTCCATTATGGTGAAGAGTCAAATGCCAGGGGAAACAAATTAAAATTTAAGAAGTTAGGACTAAGAAGGGAAGTCTAAGAAAACATTTTCACCTAAAAGGATAATAGAGCTATAGAGTACATTACCAGGGAGGGATATTGAAGCAACCAGTATACATGGGGAATGAGATTTGTTCCTGCAGAAGAAAGGAATTGAGGGATAGGCTGAATTAGCAGATGGGTGGAGTTGCTCTGTGAAAAAGGACAGACTTTTTGAGTGTAATGGGCTTTTCCTGTTCCTACAAATGATTACTGTCTCTTCATTAACTTTCATGACAGTTAATCATTTAGGGATTTATGATTTGGTCCAATTACTCTTGCAACTAAATAGCTTTAGAATTCCGAAGTCCAACTATAACAATTCTCTAGATAAATTTTACCTTTTCACTCCATGGATCAGGTTCAATCTGTACTCGAAGAAGATATTTTATCAGAACTAACTCAGATACTTGCAACAACAACAACTTGCGTTTATATAGTGCCTTTAATGTAGAAACACGTCCTAAGGTGCTTCACCGAAGGGTAATTTGGTAAAAAGGATGCCAAACCAAAGAGAAAGATATTAGGAGGGGTGACCAAAAAGCTTGATCAAAGAAATGGGTTTTATGGACGGTCTTAAAGAAGGAGAGGAAGGTGGAGGGGTTTAGGGAGGGAATTTCAAAGTGTGGGGCCTAGGAGGCTGAAAGCACGACTGCCAATGGTGGAGCAAAGGGAGGGAAATGCACAAGAGGCCAGAGTCAGAGGGACAGAGAGTTTTAGGGGATTGTATGGCTAGATGAGATTACAGAAATAGCGAGTGGCGAGGTCATAGGAACATAGGAACGGGATAGGCCATTCAGCCCCTCGAGCCTGTTCCACCATTCAATGAGATTATAGCTGATCTATATTCTAATTCCATTCACCTGCCTTAATATATCCTCCCTATCCCTTAATACCCTTGACTAGCAAAAATCTATCAATCTCAGATTTAAACTTATTAATTGAGCTAGCATTTACTGCTTTTTGTGGGAGAGTGTTACACTTCTACCACTGTTTGTGTGAAGAAGTGTTTCCTAACTTCTCTCCTGAATGGCTTGGCTCGAAGTTTAAGGTTATGTCCCCTTGTCCTAGACTCCCCCACCAGAGGAAAAAGTTTCTATCTACCTTATCAATTCCTTTCAAAATCCTAAAAATCTCAATCAAATCAGCTCTTAACCTTCTATATTCCCAGGAATACAAGCCTTGTTTATGTCATCTCTCTTCATAATTTAATCTTTGGGGGGAAAAATTCAGTTGGTTGCGCCTCCCGTTAGCGCCTTAAGAGGGCGCTAATGGGGCGCAAAGCATCGAGCGCCCAGGCGCGGCGAAGTTTGCGCCGCTCGCGAAATTAACTAGACATTTTGCGGCGGCGCTAAACACTACCGCCACGATCTCCTGCGCCGGCAAATCGTGACGTCAGTCGAGTGCGCAACGCCCCGGTATCACCCCAGAGCGGATATTGAGTGGCGCCCCCTGCCTTACCGCCTGATGCTAGCAAGGACAGGTTGAGGGGAGCGTTGTGCAGTCATGAAGGGAAAGGGGGAGCGCTATTTAAAGGTGACCGCTTCCTGCCTTTTACTGTTGGTGCCATTTTTTAACTACGCATTCTGAGAGAGAGAGAGAGAGACTTCTGGAGAGATTCAACGTTGTGTGAATGAGTTTTGGGTACTGAGCAGCACTTTGCAGGTTCATGTTGATTTGCCATTCCTTGTATCGATTTAGAAGAGACTGTGGGGGCTGCACTCTGAGCTCTTTCCCTGGTACTCTCCATTGTTCTTTCCAGCAGATTTGATGTGCAGGTCTCTCCAGGCCGAGATTCAAGGCTGCAATGAGCAGGATGCGGATGGAAAGCCAGATCAACCCTTCCCTTTAAGAACTGGCCCGTGCCATTGTGTGTGTGTTCCATTGCTGACTGACATTACATGAGCTTCGCCAGCGCTCTGAGGTAGCGCCTTGCTCCTCGGCCTTTGCGCCTTAAGACAGGTGTGAAGCGCCTGATTTAGCGCTCCAATCACCTCCAGGGGCGATAAAAGTCAAGTTTGCAGTCGGTGGCGATAATTAGCGCCAGGCGCTAATCTTTGCGCCCGGCCGATAATTGCGCCCCAAATGGGGCAATACTGAATTTCTCCCCCTTGGAGTCTGGGTAACATTCTGGTGAATCCGTGCTGCTCTCCTTCCAAAGTCAATAGATCCTTTTTAAGGTGAGGTGCCCAGAACTGTACACAGTACTCCCGATGTGATCTAACCAGAGCTTTGTTTAGCTGTAGCTATGAAAGGATTAAAATCTTAAATTGCAGGCATTGGGGGACTGGGAGAACGTAGGGCAGAAAGGACAGAAGTGATGGGTGTTTGGGACTTGGTGTAGGATGGACAGAAGAGTTTTGGTTGAGCTGAAGTTTACAGAACATGAAGGATAGGAAGCCAACCAGGAGAGAAGTGGGGGTGACAAAGGTATGAATGAAAGTTTTAGCAGCAAATGAGCTGAGGCAGGAGTGGAAGCAGACATATATTACGAAGGTGAAAGTAGGTGGTCTTTGTGAAGAAGCGAATATGGGGTTGGAAGTTCAGCGCAGGGTCAAATAGGACACTGAGGTTACAAACAGCCTGGTTCAGTCTGAGACAAGGGCATGGAATCAATGTCAAGGATAGGGAGTTTTTTGGGTGCCAAAAACGATGGCTTTAGTGTTCCAACGTTTAACAGGAAGAAATTGCATATTGTCCAAGACTGGATGTCGGACAAGCAATCTTACAACACAAAGGCAGTGAAGGAGTTGAGAGGGGTGGTGGAGAGGTAAAGCTGGATGTTATCAGCATACATGTGGAACCTGTTCTCATGTCTTTCGACAATATCTACATATAAATGATGAAGAGGAGGGGGCCAAGGATACATTTTTGGGGGATTCCAGGTGTAACAGTCTGGGGAGGGAAGAAAAGCCATTGCTGAAGATGCCCTGGGTACAATTGGATAGCTAACCAAGTGAAGGCAATCCCACTCAGCTGGACAATGGAGGAGAAGTGTTGGAGGAGGATGATGTGGTTGACTATGTCAAAGGCTGCCCAGAGGTCAAGGATGACCAGAAGGGCAAATGCATCATGGTCATAATCACAGAGGATGTTATTTGTGACTCTGATTAGAGCTGATTCAGTGACATGGCAGGGTGGAAATCTGACTGGAGAGATTCAAACAAGGAGTTGCGGGAAGGATGGGCATGGATTTGGGAGACAACAACACATTCAAGGACATGGCAGAGAAAAGGGAAGTTGGACGGTAGTTTGCAAGGACGGAGAGATTGAGATTGGTTAATTACCTCCACATTGATAAGACATTGACATCTTAAATGTGCATGTGCACTGTTTGTGCTTGGGTGAATGCACATTCATATTCTATCCATGGTAATTTTAAAATAAACCTGAATTGAAAAAATAAGTAATGTAAAAATTAATGAGGCAAAGGAATTGGCTTGGTACATGAATTTATCATCGAATCATTGAATGATACAGCACAGAAGGAGGCCATTCAGCCCATCATGCCTGTGCCAGCTCTTTGGTAGAGCTATCCAATTAATCCCACTCCCCTTCTCTTTCTCAACTTGTTCTGTCACCTTCAAAGATTTGTGTCCATTTACCCCAAGTCTCTCTGTTCCTGCACCCAAAGTTGATCTTGCAGCTAGCAGAGAGTGGTTTCAATCCATTGACCTCTGGGTCATGGGGCCAGCACGCTTCCGCTGCACCACTGCGCTCAGATTTAAAGAGAAAGATTCACACAATCGCCTTGAACTTGAAAAACCCTACTGCAATTTATGAAAGCATCAGCTTTGACCAGCTGCACGTAAAGGGAAGCCGAATGCTGTGACCTTTCAGATGATCTGCAATTATAATAAGACTTAAAGTGGCTTGAGAACACAATACTGACTAAACATATTAATGTAATGCTGCAAAATTATCTTGCCCCCTCCTCAACTTTCTGGTACATTCAGAACATATCCAGGAGCAGCAAAACCTGCTTTATGTTCCAGCAAAAGAATTCTGATCAAACAGTTCATCAAAGGTGAATTTGAATACATGCAAATTCTGTTCAGTACACATAGACCCCAGTTCACCTTCAGAGTCTGTATTTGAATGGCACAGCACATACATGGCTAATAGACAAAATGAGTAAACAATGAAACTGACATGACATAAAACTAATCTTAAAAATGGGACTGATTTTTTTCATGGCTGTTATTTCTCAGAGGCTTTATTAATATGCAAAACTATAAATTGAATTACAGCATAAGTAGAGTCTGTAGCCTAAAAAGCAGATTGGCAAATACAATGCTGCACAGATCAGTTTCGTTTTTCATGACCTTGGATGTGGTTAGAAATTGATCCTTCCTGGTTCTGATTTGAAGAGATCCTGTGAGAAGCTGCACACATCAATATAACCATGTGACAGGCACAACAAAATACCCACATCATTCAGTAATTTAAAACTGGGTAGTAGAATACTAAGCCTCTGTGCTGTGCGCATGTTCATGAATATTTAAGCTTTGTGTCTGACTGAGCCTCCCAGTGCATTTTAGACAGTTATGGTGAAAAAATACCTGCCTAGCAAAGCAACTGACAAAAAAAATCAGTTGGAGATCAGAAGGAAAAGAAATCATGGTTGTTCTATTCTGACACGGATTATTCCCAAAGAAAGAAAGGAAACAGTTATACTTTATTTTCTGCACTTTCTGGGAATAGCAATTTTTTTAAATGTATATTTTCAATATGCCTTTTTCCACATATATAACCATTTCTATCATTTTCCACCGAATAAATGCTTCCTAGTTGTGACACTCATGCACTGGCCATTTGGCAATTCCAATTCAAATGTAATAAAAGAACATCACTAAAGATGTTCCATGGTCACAGCCAGTAATAGTTGTGTGACTTTGGTTTATAGAAATAAAAATCACTGCCTAGTCTTGAGATTAGATCACATGTCAGAACAAAGACACTATAGAGCAAGGAAGTGAAGCTGACAGTAAATCCAAGTTTATGCCCCAGGCACACATTCTTTGGCATTAGATGAAAGATATGCTGTTTCTTGTGCAATCATCAATGTAATGTCGTGATGTTTAATTTTGCACAGGCGATCTCTTGCTTGTGCACTCACACTTCTCATTGGCAGAGTGTGTATGTGATACTGGATTTTGTTCTTTGTTAATGACCTAGCCCCTCTACCTTGTATGAGACTATCTATTTGATGCCACATTTTATCTTTCACCAATAAAATAGCAGGAACAAAAGAAGTTGCCTTGAACCAATGGATGTAGAGGGAGCTCATCATAACAGCTTATTCTCAGGCAGGGATACCTCTGCTATCTTACTCCGAAAGCTTGTGATTTCAAATAAAACTGTTGGACTATAACCTGGTGTTGTGCGACCTCTCAATCTTACTTCCCCACTGAGTGAAAAGGGGCCATAGCAATCAATGTCCAGGTTGCATTGGATGCAATAAGATCACTGCTGAGAAACATACTGCGGAGATGCCGGTGTTGGACTGGGGTGGACAAAATTGAGAGGTCGCACAACACCAGGTTTAGTCCAACAGTTTTATTTTAAATCACAAGCTTTCGGAGTTAAAACTCCTTCGTCGGGTGAAGTGAGGAGATACAGAATCACGATTCTGTATCTCCTCACTTCACCCGACGAAGGAGTTTTAACTCCGAAAGCTTGTGATTTAAAATAAAACTGTTGGACTATAACCTGGTGTTGTGCGACCTCTCAATTTTGAGAAACATACTGACATAGCTTAGCTAATTTGTTAGACCCCCTCACCATCCCTCCCCTCCCCCCCCCCCCCCCCCCACCCAATGAAATTATGGAAAATACGGATAGTGGGAGATATTAAGGTAGAAAATGAAGAGAGTTATAGGGACCTTGGCCGGAATTTTCTGTAACTGGGCAGGTCGGGTGCGGGCGGTCACCGTGGTGGGTCGCGACCCCGTTCTGCATTCCATCTCGCTCCTGAGATCGACTTTCGGTTAATGGCGCCTATTAAGGCAGCCCTGCACGTTACCCATCCCTATTAAATGATGTGGGTCTGCTGACATCATCAATGATGCATCTTCAGCCAGGATATTTAAAGGAGCCATGGCCACATTGCATTTGAAGGTTCATCTAGGATTGTGCAGTCACTGCATTGCACCATTGGAGTGTTGCAAAGAGTGGCAAGCATGACTGCACAGAGGCAGAGGGCTGCACCCAGGTTCTCAGATGACTCTCTCCATATGCTTGCGGAGGGAGTGAGAGGATGCAGGGAGGTCCTCTTCCCTTCTGATGGGTGGAAGAGAACTCCCCAGGAGACCAAAGGAGCCTGGCTCCAAATAGCAGAGGAGGCCAACAGCAGGGATGTGGTCAGGAGGACCTGGGTGCTGTGCCACAAATGTTTCAATGATCTCATTAGATTAGGAAAGGTGAGTGCAAAGCCACACTCAACTTCATCCTGCTGTGCCTCTCATCACATCCCCATCACTCTGCCTTCCCAACCCTATTCCTGCACATCCTTACTCACACCAACATACCTTGCACATCCACCCATCCCTCTCTCTCTCTATCTACATACTCACATCCCCATCTGACTAACCACCCCTCACACTCACCCTCATCCTAATGCAATCATAGCAACTAACAACACACAAGGAGGTCACTTGGCATTGCCACCCCATTCCATCATAGTCACCCTCGAAAGATGTAACCCATCCATTCCTTACACTCATTCCATCACTCCCACTCAACCTTCTCTTTCTCTCCTTGCAGGAAAAGAGAGTCCACAATAAAAGGGAGAGGGAGAGAACTGGAGGTGGCCCTCCATCATTGGCCACCTTAACAGCAGCAGAGAAGTTTGCCTTGGAAGTGTCTGGAGTCGCAGAGCAGCTGGAGGTGGGAGACGGAGAGAGGGGACATCTCAGCAATCTGGTGACAGAATTACATCTCATGCAGCCACATGACATACCAGTCACTCATATGGGGACTGAGGTCAGCAGCCAGTGAATGTTCATCATGTGCATAATGGTATCTGTACCTATTCTTGATATGACATATCTAACTCATCTCTTTACTCTCCTACATGTCCATCAAGAGCCTCTCCCCACCCCCACAACTGTCCAGGAGGAAAAGCAAGATGACTCCTCAGAGGAGCCTCCAGCCTCTGAGGGCAAACCGTCACCAAACATAAGCGCGCCCAGCACCAGCGCAGAAACGCACACCTCGGTGGGTGCAATGCGAGATAGAACAGTGTCTCACAACTCACAAGTGAGCAAGAGCAGATGGTGGAGACAGGGACAGCAGTGGAGACTCCTCGCTGGACGGTGCAGGATGCTCCCAGCTCTGCTCAGCTGCATGCAGACGCTGAGCCTCGGGGGCCATCCAGAAAGAGGGCGATCCTGGAGGTGCAGGAAGAAGTGCAGGAGGCTCTGACAGGTTTTGCGACCGCGATATCTGCAAATGTGCAGAGAATGGAGGAGTCCATCTCCAACATGAGCACCACCGTGTCGCAGACGATGGCGACTGTAGGCTCATCCATGGAAAGGATGGCCACCTGCATGGAGCAGCAAATGCGCCACTCACAGAAGCACATGGTCTCTATGAGAATAGATGGCAGAGGCTCATAGACCTCCTCTCTAGGAGGGATGTCAGCGTAGACATGGGTCCTCATGGCCCCACTGCTGTGCAGCAAGGTGCTCTCCAGCTCCTTGCTAGCAGGGAAGCACGGGTGGCTCGTGAGAGGGATGATGGTGAGAGGGGACATGGAAGTGTGGGCTCCTCTCAAAGCGCTCACACTTCTCCCCCATTGCCCCCCCTCAGTCAGACCCCAGATGGCTCCTCGGATCGCGATGGCCGAGTCTGCCCCTGCACAGTTCAGGAGGAGCAGACTTTGGCGGGACAATCACAGGCTCCAAAAGCCAGAGGACGTCCAGCAAAAGTTTCTATGCAGTCACAGCAGGGAAGTGAGCAGGCTGCCTCTACCTCTGCTGAAGCCACAGGGTAGCGTAAGAGAAAGCGGAAACACCAGTACATGCACAAGGGTAGCCACTTGGGTGTTTTAATAAATGGACACATTTGTGTGCAACTTTGGAAGTGGCTTAGTTAGTTGGAGTGAATGGTGTGACATAACATTACCTCCAGCAATGGTGGTCAGTGTGAAAGGAATGGCTTGGTTATTGTAGGGATCCTCTATGGTGTTGCTGTGGGGTGGTGCCAACCTGGCGCAGCATGTGGCAGCCACATGGGTGTAATGCGTGGTTAAGTAAATATGGCCATGATAAGGCCATCCTTGGCCTCCCAGGCAGCAATGTGCTCGGGTGCTGGTGGGATCTGGCCTGCAGGTTCCTCCTGCTCCTCCTCCTCCGAAGAGGCTGTGCGCTCAGTGCCTTGCTCCTGATGCAGCGCTAATCCTCGCTGCTGCTTGTGCAGGGCGCAGCAGACCACAATGATTCTGGAGACCCTGGCTGGTGTGTACTGAAGGGTTCCTCCAAATCTGTCCAGGCATCTGAAGCACATTTTCAGCATGCCTATTGTCTGCTCTGTGACACATCTGGTGGAAATGTGGCTTTCATTATATCTCTCCTGGGTCTCAGTACTTGGCCTCCTCAAGGGTGTCATGAGCCATGTCTTCAGTGGATAGCCCTTGTCTCCAAGCAGCCAGCTGAAAAGTCTGCTTGGAGGAGTGAAGAGCTGAGGGAGGCTGGACCGGTAGGAGGCAGGACAAAAGAGTCATGACAGCTGCCAGGGAGTTTGGCGCACACACACATGATGATCTTCCTATGGGTGCAGACGAGCTGCACATTGAGGGAGTGGAAGCCCTTGTGGTTGACAAAGACTCCTGGGTGATGATGGGGTGCCCTGATGGCCACATGTGTGCAGTCAATGATGCCCTGCACCCGTGGGAAACCAGTCAGAGTGGCAAAGAACATAAGAACATAAGAAATAGGAGCAGGAGTAGGCCAATCGGCCCCTCGAGCCTGCTCCGCCATTCAATAAGATCATGGCTGATCTGATCCTAACCTCAAATCTAAAGAACACAAGAAGTAGGAGCAGGACCCGGCCACTCAGCCCCTGAGCCCGCTCCGCCACCCACAGGGCCCTGACCAATCCGAACTCAGCCTCATGTCCAATTTCCTGCCCGCTCACCGTAACCCCTAATTCCCTTTACCTCCAGGAAACTATCTATTTCTGTTTTAAATTTATTTAATGATGTAGCTTCCACAGCTTCCTGGGGCAGCAAATTCCACAGACCTACTACCCTCTGGGTGAAGAAGTTTCTCCTCATCTCAGTTTTGAAAGAGCAGCCCCTTATTCTAAGATTATGCCCCCTAGTTCTAGTTTCACCCATCCTTGGGAACATCCTTACCGCATCCACCCGATCAAGCCCCTTCACAATCTTATATGTTTCAATAAGATCGCCTCTCATTCTTCTGAACTCCAATGAGTAGAGTCCCAATCTACTCAACCTCTCCTCATATGTCCACCCCCTCATCCCTGGGATTAACCGAGTGAACCTTCTTTGTACTGCCTCGAGAGCAAGTATGTCTTTTCTTAAGTATGGACACCAAAACTGTATGCAGTATTCCAGGTGCGGTCTCACCAATACCTTATATAACTGCAGCAATACCTCCCTGTTTTTATAATCTATCCCCCTAGCAATAAAAGCCAACATTCCATTGGCCTTCTTGATCACCTGCTGCACCTGCATACTAACTTTTTGATTTTCTTGCACTAGGACCCCCAGATCCCTTTGTACTGCAGTACTTTCCAGTTTCTCGCCATTAAGATAATAACTTGCTCTCTGATTTTTCCTGCCAAAGTGCATAACCTCACATTCTCCAATATTGTATTGCATCTGCCAAATCTCCGCCCACTCACCCAGCCTGTCTATATCCCCTTGTAGGTTTTTTATGTCCTCCTCACTTTCTACTTTCCCTCCCATCTTTGTATCATCTGCAAACTTTGATATGTTACACTCGATCCCCTCCTCCAAATCGTTAATATAGATTGTAAAGAGTTGGGGACCCAGCACCGACCCCTGCGGAACACCACTGGCTACTGGTTGCCAGTCCGAGAATGAACCATTTATCCCAACTCTCTGCTTCCTGTTAGATAACCAATCCTCCACCCATGCCAGAATATTACCCCCAATCCAGTGATTTTTTATCTTGAGCAATAATCTTTTATGTGGCACCTTGTCGAATGCCTTCTGGAAGTCTAAATACACTACGTCCACTGGTTCCCCTTTATCCACCCTGTACGTTATGTCCTCAAAGAACTCAAGCAAATTTGTCAGACATGACTTCCCCTTCATAAAGCCATGCTGACTTTGTCCTATTAAATTATGTTTATCTAAATGTTCCGTTACTGTCTCCTTAATAATAGACTCCAAAATTTTACCCACCACAGATGTTAGGACTAACTGGTCTATACTTTCCAGCCTTCTGCCTACTACCCTTTTTAAATAAGGGTGTTACATTAGCAGTTTTCCAATCTGCCGGGACCTTTGCTGAGTCCAGGGAATTTTGGAAAATTATTACCAAAGCATCCACAATCCCTACTGCCACTTCCCTCAAGACCCTAGGATGTAAGCCATCAGGTCCAGGGGATTTATCCGCCTTGAGTCCCATTATTTTACTGAGTACCAATTCCTTAGTGATTTTAATCGTATTTAGCTCCTCCCCCCCAGAGCCCCCTGTTTGTCCAGTGTTGGGATATTCTTAGTGTCCTCTACCGTAAAGACTGAAACAAAATATTTGTTCAGCATTTTTGCCATCTCCATGTTTCCCACCATTAATTTCCCGGTCTCATCCTCTAAGGGACCTACGTTTGCCTTAGCCACCCTTTTTCTTTTTATATAACTATAGAAACTCTTGCTATCTGTTTTTATATTTTTTGCTAATTTATTTTCATAATCTATCTTCCCTTTCTTAATCAATCCTTTAGTTACTTTTTGCTGTCTTTTGAAGACTTCCCAATCTTCTATCCTCCCACTAACTTTGGCTACCTTATATGTCCTTGTTTTTAGTCGGATACTATCCTTAATTTCTTTACTTAGCCACGGATGGCTGTTATTTCTTTTACACCCTTTTTTCCTCAGTGGAATATATTTTTTTTGAAAGTTGTAAAATAACTCCTTAAATGAACACCACTGCTCATGTACCATCTTACCCTTTAATCTATTTTCCCAGTCCACTTTAATCAATTCCGCTCTCATACCATCATAGTCTCCTTTATTCAAGCTCAGTACGCTTGTTTGAGAACCAACCTTCTCACCCTCTAATTGGATATGGAATTCAACCATGTTATGGTCACTCATTCCAAGGGGATCCTTAACTAGGACATTATTAATTGATCCTGACTCATTACACAGGACCAGGTCCAAGGTTGCTTGCCCCCTTGTAGGATCAGTTACATACTGCTCAAGAAATCCATCCCTAATACACTCAATAAACTCTTCCTCAAGGCTGCCCTGCCCAATTTGATTTGTCCAGTTAATATGATAGTAAAATCCCCATAATTATAGCTGTTCCCTTATTACATGCCTGAACTATTTCCTGATTAATACTTCTTCCAGCAGAGTTGCAACTATTAGGAGGCCTATATACTACTCCCACTAGTGTTTTTTTCCCTTATTATTCCTTATCTCCACCCAAACTGTTTCATTATCCTGATCCTTTGACCCAATATCATTTCTCTGTATTACAGTGATTCCTTCCTTTATTAACATAGCCACCCCACCTCCCCTTTCTTCCTGCCTGTCCTTCCTGATTGTTAAATACCCTGGCATATTTAATTCCCAGTCGTTGTCACCCTGCGCCCACTCAGTAACACTGGCTTCATCAGTGGGAAAGTTTATATCATTGGCTGACATGTCAAAGAGGGCATCGGTGACCTGGGTGATGCATCTGTGGGTGGCCGACTGCGAGATGCCGCAAATGTCTGCTGTAGATCCCTGGAAGGAGCCTGAGGTGAAGAAGTTGAGGGCGCTTGTGACTTTGACAGCCACTGGTAAGGTGTGTCCACCAGCTCCTCTGTGCTGCAGGTCTTGCTCGAGCAATATGCAAATGTCTGCGGCGACCTGGTGGGATAGCCTGAGCCTTCTTTGGCACTGCTGCTCAGTCATGTTGAGGAAGCTCATCCTCTGCCTGTATACCCTGTGTTAGGGGTATCTCCTCCGGCGCGGTGCAGCCCTGCGCTGATGCCCTCTGTCCTGTGCAGCATCAGGTGGTTGAGGAGAAGGTTGGTGGTGTTGTTGGTGCTCCTGCTGGTGTGCCTGGTGCTGCTGGTGTTGGAGCTCATCGTGGTCTGATTCTGAGGACCAAGGTGAGACAGTATAAACGGCACCCATGCTGATGTAATAGATGGCAGGTCAAGTAGGGATGATAGTAGCAATCTGTCAATGGTGAGAGAGGTTCTACCAATGAGGTGACTGTAGATACAGACTTTGCTGAAAAGACTTGCAACCGCCAGAAAGCTAAATCTGTGCTGACAATGCACTCAGCAACAGCATCTGCCTTAGGAAAGTGACCAGCTATCAGGTGGGAGTTTTTAATTGTACTTTTCATGCTGTGCATTAATGAGGTGGATCAATGGCCACTCAACTTCCACCTCAGGTTCACAGACGTGGTTCCCGAGTTACGTGATTCTCGTGCTCATCCAGGGAAATTTGAAAGGTAGGGTTAAAAAGATGCTTAAGGGTCTGACAAGTACCTCATGATGATCTCAATGACCTCGGCTGCCTCTGCCGTTCGGATCGCTGATGCGCTGGCAAACGCGCCCGAGGGAAAGGTGCATGGGGGCGGGATGACGGTGGGTTCCCGACCCGCTCCAAGTTTTTCAAATTTCCCTCCTGACCCACCTCCAATCACGGACGCCAGAAAATTCTGGCCTTTGTCTCAATTGTTGGAACAGAGCTGGTATTAGTGTCTCTTTTTGAGTGTCTCTGAAATGGCAGGTTTCATCCTGCTTTACGGACATTTATACTCATACCTCTTACTGATAGAGCATCTGTGGTATTGGATTTCATACTTCATTATCAACCTCATTCCTTTGTACTTGGACCTTTTAGTGAGATGGCATCTATGTAGTTTTATCCTACAATGGCGATTCGGTCTCTGTGCACTCATACCTCTCACTGGCAGAGCATCTGTCCAATGCCAGATTTTGTCTTGCATTAACAACCTCTTCCCTTTGCACTCATACCTCTCACTGGGAGGCCATCTGTCCAATGCCAGATTTTTTTCATTGGCAAACTCTTCCTTTGCTCTCATACCCTATATTGGGAGAGGGTTCATCCTGCATTAGCTATCAAAGTATGTTTTCTTTAACCTGTAGCCAGCTTGGTCAGATCAAATTATAGACATACCATTACAGCATGATTGTATTCTTACCATCAAAATAATAAATCATCTCCACATGCCTAGTTACAGAGCAGAATTAACAGAGGCCCGACAGCAGGTTGCTTATTTACTTTCTTGGCTGGGGAAATGGTGCATGACGTGCACATCTTAAAAAGAGGAAGATGTTCTTTTTAAAGCGATACTACTCAATCGTGTCTTCATCCAGGCCTTTTACGATCTGCTACCCGACTTTTTAAAAACAATTTGAATCCATGTCCTCTAGTTTGATGCTGACACCACAAGTTAAACAGCTTAAACCTGCATCATCTATGCCTTTCACCATTTTAAAGACCTGGGTCATTGACTCCCCATCTCCTTTTCTCCATGTAAACAAGTTCCAATCTGTGAGCCCCTCCTCATAACTTTGAGCCCTAAGATTAGAATCATACTTGTTGCTCTTCTTTGAACCCAATGTCTACTTGCATTATGGATTCTGAAAAAAATTACTGATGAGAGAATTTGTTCATTGTTTTCATTTACAAAGACTGATGTGAAGATTCTATTTAACACGTCTCCCAATTCCTGATTCTCTATAATATTTCAACCCAACTTATGCCTTTGAGGACCAATGTGCTTTTTAATGTGTGGTCTATGACAAAAATAGCTACACATATTAGAACCCTCTTTCTGTTATCTACAACCCACCTTTCTGTGGTTCACTTACCTTGTTCATGTTCATTCTAGTTTTCTAGATTGACATTTCTAAGACTCCCAGCCCTCACTACTTTTTGTTTTGTTGTATCGTAGCGAAAGGGTTCGAGTACAGGAACAAGGATGTCTTGCTGCAGTTGTACAGGGCCTTGGTGAGACCACATCTTGAGTATTGTGTGCAGTTTTGGTTGCCTTATCTGAGGAAGGATGTTCTTGCCATGGAGAGAGTGCAGCGAAGATTCACTAGGCTGATACCCGGGATGGCAGGAATGGCGTATGAGGAGAGATTGGGTCGATTGGGCTTATACTCACTGGAGTTTAGAAGAATGAGAGGGGATCTCATTGAAACTTATAAAATTCTGACAGGACTAGACAGACTAGATGCAGGAAGGATGTTCCCGATGGCCGGGGAGTCCAGAACCAGGGGTCACAGTCTAAGGATAAGGGGTAAGCCATTTAGGACTGAGATGAGGAGGAATTTCTTCACCCAGAGAGTGGTGAACCTGTGGAATTCTCTACCACAGAAGGCAGTTGAGGCCAATTCATTAAATATATTCAAGAAGGAGTTAGATATATTTCTTAAAACTAAAGGGATCAAGGGATATGGAGAGAAGGCAGGGACAGGGTACTGAATTTGGATGATCAGCCATGATCTCATTAAATGGCGGAGCAGGCTCGAGGGGCTGAATGGCCTACTCCTGCTCCTATCTTCTATGTTTCTATGTTTCTATGTTTTTAATGTTTCTGTTTAGCCTTCGGTAGTTTTGATTTTCTTATTTAACCCTTCTGACCTAGGTCTTGTGTTTCTCTTTCTTTCTCCTAGAGATATAAGGGAAGGAGGAGAAGATTGATGCTCAGAGAATCCAGCATCATGTACACAGGCTCCACATGACATGCAGGTAGCTGTGCCAGTGGGTCTACAGACCAAGAAATATGATTTCTCCGACTGGCAGTGTGTGAGAAGGTTGTGGCTTCCTCCAGAAGCAGTCAGTGAGTTATGCCAGCTGTTGGCACCAGACCTGCAGCCTCTTCCTACCAGGGGCACAGCCTTGTCAGTTCCTGTAGAGGTGACCACGGCTCTACATTTTTAGACCACCAATTTATACCAGATGTGACCCAGATCACATAACCCAATCAGCAGTGCACCACTACATTAAACAGGTGATAGATGCCCTGTTCAGGCAGGCCTCAAAATTCTTATCCTTCCCCATGGACCCATCAGAGCAGAGACAGCACTTGAATTTTATTCACTCCAAATACAGGATGTCGTTGATGCCACCCATGTGGCATTAAAAGCCCCAGAGGAAAACACCTTAAATTTCTTCAACAGAAAGTGTTTGCATTCTTTGAATGTGCATCTTACGACTGATGCCAACCATATCATTCTACTTGTGAACGGTGGAATCTGTCATAATTCAAACATTGTTCAGCCAGAGCCCTGTGTCTGGATGGTTGCTCTGAGACCAGGGGTACGTAATTCAACCATGGCTGATCACACCTCTCTGTCATCCGAGGACCAAGACCGACAACATGTTCAATGAAGCCTTGTATTACGACATGCATCGTTATTGAACAGACCATTAGGATTCTGAAGCCTTGCTTCCCTTAACTGGATAGGTAAGGGGGAAGGAGCGCTCCAGTACAGATCAGCAATGCTAACAAGAATTATGCATGTTGCATAATTTTGCAGTTAGGAAAGGATTAAACCTTCCATCCGTGGAAGATGAAAGAAAGGTGGAGGCGATCAATTCCCTTATCATGACAAGGATGCCCAAGAGAGAGATGACCTGTTGACAACAGCATGTGAGATTGACAAGGAGTTATCAACAACCATGCAATAGGCGTACGCCATCTCCAGCACTTATGATGCCATTGATGAGCATTTGTACTGCTCACAAATAACCAGAACTCAAATCTGCAATACATTTCCCATCCTTTCAGAGAAAGATCACTTATAAACATTCATCAACAAATAAAAAGAGTAACTAAATGCCTATATAAAAATAATTCACAAACATATCAATCTGCCAAAGATTTCCACATTTACTGATTATCTCTTCATTATGTCAGAACATTATTTCATATCTCTATGCCAACCCCTTGTGCCTAAACTCTTTTCACATGTGAACCTAATATCTTATTTCTACGTGGTGCTACCCCAGTGTCAGGAGGTTGTGAGTTTGGTGGCTGGGATTGTACTGATAGAGCCCTCGAGGGCTGAGATGGCGCTCGTCACAGTGATACTGATGTCATAGAATCATACAGCACAGAAGGATGCCATTTGGAAAGAGCGATCCAATTATCCCTTCTGCGCTCTTTCCCATAGTCCTGCAACTTTTTTCTTTTCAGGTATATATCCAATTCCCCTTTGAAAGTTACTGTTGAATCTGCTTCCAGCACTTTTCAGGCAGTGCATTCCAGATCATAACAATTCACTGCATGTCCCCTCTGGTTCTTTTGCCAATTAAATTAAATCTGTGTCCTCTGGTTACCAACCCACCTGCCAACGGAAACAGTTTCTCACTATTTACTCAGTCAAAACCCCTCATAATTGTGAACACCTCTATTAAATTTCCCCTTAATTTTCTCTGCTCGAAGAAAACAATCCCAGTTTCTCCAGTCTCTCCACATAATTGAAGGCTCTCATCCCTGGTACCATTCAAGTAAATCTCTTCTGCACCCTCTCCAAGGCCTTGACATCCTTCCTAAAGTGTGATGCCCAGAAGTGGACATAATATTCCAGCTGAGACCTAACCAGTGATTTATAACGATTTAGCATAACTTCCTTGCTTTTGTACTCTATGCCTCTATTTATAAAGCCAAGGATCCTGTCTGCATTTTTAACATTCTTATCAACTTCTCCAGCCATCTTCTAAGATTTGTGTATGTGAACCCCCAGGGCTCTCTGTTTCTGCACCCCCTTTAAAATTGTACCTTGCAGACCTGATTCCAGTGTTATGTTGCTTGGGTGTTCAATGCTTACATTGGGACCAGGCCAGACCTTCCTCCTGTGATGCTATTCGAGGGGCTGGATTGATGCAGCCGCGATGAGAAATGGTGCTTGCAGCCTATATGTTCCTGATACTGGTTCAGTTGGGCGAATAGTCTGTGTGAGAACAAAATAGTCCCAATTAAGTTATGAAACGTCTGAGCTCGGGTGCTGTTGAAGAATCTATGGAAACAGTCATGACTACCACTTCAGAAGCAATGATCATCCTTAGAGTCGTCTCCTGATGTCCTGCTACTGCAGAAATCTCCAGCACTGCCACATTCACCAGGGTGTTCTGTGTGCCTGACCTGCCTCCTGCATTGTGTTGCAGATGCGAGCCGTGGACTCCTCCAACTTAACCACCATTTCCAACACAAGAGACAGTTTCCACTGCCTGCATGCCCAAATCAGAGTTCTTTTGAAGACTGTGCCCCTGAGATCTGTCTCCCTCTGTCTCAGTAGTTACATCCTCCCAAGTGAGTGTATCTGGGCTGGTGCAAGAATAAGTAAGATGTTATGATGGAGACTGTGAATCAGGTGAAGGAATAAGCTGCCATGCTACTCATCAGATCCTTCTTTCCGTAAACGACCAGTACCTGTGAGGGATACAAAGATCATTCATTTTAGGAAGGTGAACTCTTAGCTGTGATTCAGAATAAGTGACTGAGCAATGAACCTTTCAGTAAATCCGAATGTCTGAAGACTATAACCACTCACAGTACTGTGAGCGATCCAGCCATTATCAACCTGAACCTGACAGTTCTCTTCCAACCTTTCCATTTCTCACTGCCTCCCTTGGCATTGTAGAGCTTCCTCCTCATGCCTACTTAAGGGATTAATAATTGCTCTTCCACCACCTGTGCCACTTCATTGTCACTGATATTGGGTGACTTTTTCCTTTCCAAAGAACATGAAAGTATAAATGGCTCGCGATTAATTCAGAATTTAACTTCACTGAGGTGTCTCAGACATTCCATTGTGATCAGGCGATGCAGCAGTCTCTTCACTTTTCCCTCAAGCAATACCACCATTGGTCTCAGAAAGTGGGATAAGGAACAGCAGGATAGTGGGAGGGGATGTGTGGCTGTGGAGGTAAGGGTTGGTGAAGTATGTTTCCCTCATTGTCCTCATCTCTTCCAACATCACCTCCATGGACGCTTCCGAGAATCTTGTCTACAGCAGACACCCCTGATTCTGGTCGACCTTCTGTCATTCTCTTAACACTGTGCTCTTACTCTGTCTCTGCCTTGACTTAGTGGTAATGCTCTTGCCTCTGAGTCAAAGGTTTGTGAGTTCAAGTCCCACTTTAGGATTTGACCATATAAGATATGCTAACACTTCAGTGCAGTACTGAGGGAGTGCTATGTTGTTGGAGGTGCTGTCTTTCAGATGAGATGTTAAACTGAGGCCCCATCTGCCCTCTCAGGTGGATGTAAATAATCCAATAGCACTATTTGAAGAAGAGCTTGGGAAGTTCTGTCAGTATCCTTACCAATATTTATGTCTCAACCATCACCACCAACACAGATTATCCAGTTATTCATTCATTTCCTATTTCTGGGATGTTACTGTGTGCCAATTGGCTGCTGTGTTTTCCTACAAAACAATGACTACATTTCAAAAGTAATTCATTGACTATAAAGCACTTTGGAATGTCCTTGAGATGTGAAAGGCACTACGTAAATGCAAATCCTTTCTTTATTTGCCTCCTTAAATAATCGTTGCCTTCTGGTCCTTTAAGCTGCAGCAGCTTTTTAACTGCTGCAGCTACACTGCATTTCCCTCCCTCCCAGTGACAGGGAACCATTCAGCAGTAGGAATCCCACCTTGAACTCAAACTGCCTACCGAATTAGGGCCGCCCCCCAAAAATGCTATAGGTTGCCGGCAGGATCACATGGGCGGTCAGTAGTCCCATACCCACCATGTTTCCAGCGGAGCCAGGAATGTTCAGGCCCAAACCTAATGTAGCTCTACTATCGTGCATGTTGCTTTCAGAAACAGTGACTGATTATATTTGTGAAACTGCTTGTACTTTCATTTCTCTCTTCCAAGTTTCCCTGGTCTGTCCACTTTATCTCTAAGATATTTAAATGCCCCCATCATTATTATATTATTAATGCTTGCAGCCTCTCTTCCTTGCTGTACAAGACAAGGAACAGTAATGATTTCCCCTACATCCTTTGGTTCAAGGCATCACTGCTTTGCTACTAGCTATCTTGTCTTTCTATCTCTTAGAACCTAGGTATCCTAACTTCAAATAATATAGATATTTTAAATATCCATCACGGATCTGTGGGTGTAACCCTGATACTGGATAAACCCATACTTCTACTGGCTGATGATATAAGAAACTTCTTTTTGAAAATTAGTGGAAATAGATTCGCTCAGATTCAGTGTTGTATCAAGATGACAATGATAAAGATTTCAAACTGATTTACTGAATTATTAATAATCTTTCTATTTATATACATGTTTGAAAGTTGCATTCAAACACAAATCATTAATATTTCCTGTATCCACATATCTGTATTTTGTCACAAGTTTGTACTATCAGCCCTTTGATTTGCAGTAAACAGACATGTAAACATTGCATTTTTGTTGGTGGAAGGCCTTTATAATTATAATATAAATGATGGTAAGATTTGATATATGATGTGCTATTTTTATTCTTATCCTACATAGACAAATAATCACAAATGCACATCCCTATGGAACTTGGAAGGAGCCCTCGAAAGACATTTGTAAATGGCTTCATGATAGATGTACAATTTATGTAGCTTGTCTTTATAAAATTGGAACTGATAAAATTCTTAAGTTCATAACTGTGTCCTACAGAATATACTATTTAGTCAATAAAGCTCAATAATGTAATGCTGTGCACTCCATTGTGCTCTCTTGCGATGCACAGTTTGAGCCATAGAATGTCTCTTGCGTATTGTTTCTTTTCTATGAGCAGAGCTCCCCTGCGTAATGAACTGTAATTTGATGCTGGCATCTAGCTAGCATTGCACTAAAGACATCTGGAATTGTTTGTATGGAAATAATGAATGGATCTCCCCAGAGGAAATCTAGCAGATGCACAATGCTTGCGTGGAAAAGATGCTGAGTACTTCACAGATGCTATCCATTAGATAAATGTCTCAGCTTGACTGCATGGAAAAAGATTTTCATCTTATTTTTTATCATCCTTGTGAATTAGCCTTGATCCATGGATGTAGGCTGTGATTCCAGTGCTTGAAATATGTCTTCCTCGTATCAGGGTTGTCATTTCACTAGTAACATACTAAAATGTGTCTTCCATTGATTATGGACATAGGCATTAAATGTGTCCCAGAGCAAAATTAAATCATTCCTATTGATCAGTGCTTAAAACATAACAAAAGGAAAGGCCAGTTGGCTAATCAGCCCTGCTTCTTGCAATGAAGCATGTAGAATGTGCATTGTCACAGACTCTGCCCAACCTTTTGAATCTCCTGAACAAAATAACAACTGAGGTAAAACTTCAACTGTATCTATATTTATCCCTATAACTTTCAATTCCTTTAATAATCAGCTTAGATGTTTTATCTCAAGGAGCTAATGGATAGCACTTTTGAAAAAAATCAACATATTTTCCATGCAAGTTCTGTGCATTGGCTGAATTTCCACTGCAGTGCTCTCTAAAACAAATGAATCAACGCAGTGTTAACGACTTTCGGTAGAAATCACATATCTACAAATTTGCTGTACAATGGTTGCCTAATACCCAATTCTGGTGTAAGTTTGACAGCTTTGTATTCATGTCTTGCAGTCCTACAATCACACTTTAAGTTAATAACCTGTCTACAACATAGGCTTTCATCATTTTAAAGATCTGGATCATGTCCCCTCTCAATCTTTTCAGTTCTGTTAGACTACTTTTATAACTTCAAATTTTTTGTCCCAAAATCATTTTTTGTTCATCTTCGCTGTATCCTTTCAGATATTTATTTTCTCTTGAAGATAAGGTATGCCACAGTTGTAAAAATATTTATACTGTCACCAGGTTCAGGAAAACTCCTCTGTCCCTAACTGACCAGTTTGATTTGTTTTCAGCTGACACACTATAGGCTGCCACTTCAATGTCAATGCAAAGCAGTTTCCAAAGCACATGGAAGTAGTATTATAATTCAGGAGACAAGTTAACAAACCCTTGAATGCACTGAAGTCAAGAACTGTGTGACCTCCTCTAGCAGGTAGCCTCACTCCTTTTGGGCTTCGCACTGGATGAAGTATAACTGCAGCCCTAAAGCCATATTCTCAAAGTGTCCAGGGACACTTTTGATGTTCTGAGAAGTACTTCCCACTAGTTGCACTCTCATGACACTAAAAAATGTCAATGAATTTAATTCTGGGTAGTGACACTGTGCACAAACATGCAATACAGGGCTCCTTTATTGCAAGCCTCAGTGTGAGCCAGAGTGAGGAGTGATCAAGTTCTAACTCTGGTTTGCAGTTTGCACATTGCACTCTCTAGATACCAAGCTATCTGTAATATCACAGTGGCTTACCAGTAATAAAGCTTCACACAAAGCAGGACAAACTTTATTATTGTAATATGAGGGTAAATTTACTGATCCTGTGTGGCCAGCTGGGAGATGCGCTCAAAGGGATCTCAGATTGGAAAATCAGTGTTACAGTGTTGCAGCCCTATCTCTGACCCATGCTCCCTTTGATCGCGGTTCCACACTGGGAACTTATCCTATTAACTTTAACAAAATGAACTCAATTTAACATAAAAGAAAAAAGAAACAGATTTGTGGTTGTCTTATTGTTCTTTTCTCTTCCCATTTTCTTCTTTTCCTCCAATCTCCCCAGTTCTGACGAAAGGTCACCAACCTGAAACGTTAACTCTGTTTCTCTCTCCACAGATGCTGCCTGACCTGCTGAGTATTTCCAGCATTTTCAGTTTTATCCCCCTGTCTGTTTTTAATTTTAACTTTAATTTTACTCTTTTCTATTTCTATTCTGATAATACTAACCGTTTTTTCTTTTTTAAGATTAAAATTGTTTATTAACTTTTATCACAATCATACACAGAGGGTGGGAGACATTCAAACAAAAAATGTGACAGAAGAATAAAGAGAGGCAGAACAATTGAGAAAGACTCAGAGACTGACAGATATAGAGGCAGCCATAACAATGTATAGCTTTGAAACACTTTCTAGTCAAAGAGATAGAAAGAATGAAAGGCAAAACGAAAGAGAGATGGGAGGACACAATGAATTAGAGTGCGAGAGAACCAGCAAGGCAGTTATAGGAAGAGAAAGTGGCACAAAATGTTATATTTTTGTCCCAAAGCAATGCCATAAGAGATCAAATAACAAACTTGGTTTTCTTAATTTCTCATGAATTTTTCAGGTTTATTTCTGGCCATTTTTATTTGATGGTTTGTTTTCAGTTATTGCAACTCAAAATGGATATCTTTTCTAACTACTGAAATATGAGTGGCACAAATGTAGATGCTCGAAGGGATTCAGTTGTAGAAGGGGCATGTGATCGATACATGGTGTCCTTTCATTAATATCAACGTGAATAGTCATGCCATGCTACATAGTGTTACCCACTGGTAAAATGTTGTAACCTGTAGATCATTCATGGACCAGAGGAATTACTAATCGTAGTATGATTATGTATCAGATACAATAATCTTACAAAAGGACACATTAGACATATTTCAAATATGTAAAGCACCAATTATGTCCTCAGGACATCCCAAAGCATTTTATAACCAATGAATTACTTTTGAAGTGCAATCACTATTCTTAGGCGGAAGCTAATTTGCGCCCTGTAAAGGCCCACAAACAGCACTGAATGAATGACCAGACAATCTCTTTTTGGTGGTGGAGAGAGAGGAATGGCACCCAAATATCAAGCAAACTCCCATTTCTTCTTCAAATAGTGCCATGGGCTCTTTTGTGTCAACTTCAGTTGGCAGACAGGGCTCATCCAAAAGATAGGCATAATAATGGCAGATGCAATTAAATACAGAGCTAAGAAGAAAAAATGAGTGACCCACATACTCCATGAATGGGGCAGAAATTGGTCAGAATGTTGAAGCAGGCCAAGGGCAGTTAGTAGATTTGGCACTTAATATCTCCTCACCGTGGGGCCCCAATCAACAAAGCAAATAGAATACCGAACAATATAGCAAAGGAGAACGAAACCTGCATTTATATCGTGACTTGCACATCCTCAGGATGTCCCAAAGCATTTCACAAACAATTTTGAAGTGTAGTCACTGTTGACATGTAAGCAAATCTGGCAGCCAATTTGCACAGACCAAGGCCCCACAAGCAGCAGTGAGATAAATGATCAGATAATTTTTTTCATTACTGTTGGTTGCGGCCAGGACACTGGGAGAATAAATAAGTCGTGGCAGTGCTAGGAGCCATTGGAACACTGACAGGAGGACAGTCCTGGAATCAACATGCCTCCTGCTTTTTCCATTACATTAAGTGACCACATGGGTATATGTGATAACTCCCAGGATATTAGAGAAGTCAGAATCAATATGAAAAAGAGATTGCGTTTGATCCTCATTTACTGCTGAGGGAATGTTAATATATTGTGGAGGGCTCCTCCTGAGAAAAGCAGCAACGACTTGTGAAATAACTGAAAACTGATGACTGAGTGATGTCAATCGTGGTAAAGTGTGAATGCTGCTGCTAGGTGTGAGAATGAAAGCAATGGCTATCTTCACTAGCACCAGCAATATAAAATGCAGGGGAACGTGATGTTCCAAAGCCTGTCAACTCACACAGCATTTTACTATGGTGTGCAGGTATCTGACTGCAGTCCATGGTAGACCAATTAAAACTTAATTACTGCCTGTAGATCTTGCAGTTGGTATACATTATTGTTAATGTGACTGCCTTGTGCTATAAAAAGCAGCACTGAATTTCAACTGCAAAATGTTAGAACGTACAAGAAATAGTGCATTAAATTAAATTCCAAACATTTTCAGAATATTAATAACTGTTGGTCTTTCAGATAGTTTTGAATTTCTTGAATACCAAAGCTCAGCATAGTGCAACACAACAGGCTGCTTAAATATTGTATGGCTATAGTTTGTCTCAGATTAACGATCCAGCAGACCACACTGCTTGCCATTTAATCCACAATTTTACTGTCATTTAACTGGTTTTAAGGGTATTGATTGGCCTGGGGATAGGGAAATGTCCTTTCATCAGAGATGTGGCTACAATCCATAATAAACAAAGGCATAGAAATCTGTCTGATGGCTGTTCAAATGGCTATTAGTGAATTAAATATGAGCAGTTTCAATCCAATTCCCAGTAGATGCAAGTCCAGAGCAAAAAACCTGGCTGTAGCTCAGCACTCATTAGCAGTAATTGGACAATGCCACTAAGGGAAGACATTTTAGAAATAGAAATGGCACAGAGCTGTATTGAATCGTACTACATCTTATTGCTGCTAACTAACTAGCTAACTGTTTACTTAGACTAACTGCCATGCATCATGGATCTTCCTCCCAGGTTTCTCCATTTAAAAAAGTTGAATCTTATTGTGTTCACATCTGAGCTGTGATGTCAGGCAGCAATCAAAGGTTGTTTTAAATATTTGAAATGTGGCTAAATAGAGACGTATTTAAATGGAAAGGGATTATTTCACGCAGAGCATTTGTATTGTCTTGCCTGCTTTCAGGAGAGGTTTGATATCATTTGTTTTTCCATCTTCAGATTCGAGAGGCAGTGAGGAATGAGTGGAGGAGAGCGGGAAAGTTGGTCTGGAATCGTTTACTGCCGATAGCAGCTTCTCCTCTGATGGCAGAAAATAGCAACTAGAATTTTGAGCAGATCTGATCATTGAATTGTACTTAAATCTGGAGTATGAACCCTTGCGGAAACTAGCCAAATGGCAGCTCTGACTAGATAAATTAGTTGGAATAGTTGCCAAGGTAAGGGAAGCAATCGTTGTTAAGCAAGCAGAAATTTGGTGGGTCCCTGCTTTGTGGAATGGTGGAGTTTCAGATATCAGTTTGGAAGGAATTCAAGTGGCCCAATAATGTCCAAGGGTCAGGTTTGTGGCAAAGATTTGATAGATTTTGCAAAGTGTAATGTACTTTCTATAGGATGATGCTGCATAAGAGTTAATTTGTGAGGAGTGATTGGCTCCGAGGCGAGGACTGTGCTTAGAATATTCTATAGGTTTCTTGTTTGTTCTGTCTGCCGGGGGAAAGGGAATGATTTATATTTAAGGATTATTTTTCTTTCCTGACATTTCTGATGAGCTCCACTGATGCTTGGGGTGTGTCATAATAAAAGTTCATGAAGCTGAGTGGGAGCCAATCCCATACACGATAGCGAGGAGCCCAAACCTGATATTCTGGCTTCGTAGCTTATTCAGAGAGGGGCTTGGTGAACGAGAGGGAATTCTGTAGACATCTGCAATACCTCAGATATCCACAGCCACATGGGACCACAGAGGCTAGCTTGTGCCCTAGAATGGTGGTACTGACCAACACATCAGTGCTTAGTTTTCCCATTGACTGCAGGCACAGTGGGGGAGCTTTAGCATGGGTGGGGGGTTAAATAGGCAAAAAATTCGAAGCGTGTCGCGAAGCCGGCTCCAACCCGCCAACTTCCGGGTTTTATTGAGGCAGGACAAGGGGCGGGCAGCCAACCCGCTCCCAGGAGGTGGGTTGGCATTTTAAATATGTCAATGAGTCTGGAAGCCTCGGATTTAACTTGTTTTGCAGGTTTTACTGTTGCCGGCCGGACCGCGGGAAACCCAACAGCTACATGGAGGTGAGGACAGCCTCGGGGAGCACTCCTTGTGGGCCGGGAGGAGCAGGAGTGCTTCTTCTCGGTCCCCCCAAGCTCCACCACCATCAGATTCCCACCCCCCACCGGGGTCAGACATCGGACCTCCCCCGGATCGGGAATCAGACCCCGCACTCCCGGATCGGGGATCGGATACACTGCCGGATCGGGGATGGGACATCCCCCACCCCCGGGTCAGGGATTCAGGGGTTGGATTCCCCCTTGGGTCAGACCTACCTGGTCCAGCGGCCTCCTCCAGAGCGTTCCCTGTCAATCAGGCTGACTTCCGGGCGGGGAACCTGTCAATGATGAAAGACGCACGCTATGGAGTTAAATCTCCAAAGCATGCGGGGAAACCCAAAGTTCCGGGTTTCCCGCATGCTACCCGACCCCCCCCCCACTTGTGTCAACAAGTAAAAATTCTCCCTATGGTCCCTGAAGGATAAGCTCAAATACCCAGCTTAATAAACTGAATTCAAAGGGAAAATACTGCGGATGCTGGAAATCTGAAATATAAACGGAAAATGATGGAAACACTCAGCAGCTTCTGTGGAAAGAGAAACAGAGTTCATGTTTCAGGTCGGTGACCTTTCATCAGAACTGGAGAATGTTAGAGATGTAACAGGCTTTAAGCAAGTACAGAGGCAGGGAAAGGACACCTTCCCGTGCAAGTGCAGGAGATGCAGCACCTGCCCTTTCGCCTCTTCCCTGCCCACCATCCAGGGCTCCAAACACTCCTTCCAGGTGAAACAGCAATTTACTTGTATTTCTTTCAATTTAGTATCCTGAGCTTCCGGTCGCTTGTCATTTTAATTCTGCGCCCCACTCCCACTCTGACCTCTCTGTCCGCAGCCTCCTACACTTTTTTAAATGAAGCTCGAGGGGCAGCAGCTCCACCATAACCACTGCTCCCATTTTTTCAGACAGCAGCTGTTGATAATGATTCTGCCGTTGCCATTTACACATCCTCTAGACCTATTTTTTTTTTACTTGTTTCATTACCATCTCCTTTTGCCTTGCACCATCATCCCTTTTGTCATTTATTCACTCCTGCCTTCCAACCTATCACAGTCCTTCTCTTTTGTTATCTCCTCTCCCCCCCCACCCCCTTCCCTCCCTCTGTACTTGCTTAAAACCTGTTATATCTCTAACTTTTTCCAGTTCTGATGGAAGGTCACCGACCTGAAACGTGAACTCTGTTTCTCTCTCCACAGATGCTTCCTGACCTGCCGAGTATTTCCAGCATTTTCTATTAATAAACTGAATAATCATCATCAATGGTGTTTGTAAAAAGATGGATATGTAACAATACCTGTGCTGTTTGAGTGCAGGATCCACTGTGACCAATTTGTACCCATCAGTACCTGTATCAAGTATTTGGCTATGCAGATACAGAAGAGCTTGCAAAGGAAGCTGGGCTGCACAGTAAAATAGACGAGCGCAGACAGCTCGGTGGAGAAAACGGAAAAGACGTTCAAAAAGACATGGCCATTGATTTTAGTATCCGATGACCCCTAGGGAACAAGTGAATTTCATATCATGAATATAAAATGGGTATGATTGAATCAGAGAAACCTCAGAACAAAAGGAAGCCATTGCAGCTGTGCCAGGGCTAGCTGTACATCGGAGCTGTCTGGTCTATGGTGACTCTTTGAATGTAGAAAAGTTTGGGATCTTTGACCCCCCACAGAAGTCTCCATGGTAACAGATTCCACTCCCAAGCATACCAGGAGCATATAAAAATAGCCAAAAGCAATATCGATATCTCCTTCTCCTCTCTGTGCATGATCTGTCAAATCAGGAGGAACTCCAGAGGGACATTTTTGCCTTGTGTTTATATTTGTTACATGTGTTGGTTACTGAAATGTTTAAATTCAGTAGAAGATAATTTAGGCCAGGAAGGGTATCCTTATAATAATTGCAGTTGGAGTGCTTTATCAAGTTGCTGTTTAATGGTATTGCTTATTATTTTGTTTCCTTTATGCTCCTAAATGCTTTCCCTTCATTAATTTCTAATGGGAGTCTTACTTTCGATGGGGGAGCTTTATTTCTTTGATATTAGAAGCAAACTGTATATGGGGTAAAATTCCATCTTGATTAGATTATGCTCTCTAAATATTAATACAGTACCAGTAAAGATATGGGGACTGAGCCGACTATATACATGATGGCCTAGAAATTGGAAAGCGCTTAAAAACCTGCCGGTGCCACCGCGGGCTGGAGTTAACGACCGCTGAAAATAATGGCGCTGGCAGGACCAGGATATACGCGCTGGTTGTTATGCCGCTAAACATACTGTGCAAGGCCGTTTTCGTGGCAGTAGTCCTGGCAGGAGGCCGTAGCGTCATTGCAGCAAAAACAGCCTTCTCTTAAAGCAAGGCTGTCATTTTAGAGAGCAGTGCGGTCCCTTAAAGTAAAAAAAAAATTAAAATAATTTAAAAGTAGGCACTTTTTTGCTGCTCAACTGCCTTCTGGAAAAATAAAATCAACATTAAAAAGAATTCCCAAATGGGAGTCTTTTAGCTATTAAAACTGAATTGCCTTCCCCACCAAAAAAAAAATGGGAAAAGTGCTTCAGCTCTGACACAAATGGCTCAACAAGCCAGTGACTCGCACGCAGCACTCTAGCTTTGTGCAGAGGGTCAACACTGCAAGAGAGGTCCTCTACCCACAGGGGACAGGAGGCCCTCCAGAAAGAACGATGTGAGACCAGATAACAGAGGCCGTCAGTGCCAGCAGTGTCACCACCACAACCTGGCTTGAGTGCCAAAAAAGCTTCATGACCTCAGACCAGTGGTCAAGGTCAGTGAATGCATCTTCAAAAGCCGTCTCCTACCAACTGCACCACTAGCCTCACACACTTTCAATGCACGACTCCTCCCCACTGTTCCCTGTAAAGTGCGCAGGTGCTTGGCCACGCACCAATCTGTAAGGTCCTGTGCACTTAAATTCACAGGCCGTGCCTAGTGAGCTGGAGCGGGGAGGAGGGCCCCAATACACAATGGCCCGGGAATCCTCACAGGGAGTCGTTTGTGACCTCAGAGTCGATTCAAATTGGAACGGCATTTGCTAAGATACGGAGCCCTGGAACCCGGCGAGTGTTGTCTCGGGATTCTGTCAGTACTTTTTTCTGTGGAGACACGTGTAGTCCGTTCCCGAGAACTGAGTGGCGGCCGCACTTTGGAACAACATAGGTGGAGGCACAGCGCGTATATAATGGCAACTGTAAGGAGGCTAAAGCAAACAATTTTTAGGCCCGAGGTGAAAAAAAGAGACATTTTTAATAAAAAATTCAGAAAATTGTTTAAAGCTGGAAAAAAAACCGGGAAAGTGATGTTGAATGTCCCGCAGTAAATTCCAGTTAAATTTTGCCAGGTGTTGTCCCCTTTATGAAATAGTTTATCACGGTTATTTAAATCATGTGGTATAGAGTACAATACCCCTCAACTGGGGTATTGTGTCTAATTCTGGGCACCGCACTTTAGGAAGGATGTGAAGGCCTTAGAGAGGGTGCAGAAAAAATTTACGACAATGATTCCAGGGATGAGGGACTTCAGTTATGTGGATAGACTGGAGAAGCTGGGGTTGTTTTCCTTTAGAGCAGAGAAGATTGAAAGGAGATTTGATAGAGGTGTTCAAAATCGTGAGGGGTCTGGACAGAGTAGATAGAGAGAAACTGTTCGCATTGGCAGAAGGGTCGAGAACCAGAGGACACAGATTTAAGGTGATTGGTAGAAGAACCAAAGGCGACATGAGGAAAAACTTTTTTACTCAGCACGTGGTTAGGATCTGGAATGCAATGCCTGAAAGGGTGGTGGAGGCAGATTCAATCACGGCTTTCAAAAGGGAATTGGATAAGTACCTGAAGGAAAAAAATTTGTAGGGCTACGGGGAAAGGGCGGGGGAGTGGGACTAGCTGAAGTGCTCTTGCAGAGAGCCAGCACGGGCTTTACGGGCCTTCTTCCTTGCTGTAATGATTCTATGATTCTATGTTGTGAGAGAGGAAATCATTTTGTGTCCCCGTTTGTACCTCAGAATCTGTGAGAGACGGAGGGAACGGCAGCTGAAAAAGAGGTAACAACTTCTCCAAAACTGATCCCAACTCATTGCCAAGGCTGTGGATAGATAACCTCACCCCCTTTTTAGGATTGAGGCGTTTAACCAGTTTATTCATTTTCTTATTTGAGCTCTGTTTGGGATTAGAGGTTTTTTTTGTTGTCTGTTTAACGACAGCGTTGAAGAGGGTAAGAGAAAAGTGGAGCAACTTCTTCTGTCAAAGCTGCAATGAGACTTGAAAGAATTTAAAGATTTTTAATGAACTTTTTACAAAAAATGAGTGTTAAAAACACTTTTTTTTCTCCCTAAGTTTCGAATATGATTTTGGAAGAAACAGAAGCAAAAATAATTTTTCCTCTCATCTAAGTAAGTTTCAACCAGGTCTTGAAGTCCAAATGCTGTTAAGAGGCTCTGAAATGCTTAAAAAGTTTTAAAATTTGAAATTTCATAATGTTTGATTTTGAAAGATCGAGTGCTTTACACAAACATGCAACCATGCTGTTGAGGAGGAGGGTAGGTGAGAATTTGTAGGAGTTACACATTTTTTAAAAAGTCAATAAAAAACAATATATAATTAAAACGCTTAGGAAGAGAACCAAAAAAGGGGAAAAACACAAACCATTTTATTTTGTCTGTCGTTCTATAGTCCGAACAAGTCCCAGGAATAGTGGCCCGTATTTTCCGATGCCTACGGGTGTGTACGCGCTGTGTACACACCCGTAGGGACATCGGAAATGCCGGTTTCAGGCATGCGAAGCGCATGTGCTGAAAACTTTCTGCAGAACCTCTGCCCGCTGAAATCACTTAAAAATCTTACGCCTGGTAAAAGTGGGCATAAGGCCTGCTTTTACCAGCATAAGAGTTGAAACAAGTTTAAAAAAAAAATTTTTTCACACATTTATAATTTAAAAATACTTTTAAAACGGGTAAGTTTATTTTTAGCCCAGTAAAAAAAAAATTTTTTTCAATAAATTAAATTTTTGTTTAAAATATTTAATTCAATGTAATTTTAACTCATTTTAAAACCGTGATGGTTTTTTAAAAATGTATTTAATGTTTTAGTGTCTTTTTGGGGTGATCTCGATTCATATATTTGACAGGTCTATCTGTCAAAAGTATGAAGGGAGATTCCCTTCTCCCATTGGCTGGCCTGGCCCTCGTGATCCCAGGGACGCTTGCGAACTGCATGCACCCCTGGGATACGTGGACCCTGCACATTTCGACTGTGGAGAGGCCCAGGAGCAGAAGTGTCCGGACCTCGGGAGCCCTCAGGTAAGTTCGTAGATTTTTTTTTCCGATAGCAGGCATCCGCACGCAGGAGCCTCCTAACGGAAATTACGGACGAAGATAAATATAGATTTCATCTTAAACATTTAGTGGAGTGTTAATAGAAACAAGAGTTATGTAATGATATATAAAAATTGTAGGAAACGACTTTAGAAGAAACTACTATTTGTTTATTGAGAAAGACATAGAAAATACTTCGATTAAACCGATATGTACAATTTCGATTTGGTATAAATGTTTGAAATAGGAGATTAAAAATTGAGAGTACAATGAAGTTTGTTTCCCGCTATTTAATTTTTTTTTCATTTGTTTTTATGGGATGTGGGCGTCGCTGACAAGGCCAGCATTTATTGCCCATCCCTAATTGCCCTTGAGAAGGTGGTGGTGAGCCGCCTTCTTGAACCGCTGCAGTCCGTGTGGTGAAGGTACGCCCACAGTGCTGTTAGGGAGGGAGTTCCAGGATTTTGACCCAGCGTCGATGAAGGATCGGCGATATACTTCTAAGTCAGGATAGTGTGTGACTTGGAGGGGAACTTGGAGGTGGTGGTGTTCCCTTGCGCCTGCTGCCCTTGTCCTTCTAGGTGGAAGAGGTCGCGGGTTTGGGAGGTGCTGCCGAAGAAGCCTTGGCGAGTTGCTGCAGTGCATCTTGTAGATGGCACACACTGCAGCCACGGTACGCCGGTGGTGGAGGGAGTGAATGTTTAAGGTGGTGGGCCGGGTGCCAATCAAGCGGGCTGCTTTGTCCTGGATGGTGTCGAGCTTCTTGAGTGTTGTTGCAGCTGCACTCATTCAGACAAGTGGAGAGTATCCATCACATTCCTTACTTGTGCCTTGTAGACGATGGAAAGGCTTTGGGGAGTCAGGAGGTGAGACACTCATCGCAGAATATCTAGTCTCTGACCTGCACTTGTTGTCACCGTATTTATGTGGCTGATCCAGTTAAGTTTCTGGTCAATGGTGACCCCCCAGGATGTTGATTGTGGGGGATTCGGCAATGGTAATGCCGTTGAATGTGAAGGGGTGGTGGTTAGACTCTCGCTTGTTGGAGATAGTCATTGCCTGGCACTTCTGTGGCGCAAATGTTACCTGCCACTTATCAGCCCAAGCCTGAACGTCGTCCAGGTCCTGTTGCATGCTTCATTATCTGAGGAGTTATGAATGGTGCTGAACACTGTGCAGTCATCAGCAAACATCCCCATTTCTGACCTTGTATTGGACGGAAGGTCATTGATGAAGCAGCTGATGATGGTTGGGCCTAGGACACTGCCCTGAGGAACTCCTGCAGCAATGTCCTAGGGCTGTGATGATTGACCTTCAACCACCACAACCATCTTCCTTTGTGCTAGGTATGACTCCAGCCAGTGGAGAGTTTCCCCCCCCGATTCCCATTGACTTCTGTTTTACTAGGGCTCCTTGATGCCACACTCAGTCAAATGCTGCCTTGATGTCAAGGGCAGTCACTCTCACCTCACCTCTGGAATTCAGCTCCTTTGTCCATGTTTGGACCAAGGCTGTAATGAGGTCGGGAGCCGAGTGGTCTTGACGGAACCCAAACTGGGCATCGGTGAGCAGGTTATTGGTGAGTAAGTGCCGCTTGATAGCACTGTCGATGACACCTTCCATCACTTTGCTGATGATTGAGAGTAGACTGATGGGGCGGTAATTGGCTGGATTGGATTTGTCCTGCTTTTTGTGGACAGGACATACCTAGGCAGTTTTTCACATTGTCAGATAGATGCCAGTGTTGTAGCTGTACTGGAACAGCTTGGCTAGGGGTGCGGCTAGTTCTGGAGCACAAGTTTTCAGCACGATAGCCGGGATGTTGTCGGGATGTTGCTGTATCCAGTGCACTCAGCCGTTTCTTGATATCACGTGGAGTGAATCAAAATTGGCTGAAGACTGGCTTCTGTGATGGTGGGGACCTCAGGAGGAGGCCAAAATGGATCATCCACTTGGCACTTCTGGCTGAAGACGGTTGCAAACGCTTCAGCCTTATCTTTTGCACTCACATGCTGGGCTCCACCATCATTGACGATGGGGATATTCATGGAGCCTCTTCCTCCCGTTAATTTTTTAATGGTCCACCACCATTCACGACTGGATGTGGCAGGACTGCAGAGCTTTGATCTGATCCGATGATTGTGGGATCGCTTAGCCCTGTCTATAGCATGCTGCTTCCGCTTTTTAGCATGCATGTAGTCCTGTGTTGCAGCTTCCCCAGATTGGCACCTCATTTTTAGGTATGCCTGGTGCTGCTCCTGGCATGCTCTTCTACACTCCTTATTGAACCAGGGTTGGTCCCCTGGCTTGATGGTAATGGTAGAGTGAGGGATATGCCAGGCCATGAGGTTACAGATTGTGGCGGAATACAATTCTGCTGCTGCTGATGGCCCACAGCGCCTCATGGATGCCCAGTTTTGAGCTGCTAGATCTATTCTGAATCTATCCCATTTAGCACAGTGGTAGTGCCACACAACATGATGGAGGTATTGTGATGAATGGAAAGGCAGGGGCTAAGCAGTTAGGAGTTTGAGAGTGCAGTTAAAATTGACTTGAGGGGAGAGTTTCTCCAGTGATGAATATTGAAGGGAGTGGCGATGAAGGGGAGTAGGAAAATATAGATGGTGAGGGATATAAGGAAGTAGTCCAAGATGGCCTTGTCAGTGATTGAGGCCACGGGAGTCGAGCAAACAGCAGAGAAGTGAATTCAAGGCGATGACCGTAAATATAGAAAGGAGAGTTTATATGAAGTGAAAGGTGTAGCGAGAACAGGAGGGTGGTAAATTTGGAGAGGAGAGGGCAAGGGGAGCAGAGATGAAGATCAAATCACCAAGGAGTTCCTCAGTGTAAAGGCTAAGGGAAGATTTTACAGGGAGAAACTAAACGCAGGATATACCTATCCCAATATCATATATGTGACTAAATATTGAAGAGGCTACTGTAAAGCCTTTACTACAGATTTAATGTAGCCTCCAACAACACCCTGCTTGAATCCATCCAATCAGATTTCTGCCCCTCCCATAGCACCAAAATAGCCCTAACCAAATTTACAAATGACATTCTCTGTAACCTTGACCATGTTACATTATCCCTCATGGCCTCCCTGTAGCCTTTGACACGTTATTCATGCAATCCTTCTCCAAGGCCTCTCTTCCATTGTCTAGTTCATTAGACAGCCCATGCTTGGTTCCACTCTACCTATTCTATTGTAGCCAGAGCACCTCCAGCAATGGCTTCTCTTCCAGCTATCGCAGGGTCAAAATCTGGAACTCCCTACCTAACAGCACTGTGGGAGTACCTACACTACACGGACTGCAGCGGTTCAAGAAGGCGGCTCACCACCACCTTCTCAAGGGCAATTAGGGATGGGCAATAAATACTGGCCTTGCCAGTGATGCCAAAAGCCTATAAACGAATAAAACAAAAAAGCCCACACACTCTACCTTGGCAACATCATCCAAAAACATGTGGTCAGCTTCTACATGTATGCTGAGACAAGGAGCTCTACCCCTTCACTGCCTTTGTTCTGTCAGACTGTTTTGTCCAACATCCAATTTTGCATGAGCTGCAAATTCCTCCAGTGAAACAGTGGGAAGACCAAAGCCATTGTTTTTAATCCCACCAAAAACTCCAACTTCCTCCCTCTCCCTGGCCATTGTCTCAGATTGAACTAGACTGTTTATAACCTGAGCATATTATTCAACTGAGCTGTGCTTCTGACCTCATATCCATTCTATTACAAAGACTGCCTACTGTCAGCTCTGTAACATCGGCAGGCTCAGGCGCTGCCTCAGTCTATCTACACTTGAAATCCTCATTCATGTCTTTGTCACCTCCTGACTTGACTATTGCAATGCTCTCCTGCCCGGACTCCCATCCTCCATAAACTTCAACTCATCCAAAACTCTAACTGCCCGTATCCTACCCCGTACCAAGTCCCACTCACCCATCACCATCAACCTCATTTTCTCCTACTCTCCAAGGCCTCAAAATTAAAATTTTTATCCTTTTATATAATGCTTCATACCCTTGCCCCTCCATATCTCTGTAACCTCCTTCAGCCTACAACTCCCTTCCACAAACTCTCCACTCCTCTGACTCTGGCCTCTTGTGCATTCCCCCCTCCCTTCACCCTGCCATTGGCAGTCATGCCTTGGGTTTCCTGGGCCCCACACATAGGAATTGCCTCTCTAAACCCCTCTGCCTCTCCACCTCTATTAAGACCCTCCTTAAAACCCAGCTCTTTGACCAAGATTTTGGTTACCCCTCCTAATATCTCCTTCTTTGGCTCGGTGACTTTTTTTATTACATCTCTGTAAAATACAAATAGACCTGTTGGGCCAAATGGCCTGTTTCTGTGGTGTAAAATTCTATGTGATTCGATGAAATGCGTTGATTTTTTTCTGTGGTGAAAGTGCGATATATTTGTTGTTGTATTATTTGTTGACATACAAATATGTTACTTCTATTGTTGTACACTTATATTAATCATTTTCTGTAATGCTAGAACTGTTTGTTTTTCGATAGATGACACTATATCTGTGATGTCATTGGATCAGCTTGTTATTTCTTGGTCAAGTTTTTTGAAACAACACAGAATCTTGGCTATTTTAGATTTGTTGATGGTTCACTTCCTGATGCATATTTAATTGTTTTGATAAACCATTACTTTCTGCCACTTATTCATTTTATCACTTATCAGTGTAATCTTATATATTCTATTAAAACAAGCACGTAAAGGTTTGCCAGTACAATAGTATGATATACAACTCGACAGTTAACACCTTTAAAAAGGGCTAATTCTGCATTATTCACTAATTTTTTTGTTGAGGGCCACGATATGAGGACCACTTTTTGAATGCTCCAGGATGCTGTACCATGGAGTGATGGACCAGTGTCCACAACTGCCCTCTCTGATATCACTTTAGGGAGTTGCTGAGCAGAGGTCAGGCACTTCTCCAAAAAAAAACGGTGAAAAAAAACGGTACAGCCATTAGTTCTAGAAAACTATCTAACAGAGCTCTTTCACTTGCTGTGGCTGGGAAACTCTGCCTGTTTATGGCAATCCTTTGCCTTCTCTCACCAAAGAGCAAAAGCAGGAGCAGTGCTGAATCTCCACTCTGTCAACATTCCATGGATGAACAGACTGTGAATGGAGACCCTGAGGCCCCAAGAACTTCAATTCAGTTGAGGAGAGGTGGACCGCGAGTGGCCATAGCTATTTGGAGTAACACTGGACGGGACAAATCAGATTGAGTGCAGATAGAGATAATTGAATGCTGAACATGATGGTTCCTGAGGTACTGGAGCCATGCAAGGAAGGCAGATTGTCTAGGATGAATGACATAAAATGCAAGGTCAGATAAGTATTCTATAGTTTGCCTTGATTTGACTTGGGAGGGCACGAAGAAACTAGAGAATAGGATTAAGTGTACTGACAAGGGTCCGTGGTTACTGGAAGGAACAAACCAATGGGTTTTCTCTTCTAATTGTTTTTTTTAGTATGTCCTTTTGAATGATTGGGATATCCTTTGTCACTTTTCACTGACAGGTTTACCCACATAGCCTTGTTTTCCTGTTTGTAAACTCTTCCTGCCCATGTATTCAGGACTCCTAATTGATTTTCTGTTGCTAAAAGATGTTGGACGCAAAATTCGGTAGCGCCCCGTTTCGGGGCGGTAACGCTGGCGAGACGGGAGATTCTGCGCCTGGCCAGGAAGTCCCGCCCCGATGCAAAATTCGCCTTAACGCCCCGCCCATGAAGTGGAGCGCAATCTCAGGGGCCCCCCCCCACTTCCTGGTGGGGCAGTAACCGAGGCAATGTCGGGGCGCGATTGGCAGCAATCTGCAGAGCGCTGCCGCGTTTCAAAGCGCCTCCCCTTCAGTTAAAGGGGAGGGTCACTGCGCACTCTGCAGGGCCTCCAATGGCCCCAAATAGGCCACCAGGGTGGCATGGTGCCGCAGTGCCGGGCTGCGCGATGGTGGCCAGGACCACGCCACGGCCCACCACGGAGGGCTGACCTGGAGGCCGGCAGAGAAAAAATGGTGGCACGGGTTGCGGCATCACCTCCCCTTTAACTACACCCTGCGAGCGGAGGTTGGCCCGGCTCGCAACCCACGAGGCTGGCACTGACACCACCCATGGCAGCCTTGCAGGGCACAGCCGAATTTCTACCGCAGGGCAGAAATGGGCCATGGCGGGGCACTATGGGGTCGCAGCGCACAGCGATGACGTCATTGCCGGCGGCGCCACGGCCCAGGGCGCTACCGGTGGGGGCGCGCCGCTATCGGGTAGCGCCTCAGCAACGGACTGATGAATTTTGCGGGAGGTGTTGTTTCACCCCCCTGGGCGATAACCCATCTGGGCCCCGTAGCGCCCCCGAGAGGTGCTAACGGCAGGAGCAAAGGAGCCGAATTTCGCCCCCGTTATTCCAGAAGGCTGAAATGTTAGAGCTAGAAATTTGGCTCCTTTGCACCTTTTGTTAGCGCCTTCATGGGGCGCTAACGGGGCGCAAAGGGCTTATCGCCCGGGGGCGAAAAAAGTGCCTCCCGAGAAATTCGGCGGAGCGTTGCTGAGGCGCTACCCAATAGTGCCACATCCCCGCTGGTCACGCCCCGGGCCATGGTGCCTCCGACAATGACATCATCGCCGTGCTCCACGACCGCTTAGCGCCCCGCCGTGTCCCCTTACCGCCCCGCATCCCCTTACTGCCACGGACGATGTCAGCGCCAGCCTCGTGGGTCGCGAGCCGGGCTGACCTCCGCTCGCGGGGCAGTAGTTAAAGGGGAGGAGCGGCCGCGACCCGCACCGCCATTTTCTTTTTTTGTGGGGGGCCGTGGCGTTGTCCTGGCTGCCATCGCGCAGCCCGGCACCACTACCCGGTGCCATTCTGGGGCAGCGGCACCTCTCCTCCCTGATGGCCTAGTGTGTGCCATCGGATGCCCTGCAGAGTGCGCAACAGCCCTCCCCTTTAACTGAAGGGGAGCGGCATTGAACGGAGCGCTGCTGATCGCGCCCCGCTATCGCCTTGGTTACCGCCCCACCAGGAAGTGGAGTGCCCGAAATTGCGGTCCACTTCCTGTGCGGGGCGGTAAGCTGGATTTAGCGGCCGGGGCGGTACTTCTGTGCCGGGCGCTAAATGTCCGGCCTTAACTCGGTTACCGCCCTCTAACGGGGCATAACTGAATTTCGCGCCCATAGTGTTTAATGCTCTTCATGAAATAGCCTCTTAGTAACATTTTTTCTGAATTGAATTACAGGAAGGAAGTTTGGAAGAAGTTTGTCTGCATTGCAGTACATATTTCATTGAATTATAGAATGATACAGCCCATCATCCCAGTGCCGGCTCTTTGAAAGAGCTATCCAATTAGTTCCACATTCCTGCCCTTTCCCCATAGCCCTGCAATTTTTTCCCATTCAATACTTAACAATTTCCTTTTGAAAGTTATTATTGAATCTGCTTCCAACATTCTTTCAGGCAGTGCATTCCAAATCATAAAAACTTGCTGCGTAAATTTTTTTTCCTCATCTCGCCTCTGGTTCTTTTGCCAATTACCTTAAATCTGTGTTCTCTGGCTACTGACCCTTTTGTCACTGGAAACAGTTTCTCCTTATTTACTCTATCAAAACCATTCATGATTTTGAACATCTCTATTAATTCTCCCCTTAACCTTTCCTGTCTAAAAAGAACAACCCTAGCTTCTCTAATCTCTCCATGTAACTGAAGTCTCGTAACCCTGGTACCATTCTAGTAAATCTCCTCTGCACCCTCTCTATGGCCTTGACATCCTTCCTAAAGTGTGGTGTGCAGAATTGGACACAATACTCCAGCTGGGCCAAACCGGTGATTTATAAAGGTTTAACATAACTTCCTTTCTTTTGTACTTTGTGCCTCTGTTTATAAAGCCAAGGATCCCGGATGCTTTTTTAACAGCCTTCTCAAATTGTCCTGCCACCTTCAAAGATTTGTGTACGTATACCCCCAGGTCTCTCTGTTCACTGCACCCCCTTTAAAATTGTACCATTTAGTTTATATTGCCTCTCCTCATTCTTCCTGCCAAAATGTAACACTTCTGTGTTAAATTTCAACTGCCAAGTGTCTGCACATTTCACCAGTCTGTCTATGTCCTCCTGAAGTCTGTTACTATCCTCCTCACAACCAGAGGACACAGATTTAAAGTAATTGGCAAAAGAGCCAGAGGCCACTTGAGGAAAAATATTTTACGCAGCGTGTTCTTGTGATCTGGAATGCACTGCCTGGAAGGGCGAGATGGAAGCAAATTCAATAGTAACTTTCAAAAGGAAATTGGATAAATACTTGATGGGGAAAGAGCAGGGGAGTGGTACTAAATGGACAGCTCTTTCAAAGAGCTGGCACAGGCCCGATGAGCCGAAAGGCCTCTTTCTGTGCTGTATCATTCTATGTGTAAATGGATGGCAGCCTGAAATGCATTGTATTTAAGTCAAATTATCTTAATGGTTTTCAAAATCCACCCCATTATGTAATTTGTAAGGGGGGGGGGGGGGTGGGGGGAAGATTCAAGTTATTCTTTACTTCTGAGCAGAACAAATTCAGAGTAATTTATCAGCAAAATACATATTATACATATGTATTCAGTATATTACTGTTAAGGAATGAATTTAAGAAAATAAGGCGATACTACAAGGAAATAGCAGTATTATGTTGCTGAAATGACAAATAAAATTATAGGCATTTATGTCCTGATAATAAAAAGGCATAACTTCCATTAAGGTGTCAGAATTAGTCTATGTAACTTGACTAACATAATCATAGACAAAATGTTTATATAATTGCTATGCTGGTTTTGTAGCACAATGATTTTAAGACTTCTGCCACCAGCACAGTCACTGGACACCCACCATTACTTGGATTTCTGTAGGTTTTTGTTTCTTTAAACATCACGCTGAATCCCAATAGTCATGCTGTTTAACAGCATCTCCAACACAGCAGCCATGACATTTTTGGCACATCCCAGATTACTAACAAGAAGCTGTCACAAAAAAAGTAAGGTATGTCATTCAATGATCAACATGATGCCAAATAGTGTGGTATTTTATTTAGCAAATGTCATGCAATTGTAGTGATAACAGTAATACACTGAAAATATGGTATTGAATGTACACTATGGGCTGGATTTTGTCTTGGGGTCGGGTTGGGGTCGTGTTACCCACATTTCGTGTTGCCCCCCCGACTCCAGATTAATGTGGATGAATGATGCGATTTTAACTTAATTGGCCAATTGAGTTCCAACGTGTGGGAACCCATGGCCAATGAGTTATTCCAGTCTGAAAGTCGCCTCCGATGACATCATCATTGCTGCTGCATTTAAGGTCTGCAACAAGCCTTGCTTCCTCTGCAGGCTGCCAAGCTTTTGGACCTGAAATCTAAAAACCTGCAGCAGGAATGGCCAGCCAACGGCCCAGGGCTGCTTCCAGATTCCATGACGTTGCCCTTCAGGCTTTGGTGGATGGAGCAAGAGCCAACAGGGAGGTGCTCTTCCCCTCCTCAGGGAGGAAGAAGCCTCCCCAGCAGACAAAGGCTGTGTGGGTCCAGATCGCCCAGGAGGTCACCTCTTTATCATTCACATGCAGAACCTGGATCCAGTGCAGGAAGAGGTTTCATGACCTTCTACGTACTGCTAAAGTGAGTATGACTTTCCCTTCACCCTCAATCTGATCCCCATTGCCTCTCCTCACCAGCACTCAGCTTTAGCAACCTCTTCCTCCATATCCCACTTGACACTGACATCCATGCACCCTTACCCATTCCCTCTCCCTCTATGGTCACATTCACCTTACTATTCGACTATGCAGCCCTCACACTCCCTATCACTGTCATGCTTTGAAAACAACTTACAACACACAGGGAGGGCCCTTAGTCTCACCAGCTCAATCCATCTTTGTCTCCTTCTAAGCATCTATGCTATGGATTCTCTACACTCACTCCTTCAATCTCACTCAAACTCCATTTGTCTCCCTCATTGCAGGAAAAGAGAGCTCACAATAAAAGGGAAAGAGCCAGGACAGAAGGAGGGCCACCCTCATTAGCCCAGCTCACCCCCTGGGAGGATGCGGTCCTGGAGATCGTGGGCGTAGAGGAGGAAACGCAAGTGGGAGACGGACAGACGGGTGCATCAGAGCAAGCTGGTGACTGAATAGTGTTCCATCTCTCTCATTGACATTGCATGAGTCGCTGATAATGAATCTGAAGCTCTAACAGATGGATTTATGATCATCTGCAATATGCAATGTGCATGTAACCTTGGCATCACATCTCTGACTCTTTCCTTTACTCCTCCACAGGACCATCGCAAGCACCCGTCCCCACTAGCCAGGAGGAAGAGCCTGAGCAGACAGACTCCTCAGAGGAAGCTGCAACCTCTGAGGGCGCAGCATCAGCAGAACTCAGCGCACCCAGCACCAGCGCAGACACTCACACCTCGGTGGGACCCTCGGGACATAGAGTAGTGTTGTCACCTGGTGTATCACAGCTCACAAGTGAGCATCAGCAGATGGTGGAGACAGGGACAGCAGTGGAGAGTCCTAGTCGGAGGGTGTAGGACTCTCCTAGCTCGGCTCAGCTGCATGTCGACCCTCTGCCTCTAGGTCCATCCATAAGATCAGCGGTGCTGGGACTCCAGGAACAGATGCAGGAGTCTCTGACAGGTTTTGTCTCCAGGGTCGCTGCGAGTGTGGAGCGAATGGAGGAGTCCATAGCGAACATGAGCAGAGCCTTTGTGGAGTCATTGGCGCATGAACGCATCACCATGGAAAGGATGGCAACCTCCATGGAGGTGATAAGTCGCCAGAGTGCAGAAAACATGGTGAGTGTTCTGAATAGAATGACATCTCTGGAGGAGCGATGGTCATCTATTGAACAGAGAAACCAGACCTTCATGGAAGTCCTTCTGAGTAGGACTTCCAGTGCAGATACGGGTCCCCATGGCCCCCCTGATGTGCAGCAAGGTGCTCTCAAACCACTTGCAAGCACTGAGGTGGACCTGACCTATGAGAGGGATGTTGGTGGCACACAACAAGGAGGTGGGGGCTCCTCTCCAAGCACTCACACTTCCATGCCACTGACAGGTCCTCGGTCAGAGCCCCACCAGAGTCCGCACCCAAGTGAGATCAGCGTCTCAACCCCTGCCCAGCCGCAGGAGCAGCAGACTGTTACCGAGCCCTCGAAGGTTCGCACCCCCAGAGGATGCCCGCCAAAGGAGTTGAGACAGGAGCAGCAACAAAGTGAGCAGGGGGCCTCCACTTCTGCTGAAGCCACAGGGGAAGCACCACGTAGGAGCACGCGTAAGAGAAAGAAACTGCACAAATAGTCACAAGGGTAGTCACTTGGGTGAATTTTGATGTGTATTGTGAAAAAGCCATCAGGTGTAAAGTTTAAATAAAAACTCTGATGGCTACAGCTGCAGTTGTGGCATCTGTCATTTCGCTAATGGGACTTCCACAATGAGGCCTTAGGATAACTTGCAATTGTCAGTATGGTGGTCACATTGTTAGGGATCCGCTGGGTCTGGGCCATTGTCGTAGCTCTGGTAAGAAGCTGCGAGGCAAAAGTGCTTGCTTGTCTAGGCTAAGCAAATCTGGCCAAGATGAGTGCGTTCCTTGCATTCCGGGCAGCTGTGGTCTCGCGTAATGCTGCCGCTGGTTGAGGGGCCTCTGCAAGTTGTTCGTTCTCTCTCTCCTCCTCCTCCTCCTTCTCATCTGAGGAGGCTATGTGAGGAGCCACTTGGTCCTCCGGCATCTGTAAGCCACAACGCTGTGCCATGTTGTGAAGTGCACAGCAAACCACGACGATTCTGGAGACCCTGGCTGCTGAGTGTTGCAGGGCTCCACCTGATCTATCCAATCATCTGAAGCGCATCTTCAGCATACCGATGGTTTGCTCGATTATGGCTCTGGTGGAAATGTGGCTGGAGTTGTAGCTCTCCTCAGCTGCGTTGGATGGGCTCCTCAACAGCGTCATTAGCCACGTCCTCAGGGGATAGCCCTTGTCTCCAAGTAGCCATCCGTGAAGTTGGTCTGGCAGACTGAATAGCGGAGGCACACTAGACTGGCGCAGTATGAAGGAGTCATGGCAACTGCCAGGGTACTTGGCACAAACTTGCAAAACTTCCTTGTTGTGGTCACACACCAGCTGAACGTTGAGGGAGTGGAAGCCCTTGCGGTTGACAAAAATACCTGGATTGCGATGGGGTGCCTTAAGGGCCACATGTGTGCAGTCAACGACGCCCTGCACCCTTGGAAAGCCTGCCAGATTAGCTAATCCAACTGCACGCGCCGTGACACTTGCTCGATCCTTGGTGAAATGGATGTGATTGTGCACGATGGCAAAGAGGGCATCGGTTACCTGCGTGATGCAGGTGTGTGCGGCCGCCTGGGAGATGCCGCTGATGTCTGCTGCTGATCCCTGGAATGAGCCTGAGGCAAAAAAGTTGAGTGCGGTGGTGACTTTGACGGCCACTGGTAAGGGCCGTCCACCTGTTCCTCTGGGCTCCAGGTCTTGTTGCAGCATTGCGCAGATGTCACCCACTACCTCTCGCGAAAGTTGGAGCTGCCTTTGGCACTGTTGCTCAGACATGTTGAGGTAGCTGACCCTCTGGCTGTAGACCCTGTTTGGGGGGTATCTCCTGCGCCGACGGCCTTCCATGCGCTGGCCCCTTCTGTCCTGTGCAGCTTCAGGTGGGTGAGCAGCAGCTTGGCGCTCCTGCTGTTGGTGCTGCTGTTCATGGTTCTGCTGGTGACGCGGCTGTTGTTCGTCCTCATCGGATACCCAGGAGGGAAAGAAATAAATGGCTCCCATGCCTCTGGTATATGCCTCAGTTGAGGAAGCGCTCAATGAGGGTGGCGAGAGGGGTTTCCCAGGAGGTCACACTGGAGATGGGTGTCAGGCTCCAAACTTCCAGAGCTGTGGTTATGCCTTCTAAAAGTTCCCCCAGACCTGTGACAACAAAGTCCTGCCACCTGCAATTGATGGCTGATCAAATCTCCTATTTAAAGGTTGAGCTGCAGCTGAGAGTCAGCAATCCACTTGTGCTCCCGCCAGGTTTCACTGGAGTGTTTCCCATCAGGCGTGCTTCACGTGCTTCAAAATGGCATTACTGAGCCACTTTAGGGATTGTTAAGGGCGTTAATGGCCTCTCCCGCCTCTTGGAGGCGGGACGGAGTTGGGAACCCCGCGACCGATTTTGTCAAAATTGCGTGGAGGCGTGTTGGAGTCGGGATGGGGTCGGGACCCCCGAATCTGCTACTTTAACCCCCGACACGCCTCCAAACCCGACTCCACGGGTCATTCAAAATCCAGCCCTATGTCTTTCACTTTGATGTGCTTTCAGCAGATTTTCTAGCCAAACAGCTGTGAGCAACAGCATGGTAACTACAGCAATTCTTCACATTACTTCTTTGTGCTTCAGGGTTAGAACAGTGATCACATGTGATCTTCTTGTAATGTTCTTTGCAAATGGAACAATGTGTGTGTTGGGGAAGTAGTAAAAGAGATAAAGTATCATGACTGAGCCCCCTCAGTCATGAAGAAATTGCTTACTTTCAATTCATGAACTTGGATGCAAAATTCATTGCTGAACTTAATCCATTCAGCAATCATTTTTAGTGCCCAAGTTCACTAATTGAGTACATGTTATATAACTACCAGTGAGAATTAAAAGGAAAGTTTGGGTGCACTGTGCTGCCCATATATTGCTGTGATATTAGTGTACAATTATTCAATACATTCATATGATATTCCTCTGTCCGCTACATTAATGGAGGGGTTAGCAGTTTATTTTATACTGGTTAATGCCTCCGTTAAAATAGCAGTCAGATGCTAATTCACTAATTATCACAAACAATCATTTCCTGGCTTATATTCCTTTTTCACATAACATCAACATGCATTTATATAGCGCCCTTAATGTACAAAAATAACCAAGGTGCTTCACAGAGAGGTAATTTAAGACATGGTGCTAAGTCAAATAAGAAGTTATTAGGAGGGGTAACTACATGCTTGGTCAAAGAGGTAGGTTTTTAGGAGGTCCTTAATGTAGGAGAGGGAGATGGAGGGATTATGGGAGCATGGAGTCTGGGCAGCCGAAAGCATAGCCGCAGTGGTGGGACAAAGAGAGGGGAGAATACAGGATGCCAAAGTTGGAAGAACGGAGAGTTTGGATTGACGGGTGGAGGGGTTTGTAGGAGGTTACAGAAATAGGAAGGGGTGAGGTCATAAAGGGATTTAAACATGAAGATGAGCATTTTAAATTGGAGACATTGGGGGACTAGGAGCCAACGTAGGTCAACGAGGAAGGGGTGATGGGTGAGCTGGACTTGGTGTGTGATAGGATACAGGCAGCAGAGTTTTGGATGCGCTGAAGTTGATTGAATAGCTGAGTCAGGAGGTGGCAAAGGCATGGATAAGGGTTTCAGCAGTAGATGGGCTGAGGTAGGAACTGAGACGAGTGATATTATAGAGGTGGAAGTAGGTAGTCTTTGTGATGGAGAGGATGTGGTGTTGGAAGTTAAATAGGACACCGATGTTGCAAACAGTCTGGTTCAACCTGAGACAGTGGCCACGGTGAGGAATGGAATCAGTGACACGAGTACAGAGTTTGTGGCGGGGGCCGAAGATTAACTTTGGTCTTCCCAATGTTAAGCTGGAGGAAATTGCAGCTCATCCAAGACTGGATATCAGACAAGCAGTTCAACAACACAGAGACAGTGAAAAGATTCATTGGGTGGGAATGTTGAGATTTAGCGTTTATGGCACAGAACTTCATGTGACGGGAGTACATATTGGGAATTCAGATGTGGAGGTCCCAGAAAATAATAGACTGTGCATCAGGCATGCTGGTCTCTGCACTCAAATTCCAAATCGGCACTCCTGTCATACGAAGCTCTCTACCGGGATGTTAAACCATAAAATTTAGCCTATAGATCTGATCTTTTAAAAATAATATTTATCAGTTGAAAATATATAGGGGGAAAAATTCAGTATCGCCCCGTTTGGGGCGCAATTATCAGCCGGGCGCAAAGATTAGCGCCTGGTGCTAATTATCGCCTCCGACTGCAAACTTGACTTTTATCGCCCCTGGAGGTGATTGGAGCGCTAAAGCAGGCGCTTCACACCTGTCTTAAGGCGCAAAGGCCGAGGAGCGAGGCGCTAACTCAGAGCACTGGCGAAGCTCATGTGATGTCAGTCAGCAATGGAACACAGACACAATGGCCCCGGCCAGTTCTTAAAGGGAAGGGTTGATCTTGCTTTCCATCCACATCCTGCTCATTGCAGCCTTGAATCTCGGCCTGGTGAGACCTGTACATCAAATCTGCTGGAAAGAACAATGGAGAGAACAAGGGAAAGAGCTCAGAGTGCAACCCCCACAGTCTCTTCTAAATCGATACAAGGAAGGGCAAATCAAAATGAACCTGCAAAGTGCTGCTCAGTACCCAAAACTCCTTCACACAGCGTTGAATCTCTCCAGAAGACCCTCTCTCTCTCTCTCAGAATGCGTGGTTCAAAAATGTCACCAACAAAAAAAGGCAGGAAGCGGTCGCCTTTAAATAGCGCTCCCCCAGTCTCTTCCTGACTGAAAAACGCTCCCCTCAACCTGTCGTTGCTAGTGGCAGGCGGTAAGGCAGGGGGCGCCACTCAATATCCGCTCCGGGGCGCTACCAGGGCGTTGCGCACTCGACTGACGTCACGATCTGCCGGCGCAGGAGATCGTGGCGGTAGTGTTTAGCGCCGCCACAAAATGTCTACTTAATTTCGCGAGCGGCGCAAACATCGCCGCGCCCGGGCACTAGTTGCTTTGCGCCCCATTAGTGCCCTCTTAAGGCGCTAACGGGAGGCACAAGCAACTGAAATTTTCCCCCATAGTTTATAAAAAAACATTTTCTTCAATATTTTGCAGCCTTCCAAAGAAAACAAATAATGTTAATGTTGAAATATCCCTAATTGAACCATCTACTTGTTAACTTAGTGTTAATATCGTAAATCCTAGTGATGGTAAACTGGGGTTAAGAAAGAAAGAACTTGCAATTATATAGCGCCTTTCATGACCTCAAATTCAATGAGGTACTTTTGAAGTGTATCACAACTTGTATTTATATAGCGCCTTTAACATAGTAAAATGCCCCAAAGCGCTTCACTAACAAGTTATCAAACAAAATTTGCCACTGAGCCACATAAATAGATATAAGGGCAGATGACCAAAAACTTCGTAGGTTTTAAAAGGAGGTAGAGAGGCGGAGGGGTTTAGGGAGGGAATTCCAGGCCTAGTCAGCTGAAGGCACGGCCGCCAATGGTGAGCAATTAAAATTGGGGATGCTCAAGAGGCCAGAATTGGAGGAGAGCAAATATCTCGGAAGGTTGTAGGGCTGGAGGAGATTACAGAGATCGGGAGGGGCGATGCCATGGAGGGATTTGAAAACAAGAAGCGTTATCAAACAGAATTTGACACCAAGCCACATAAGGAGATATTAGGGCAGACGACCAAAAGCTTGGTCAAAGAGGTAGGATTTAAGGAGCAACTTAAAGCAGGAAAGAGAGGTGGAGAGTTTTAGGGAGGTAATTCCAGAGCTTAGGGCCTTGGCAGCTGAAGGCACGGCTGCCAATGGTGGAGCGTTTCTAGGGAATGTAGGGAAATAGGTCAGTGAATTTGGGCACAGTAAGGTCACACAAAGAGCAAAGTGATTAAAGAGCAGATAATCTGTTTTTAGTGATGTTGGTTGAGTGATAAATATCGGTCAGGACACCAGGAGAACTCCCTTGCTCCTCTTCGAAAAGTGTTGTGGGACCTTTTACGTCCTCCTGAGAGGGAAGACAGGGCCTGGGTTTAATGTCTCATTCAATAATAAGTGTAAATACATTGAGTAAGAAAAATAGAGTCAAACAAGCAATTCAAACAAGGGTTATATACTTTATGAAAATTTCAATACAGGCCTATGAGATTCTTAAGGGACATAGAAACTGAATGATAACTTTCTTATGTTAGTAAGTTTAAAAGCTAGTCATTAAGGATGATGGGTGATATTTACAGTCATTTTAATGATTAACTTATTACACATTTAATGTAGATATTGAATAAACGTGTCTCTGAAGCTAGTACTTTTGTAGAAGTCTGTGCTAATATAATTTTGAGCATTTATTAAATATTAAATATAACTTCCATAAACATTTAAATCAAACACGCAACAAGCATGTTGTAAATATGCAATTTAATGATGCGGCTCGCAGACTTTAGGTTTCCTTAGATGCCCTTTTATTTATAAAAAATCATAATTTTAAATTTGCTTTAACATCTATGACAGAAGACACAGAATTGGAGTGCTACCAGCCCATGCTTTATTATAAGATTAGCTAAAGAATGAACACCTGAAAAATCTTTAAATATTTAATTATTAATATACGAGCCACAAAAAGTTGTGTAGAATTGTAACAGTGATGTAATAACATAAGAGTTAGATTACTTAGTCATTGAGACAGTAAAAGCATTTATTTCTCAATATCAAGAACTGAGTTAGAAATGGTAGGAATTCTTCTCTTATTCTGTAGATTACAGTCCATAGAAATCATTGTCACATGGGGCAGAGAAAATGTTCTGTCTTGTGACTAATGCAGTTTTGCATGATGGATACATTACAGAGCCTCCAGGCCAGAAACTTCTGAAGTCAGCCTAAAATGCAGGAACAAAATCAAGAAAAACAGAAAAGCAAAATACTTCTCAACCTTGTAATCTTGTTGAAATACAATACATCATTCATTGGTAAATCCTGACAGTGTTTTCTACAGTAAGATCAGTAGGTACAGAATTCTGGAATAAATTTTACAACAAATTTTCAAGTGAGCAAATTGTTAAATAGCTGAGGTACTTGGACATTGTTTCCAAATATTTCCTTCATTATATACAAACAAACAAAAAACAGTAATAAAAATAAGCAACACTAAGAACAGCAGTTCTACCTCTAAAGTACAAATTAGTGCAATTTTGCTAAAATATTGAAGAGCTCCAGAATACAACAATAACATACATTGGAATACTTAAATATACATAGTCCTATACAACAGCATACTAGGACTGGTTTTAAAATATCACTTCTTAACAAGTGTTGCATTTGTATTATGCTTTTTTGCCATTATATATTCAAATACACACAATACAGTTAAAGCTTTGTGTATTGGTCTGAAGGTGAATGAACATGGCAGGTTAATGAGTTTTTGAATTCAGAAAAGTGACTAAAACAATATCATATTACTATATCAGTGCTGCAAAACTAAATTAAAAAAAGATGGATGGACAAAACAGAAAATGTAATATAAACTAGCTCCAACAGATAAAGACCAGATATTTTTGGTGATATTTAATTCAATGACATTATTTTAAAACCATATCATTTATATTTTAAGCACTGTGCCCAGTCATGTTGTGGGTCCCAATTCTTTCCAGTATAACAGTTGGATATTTTTACAAGTTAACAGTAAACTGTTGACACATTCTGCGAGAGTGAATATTTTTCTTTTTGACAACTTTCTCCCCTCTCATTCTCACCTGAAGATGCTAATTCCTTTGGATACAGTTCCATGGGTGCTAGTTTCCTTCAGGTATCTTGCCTAACTAGCAATTATTAATGTGTGAACTTGGACAGTGAATGTCAATAGACTATTGGGCTAGAAGGCATCACAGCTGAGCCCAATGCTGTCCTCATCCTGGTGTCCACACACATTCACTTCAAGTAGGGGTTGCTGGATAGCAAACAGAAGCAACAACTCTGGGCAGTTTTTCTCATCGGTAACTTAGGAGCACTGAGGTTACCATCTGCCTGAGTGCAGTTAACTTAGCACTGACTGGGACTCAAACCAGGGATCTTCCTGGTCTGAATGGCTTAGCTATTCATTGGATAACCATGCTGAGCTACAGAGAAGATGTTTTGATTGTGATGGTTGTAAGACAGATCAAGTTTCTGCAGCTACGCTGTATAATGTATCCTGTCATTTGTGATTGGTTGAATCTATGTTATTGATTTCTAATTAATCTCAGACTGCATTTAACCCTTGTCTAATTCCTAACATGTAAGCATATTTATATGTTCTTACATACACAAACACACACACAAATACAATACTATTCTAATATTATATTTTCTCCACCATCCACCACATATTAACAATACATTTCGCCTCTAGTTTTATTTGCTTATAATCTGCTTGATACAGGCAAAGTAACACAACTCACAACAGATGATTGAATTTAAGTTTTTCAACCTTCCCCCAAAAGCCAGTTTGGAAATAACAGTCACTGTATATTAGTGGCATCTTCAAAACACACCACATGAACTGTGCATCATAAAAAGCAAACTAAACAAAAATTCAGTTTGCAACACTAAAAAGTGCAACATCAATCTGGTGGAGCAGACCGTCCACCCATTGTAGAATCTGTCTGATTTTCATCCCATTGAAATCTGCTCCATCAGGTTACTGGTCAGGTGGTGAAGATGAAAATGACCCCCAATGTTGCAAAAAAATGTTTACTTGCTGTCAACAGGTAATCTTTCTAGCCTTTTATTTTCCCCACTTCTGAAGGTTTTGGCTCCAAGTGAAGTACAGCACTCTCCAGTACATTGTCAAAGTGGCTGTTCTTCACACCTAGGCTGGAATTTTGCCGGCGCTCAGAGGGTGGGTTCGGAGGCGGATCCGCTGTCAAAATCTAAAAGATTGATAGCGGGTCAGGATCCCGCTCTGAACCCACCTCTGCGTCAGTTTCCCAAGTGTCGGGTCTGCCTGCGCTTTGCAGACCCGGCATTAAACGGCGGGTCAGCCAATTGAGATAGTTAAGAGGGTCTTTAAAGGTAGTTGAACAGCATTTTACTACCTTCTAGCCATTTTTCCAACTTTTCCACGAGGTTCCTATCCCTCGAGGATCACGTCAGGTAACTGTGTCGGGTTCTCTATGACTCTCCATTGCTGTGAATAGGTGACAGCTGCAAAAGTGGTATAAAAGCTACCATTTCACAGCTGTTTACTTTCCAATGTCAGAAGCTTGAGCCTTCAGGATTTGGAAGACACTTTTGAGCTGTATGCAGTTTGGAAGTGTTTGAAGTAAACTTTCTATCCACTGTCACCTCCTTGGAGCAACCTCTCTCACCATTGACAGATTGCTTCTGTCATCTCAACTTCAGCTGCCATCTATTCCAGCAGCACGGTGCCCTTGAAAAAATCTCACCTTGGTCCTCAATCCCACCACGATCAGGCCCAACACCAACATCACCAGGCACACCAGCAGCACAAACAACAACACCAACCTTCGCCACAATCACCTGCTGCTGCACAGGACACAGGGCATCATATTGCTGCCTGGGACACCAGCGATGGCCTCACCATGGCCAGATTTACTTGACTTGACGCTGTACACCCTAGCTGCCACATATTTCAATGTTTGACAGCATATTAACAGAAACTTTACATGAAGATTGCATAAAACACCCAAGTGCCTACCCTTGTGTGTTAGTTGGTATGATTGGACAAGGATAAGGGTGAGTGTGAGGGGTGGCTAGTGAAATGAGGAAGTAATAATGTAGATAGAGAGGGATGGGTGGAGGTGCAAGGTAAGTTGGTGTGAGTAAAGATGTGCAGGAGTAGGGTAGGGAAGGCAGAGTGACGAGGATGTGATGAGAGGGACAGCAGGATGAGGTTGAGTGTGGCTTTGCAGTAACATTTCATGATCTACTGAGATCATTGAAAGGTTTGCGCCACTACAGCCTGGTCCTCCTGACGACATCCCTGCTTGTGTCCTCCTGTATAATGTGCAACCAGGCTGCGTTGGGGTCCTGGGGAGGTGTCTCCCTGCATGCTGTGATTCCCTCCATAAGCATATGGAGGGAGTCATGGGAGAGCCTGGGTGCAGCCGTGCATCTTTGTGCAGTGCTTGTCAGTGTTTGCAGCACCTCAATGCTTTAGAACACTGACAGCAAATTCCCTTGGTTCCAACACTAGTGGAAGTGAAGTAGAATGACACTAAAAAAGGCCAAGATCCTGATGCACTGGATCCCAATTTGTAAATCCCAGTTGCCTTTTCAGGTGTCTAGCTTCAGCATACGCCTTACAAAACCAGCTATGTTGGGAAGGTGAGGTCCATACGCTGAAAGTTCCCACTTCCCCAGCCCATAACGGACACAGTATAACACTGGAGACAATACACCAAGTGAGATGAGGGGTTAATGGTGGGACAGCATGGTGTCTCCTTGTGATATGAGACTGGGTACCCCTGCACTGAGATGGTGGCCAAAAATATCCAACAGAAGGGAGCAGGCGGGAGCCCAAAATGTTCCTTTTGGTGGTGTGGGCGCATGCTGGCCCCAGGCAAATGAAAAGTCCTCCCAGTGACCCCACAAACTCTGGCGGCATCAGCGCTGGAATGCACCAGTGGATGTGTCCCATGTACTTGTGGGCCCATTTGATATAGGAACAAATGTAGTAGGTACATCATCATCAGCGATTCTTACCAAGTAACTACAACAGTAAGCAGGGCCTAACCCCAACTTTACTACTTATACTTCTTCAATAAACTTAATTAAATTTAATGAATAAATAAATACCACAGGAAGAATTATGCAAGTCTTTAGGTTTCAAAAAATGATGAAAAAATATGAATCATGCTTGTTTCTTATAGTTTCAGGTTTACCCTGTCTGTACAATTCCAATGTTGGGGGAGAAATTTTACATCGTTGCACCCGTTTTTTGGGCGTAAAATTAAGTATAGGAGTATGAATTTTGGGTCACAATCTCCCACGCTTGATCTTGCACGGCGACTTTTAGGTGTACAGGGCGGCCACCTGAAATAGGCGATAGGTGCCTTGCATATGCAAATCTGGGTCCTAACACCAGTTGCAAAACCATGATTGAAACTCATGTACAAATGAGCGCAGCTTGGTTTGCATATGCTCTGCCCAGTTATCGGGCCTTGAGTGGCCTAACCACAGTCCCTAAAGGTGCTACTGGAGGTTGCTCAAAAAATGGCCAAGAAACTTTTTACAAGTTATATTTCTGTGGTGTCAGAGGAGCAGGAGTGCTTCTCCTGGCTCCACAAAAATACTGCAGGAATCTGGTGGCCCTGGCTTGCTCCCTTCCACTTCGCCTCCCCTCCCCTCCCAGGACCTTCCTGTGGACCAGCTTGGTGTTGGATTTGGCCGAAATTGGTCAGGCTTCAACCGGCAAGTACATCTGGATATTCGATTGCCGTTCGCAGCTTGCCTGTTTAATAAAAATGAGGCCTAAAACCCAATTTTAATCGGCAGCAAGCTGGCTTTGTTGATTTGATCACCGTTTTGGCTGCAAGTCCAATTTCTCAGACGATATATTTTTTATTATAATCTGAATATCTTTGCCAACCATTACCCTTTGGGGAACCCAGTGGCAGCTTACTGTTTTTTTGTTGTTCATTCACAGGATGTGGGCATTGCTGGCAAGGCCAGCATTTATTGCCCACCCCTAATTGCCCTCGAGAAGGTGGTGGTGAGCCACCTTCTTGAACTGCTGCAGTCCGTGTGGTGAAGATACTCCCAGAGTGCTGTTAGGTAGGGAGTTCTAGGATTTAGACTCCGCGACGATGAAGGATGGCGATATATTTCTAAGTCAGGATGGTGTGTGACTTGGAGGTGGTGGTGTTCCCATGCGCCTGCTGCCCTGGTCCTTCTAGGTGATAGAGGTCGTGGGTTTGGGAGCTGCTGTCCAATTTTACCGACCAAGCAGCCACTCCCGTTGACTGCCAGGCCGTTTTGGTCGGGAAATCGGCAAGCAGCATGTTAATGAGGTCCCGCGGTTAAAATTGACCGCGTTCCCATCCAGGAGTTAAAATCAAGCTCTCTGCTTGGTGATAACTGTACAACACATAATGTAATTAATAAATAACTAAATAACTGAAAGCTGCTTTCATTGGATTTTTATCAAACATATCACTGAAAACTGGGATAGATTTTCATCCTTACTGCCTGGAAATATAAAATCACATGGGCAGAGATCAGAGAGGAAAATCAGGCAGGGACAATTATACAGCTGTAACAGAGACTGTCTGATTTTTCATCCAGTTACAGTAATGGAAGGATAATTGGGCAGGCTCCATTATGGGTATTCAATCCTCGCTGCCCAATTCACCTCTGTTCTCCGTCCACATTGTGTTTCACACCCAGGCAGTAAAGATAAAAATTTACCCCACAATGTTTACAGTCAGGTGGAAAATTGTGTAAATTTGCTTATTCATATATCCTCCTGTAAAATGTTCTTTCTCACTTTTTTTAACCAATGGATATCAGTTGTAGAAGTATTGTGTGCCATCTTCTTCAGCTAAAATTCTTCACCAATTTATCTCAGACTGTGGGAAAAGATTTCTTCTTTCTTTTATATAGGTCGGTGAGCTGTTGGAACTAGTTGCATCATATTGTTAATACTAATGGAAGGTGGAAGACAATTTTAGGTGTCAACAGTTACATTAGAAATTAAGAAAGTTTAAAATGTTTCCTTAGTATCTATTATCTACCACATTATCTTGGTAGAGACTGGAAAACCTGCATTCACATTCCTTCAATACGGAGCAAACTTCTGCCGGTCAGATTTCTTAACCCCACTCGTCGAAGGAATTTTGGGAGTATAAGCAGATAAACTCCCAGTGGCCCCCGCATTAAGTGCCAGGAGTGGGACAGTTTTCATGCCAAGCAGACTGGAGACAGGAACGGCATAGTGGGGTGTTGGTAAAGGGGAAGGGGTATTCACATTAACCACGGAGGCAGCTGCTGCCGCCAAAACAGCCACAGAGGTGGGGGTGGAGGTAGGGGTAGCAGACTGAGAGAGGTTCACGTTCAGGTCAACAGGGTTCGTGACGGAAGCAGTCTGGGTGCTGACTTTAGCCATCTCTAAGCTGCAAACGAAGAGAGGAACAGGAACAAACAGTTGGGTGGGTAAAGCCAGGGTGAAGAAGGGAGGAAGGGGGGAGCAAACACAGAGGGTGGGATTAGATTGGTCAACATATGGAAGAGGCAATTGGAAGGAAAGAAGGAGAGATGAGGATCAAGGGGGGAACATGTTATGTGTTAAAGAAGAGAAATAACAAAAGGGTATTTCATGATTTGATGATGAAACATTACTGAGGCTCTAAAGTCTTTTCAAATTAAAGGTTTGACATTATGAGTGAAATTAATCTGAGGAAATGCATATAATGACTAATGATGGAAAAGCAAACTTAAAGACGAAGAATTTAAAATAATTGAGGTTTACTCCCCAGCACGAAGAAACATATCTGAGTTGGAAAGGCTTTCAAACAGTATTATTTTTCATCTAATATACTGCATTACCATAAGTACTCTTGTCTAAGTTGTTTTATTTGACTTTGAAAACTAATAAGATGATGAATTCAAGGAGTCAGAAAAGGTTTGAAGACTAGCTTGTTGGAGTATAATGAAAATGAAACCACATTATTTATTTATTAAATGTTGCGGCTTCTCCGTTTCCTATTTCAGCACAATACAAATACAACTGTTGCATTATTGTTGAAAAATAAATCTGAAAATGTAATTCTAATTGAAAGATGAGAATTAAAATTCAATTAGAGTGTAATTATACTTTATGAACCAAACTTATACAAGGGTACTAATGGTATATGCAAAGATACACTGACGAATTACTGGAATATAAAGACTAAATTAAACCAACATTTTCTCACATTTCATATTGATATGGCATATATAAATATATAATACATTGTACATTATTAGATGTCAGCAAATGTGTAAAAGAATTTTAAAGAATATGAAAAATTATAACATTATTATACTATAATACATGCTTACTGACAGCTAGACACATGACTATTACTAGAACAATACATTTTCCAGCAAGCAATGAAAACGTCCTTTTAACTTTACAATGTATTTTAATGCTGGAACTAACAACTTCAATAATACTGTTCCAAAAACCTTATTAGCATAGGCATTGTACCAAATTAATATTCTTACACAAATTCCATACTGGCTATTTAATGTTACATTTTTATTTAAATATGTCTAGAATGCGACTTGGGGATATTAACAATATACAGTCAGACCCCGTTATTACAAACCCACGGGGACTGGCCAAGTAGTTCTTCTCATTGGGGCTTCATTCTATCGAGGGCTGAGCTGACTTTATTCCTTTACCACAGACACAGCTGCTGCACTGGGTTTTCCAACTGTCGCACATGTGCTGGGATCATGCCTGATGATGTCATTGCGCACTTCCTGTGAGTGTCAAAACAATGACAGCTGACCAGCTCATAATAATGGGGTAAAAACCATTGCAAATGTGGGAGCTGAGCTGTGAATCATTTAGAAACAGATGTTTGGCTTTAACAGGGGTTGAACTCCATACACTTTAATAGAAAGGAAAATTGTTCGAATGGAAGGTTTGTAATAACCAAGTTGGCTATAAAGAGGTTTGACTGTATGGCCTCTGAATTACAGTATTAAACTTTAAAATACCAAACAATATTTAACTGGTATGACCTATTTACCAGCATTCTCTTCAAAGATCGGGACTACAACCTGTTAAATAGGTTTATGCTTATGAAAGAAAGACAGTTTAAAGTATTTTATGAAAGACTGTCCCCTGTGTATCTGCTGTAAGAATCTGTGCACAGACAGGTGCTATCAAATTATAATGTTTACACCACAGGTATAGTCTCAGAATTGACAGGACAGAGGATTCACTTCAGGGAACAGTGGTACACAGTGTCTGTGTTATATGTGATGGTGACTCTAGTAGTTTTTGAATGTCTTTTTTATTAATGTGAAATGCCCAACCTTCTACACTGATTTCAGCATTAGTACAGAAACAAAATTAGCCCAAGTGCCTACAATGTTTCTTTTGTCATATTTAGAAGCATTCACACAGTCGATTGCAAAACTAATCTTTTACAAATAGGGATGAAAGAATTGGCCTCAACTGGAATCATCATTGGAATGTGTAGAGTTTGAATTTCTATAAATTGAATAGATCCAGCTGATGCTAAAGAAAATGTCAAGTCGCCTCCTCCCCGCCCCCAAAAAAATGAGTTTGGCGTATGTATAGGAGCTCCCGCCAGCACTACCAAGGTTTATTGTTTCTGAGGATCTTGCTGTTTGCAGGTGGAAATTTGTCACTCTTTGTTGTGATTTGATCTTTGGAACAAAGATTCAGCTGAGACTGACTCCCCAAAATTTGGACAAATTTGGATTTTATTAACTGCTCACCTTCATCTGCCACCAGATGTTGCTAGCATACTTTGTTAGCATCATAAAGGTCAGTCTATTAGTATTTAGGGTCTGATGATGGCTACTGTGGGAAATGTTGCAGAACAAACAAACACAACAGCAATGACAACTTGTATCTATATAGTGCCTTTAATGTAGTAAAACATCCCAAGGCACTGCAGAAGTGATACAAAATAAAAATTGACACCGAGCCATATAAGAAGATATTAGGGCAGATAACTAAATGCTTGGGTAAAGAGATAGGTTTTAAGGAGCGTCTTAAAGGAAGAGAGAGAGGTAGAGAGCCAGAGAGGTTTAGGAAGGGAATTCCAGAGCTTAGGGCCTAGGCAGCTGAAAGGCACGGCCGCCAATGGTGGTGCGATTAAAATTGGGGATGCTCAAGAGGCCAGAATTTATACATCATATGGGGTTTATTTCCAGAGGAATAGAATTGAAAAAGAGAAGTTATGTTAAACTTGTATAGAACCTTTGTTAGACCACACTTGGAGTACTGCACACAGTTCTGGTCTCCATATTATAAAAAGGATATAGAGGCACTGGAGAAGGTGCAAAAAAGATTTACAAGGATGATACCAGAACTGAGAGCTTATAGCTATCAGGAAAGATTGAACAGGCTGGAGCTCTTTTCTCGAGAAAAGAGAAGGCTGAGGGGTGATCTGATAGAGGTCTTTAAGTTAATGAAAGGTGTATTTTTTTATTCGTTTATGGGATGTGGGCGTCGCTGACAAGGCCAGCATTTATTGCCCATCCTTAATTGCCCTTGAAAAGGTGGTGGTGAGCCGCCTTCTTGAACCGCTGCAGTCCGTGTGGTGAAGGTACTCCCACAGTGCTGTTAGGTAGGGAGTGCCAGGATTTTGACCCAGCGACGATGAAGGATCAGCAATATACTTCTAAGTCAGGATGGTGTGTGACTTGGAGGTGGTGGTGTTCCCATGCACCTGCTGCCCTTGTCCTTCTAGGTGGAAGAGGCTGCGGGTTTGGGAGGTGCTGCCGATGAAGCCTTGGTGAGTTGCTGCAGTGCATCTTGTAGATGGTACACACTGCAGCCACAGTACGCTGGTGGTGGAGGGAGTGAATGTTTAAGGTGGTGGATGGGGTGCCAATCAAGCGGGCTGCTTTGTCCTGGATGGTGTCGAGCTTCTTGAGTGTTGTTGGAGCTGCACTCATCCAGGCAAGGGGAGAGTATTCCATCACACGATGCTGAGCTCTTTTTCCGCCGCCTCCGTCTCCGTGCCCACTTCTCTGGCCAGGAGTCTTCCCCCCGCACGGCTGACCCTTTCTCCCGCTTTCAGAATTCTCGTTCCACCTGGACCCCTCCCTCTGGCCTCTTACCCTCTCTAGATCTTTTCATTGCTAACTGCCGCCGTGACATCGGCCAGCTCAATTTCTCTGCTCCCCTCACTCACTCCAACCTACCTCCCTCTGAACTTGCAGCACTCCATTCTCTCCGATCCAACCCTGACATTGTCATTAAACCTGCTGACAAGGGTGGCGCTGTTGTTGTTTGGCGAACCGACCTCTACCTAGCGGAAGTTGAACGCCAACTCTCTGACACCTCCTCCTACCTCCACCTGGACCATGACCCCACTACTGAACATCAAGCCACCGTGTCCAAGACCGTCACTGACCTCATCTCCTCTGGAGATCTTCCCCCCACGGCCGCCAACCTCATAGTTCCCCAACCGCGCACAGCCCGCTTCTACCTCCTTCCCAAGATCCACAAACAGGACTGCCCCGGTAGACCCATCATTTCAGCCTGTTCTTGCCCCACGGAACTTATCTCTTCCTATCTCGACTCTATTTTTTCTCCCCTTGTCCAGTCTCTTCCCACCTACATCCGCGACTCTTCCGATGCCCTCCGCCATTTTAACAGTTTCCAGTTTCCCGGCCCCAACCGTCTCCTCTTCACTATGGACGTACAATCCCTCTACACCTCCATTCCCCACCAGGATGGCCTGAGGGCGCTCCGCTTCTTCCTTGAACAGAGGCCCAACCAGTCCCCATCCACCACCACCCTCCTCCGCCTGGCTGAACTTGTTCTCACATTGAACAACTTCTCCTTTGACTCTACCCATTTCCTCCAAATTAAAGGTGTTGCTATGGGTACCCGCATGGGTCCTAGCTATGCCTGCCTTTTCGTGGGATATGTGGAACACTCTTTGTTCCAGTCCTACTCGGGTCCCCTCCCTCACCTCTTCTTCCGGTACATTGATGACTGTATCGGTGCCGTCTCCTGCTCTCGCCCTGAACTAGAACATTTCATTCACTATGCTTCCAATTTCCACCCTTCCCTCACCTTCACATGGTCCATCTCCGACTCTTCCCTTCCCTTCCTCGACTTCTCCATCTCCATCTCTGGGGATAGGTTATTGACTAACATTCACTACAAGCCCACTGACTCCCACAGCTACCTGGACTACACTTCCTCCCACCTCGCCTCCTGTAAGGACTCTATTCCATTCTCCCAGTTTCTCCGTCTCCGCCGCATCTGCTCTGATGATGCCACCTTCCATACCAGTGCTTCCGACATGTCTTCCTTTTTCCTCAACCGAGGATTCCCCTCTACCGTGGTCGACACGGCCCTCGACCGTGTCCGTTCTATCTCCCGCACTTCTGCCCTCACCCCTGCCCCTCCCTCCCGGAACCACGATAGGGTTCCCCTTGTCCTCACCTTTCACCCCACCAGCCTCCACATTCAACGGATCATCCTCCGCCATTTCCGCCACCTCCAGCGTGATCCCACCACCAAACACATCTTCCCCTCACCTCCCCTTTCAGCATTCCGCAGGGACCGCTCCCTCCGCGACACCCTAGTCCACTCCTCTACCACCCCCAGCACCCCTTCCCCTTCGCCCGGCACCTTCCCGTGCACGCGCAGGAGATGCAACACATGCCCTTACACCTCCCCTCTTCCCACTGTCCAGGGCCCCAAACACCCCTTCCAGGTGAAACAGCGATTTACTTGTACTTCCTGCAATTTAGTATACTGTATTCGCTGCTCACGATGTGGTCTCCTCTACATTGGGGAGACCAAACGCAGATTGGGTGACCGCTTTGCGGAACACCTCCGTTCAGTCCGTAAGGGGGACCCCGAGCTCCCGGTGGCCTGTCACTTTAATTCACCGCTTCACTCCCACTCTGACCTCACCGTCCTCGGCCTATTACACTGTTCCACGGAAGCGCAGCGTAAGCTCGAGGAACAGCACCTCATCTTTCGTTTAGGCACGCTACAGCCCTCTGGACTCAATATCGAGTTCAACAATTTTAGATCATAACCTCAGCTCCAATCACATTTATATTTTATTTTTTCTATCCTTTTATTTGCCCCCCCCACCTTTTTTTTCCTCCTAGAAGCTGGCAGCTGTCCTTCATTCTGCCAGTGGATTTCACACTTCTTTCAGCCTTAATCTGTCACATTAACACCACCTCTAGCCTTGCATATCTCTTAATGTCTCTTAATGTCTCTTCATCTCCCCCTTTGTTCTTTTATCCCCTCCCCCTTTTCCCAGCTTTACTCTGGCCTTAAATCTATTTGATTTCCGGCTCTTCACAGTTCTGACGAAAGGTCATCGACCTGAAACGTTAAATCTCTTTCTCTCTCCACAGATGCTGCCTGGCCTGCTGAGTTTTTCCAGCGTTTTCTGTTGTTATTTCAGTATTCCATCACACTCCTGACTTGTGCCTTGTAGATGGTGGAAAGGCTTTGGGGAGTCAGGAGGTGAAACACTCGCCGCAGAATACCTAGCCTCTGACCTGCACTTGTTGCCACAGTATTTATGTGGCTGGTCCAGTTAAGTTTCTGGTCAATGGTGACCCCCAGGATGTTAATGGTGGGGGATTCAGCGATGGTAATGGCATTGAATGTCAAAGGGAGGTGGTTAGATTCTTGCTTGTTGTAGATAGTCATTGCCTGGCACTTGTGTGGCGCGAATGTTACCTGCCACTTATCAGCCCAAGCCTGAACATCGTCCAGGTCTTCTTCCATGCGGGCATGGACTGCTTCATTATCTGAGGAGTTGTGAATGGCACTGAACACTGTGCAGTCATCAGTGAACATCCCCATTTCTGACCATATGTTGGAGGGAAGGTCATTGATGAAGCAGCTGAAGATGGTTGAGCCTAGGACACTGCCCTGGGGAACTCCTGCAGCGATATCCTGGGGCTGTGATGATTGACCTTCAACCACCACAGCCATCTTCCTTTGTGCTAGGTATGACTCCAGCCAGTGGAGAGTTTTCCCCCCCGATTCCCATTGACTTCAGTTTTACTAGGGCTCCTTGTTGCCACACTCTGTCAAATGCTGCCTTGATGTCAAGGGCAGTCACTCTCACCTCACCTCTGGAATTCAGCTCCTTTGTCCATGTTTGGACCAAGGCTGTAATGAGGTCGGGAGCCGAGTGGTCTTGGCAGAACCCAATCTGGGCATCAGTGAGCAGGTTATTGGGTGAGTAAGTGCCACTTGATAGCACTGTCGATAACACCTTCCATCACTTTGCTGATGATTGAGGGCAGACTGATGGGGCGGTAATAGGCCGGATTGTATTTGTCCTGCTTTTTGTGGACAGGACATACCTGGGCAGTTTTCCACATCAGCCCCACAACCGCACCCCCCCCCACCGAGATATCTGGGCTCCTCTAATTCTGCCCTCTTGAGCATCCTTGAATATAATTGCTCAACCTTTGGTGGCTGAGCCTTCTGTTGCCTGGGCCCTAAGCTCTGGAATTCCCTGCCTAAACCTCTCCGCCTCGCTACCTCTCTTTCCTCCTTTAAGACGCTCCTTAAAACCTACCTCTTTGACCAAGCTTTTGGTCACCTGCCCTAATTTATCCTTATGTGGATCTTTGTCAAATTTTTTGTCTTAAAATACACCTGTGCAGCACCTTGGGACGTTTTACTACGTTAAAGGTGCTATATAAATACAAGTTGTTGTTGTTGTTGTTGCTGTTAGTTGTTTAATGGTCTACCACCATTCACGACTGGATGTGGCAGGACTGCAGAGCTTTGATCTGATCCGTTGATTGTGGGATCACTTAGCCCTGTCTATAGCATGCTGCTTCCGCTTTTTAGCATGCATGTAGTTCTGTGTTGCAGCTTCCCCAGGTTGACACCTCATTTTTAGGTACGCCTGGTGCTGCTCCTGGCATGCTCTTCTACACTCCTTATTGAACCAGGGCTGGTCCCCTGGCTTGATGCTAATGGTAGAGTGAGGGATATGCCAGGCCATGAGGTTACAGATTGTGATGGAATACAATTCTGCTGCTGCTGATGGCCCACAACGCCTCATGGATGCCCAGTTTTGAGCTGCTAGATCTGTTCTGAATCTATCCCATTTAGCACGGTGGTAGTGCCACACAACACGATGGAGGGTGTCCTCAGTGTGAAGATGGGACTTTGTCTACACAATGACTGTGCGGTGGTCACTGCTACGAATACTGTCATGGACAGATGCATCTGCGACAGGTTGATTGGTGAGGACGAGGTCAAGTAGGTTTTTCCCTCCTGTTGGTTCGCTCACCACCTGTCGCAGGCCCAGACTGGCAGTTATGTCCTTCAGGACTCGGCCAGCTCGGTCAGTAGTGGTGCTACCGAGCCACTCTTGGTGATGGACATTGACGTCCCCCACCCAGAGTACATTCTGTGCCCTTGCTACTCTCAGTGCTTCTTCCAAGTGGTGTTCAACATGGAGGAGTACTGATTGATCAGCTGAGGGAGGGCGGTAGGTGGTAATCAGCAGGAGGTTTCCTTGCCCATGCTTAACCTGAAGCCATGAGACTTCAGGTTTGATAGGGTCGATGTAAAGAAGATTTCAACTGTTATGAGGGAGTCCAAAACTCGGGACCATAAATATGAGATAGTTACTAATAAATCCATTTGGTAATTCAGGAGAAATTTCTTTACCTAGAGAGTGGTTAGAATGTAGAACTCCCTACCACATGGAGTAGTTGATGCGAATAGCATAGATGCATTTAATGGGAAGCTAAACACATGAGGAAGAAAGGAATAGAAGTATATGTTGATAGGGTTAGATCAAGTCGAGTGGGAGGAGACTTGTGTGGATCATAAACGCTGGCATGGACCTGTTGGGCCGAATGGCCTGTTTCTTGCTGTACATTCTATGTAATTCTATGTAAATACACACTAGATGAAGGATGAGAAGGCACAAATTTAAAAGAATCAGAAAATAATTCAAACGGAAATTTAGAATGTAATATTCTCTGTCACAAACCATTGTTGAAGCAGAGCCCATAAATACTTTTAAAAGGGAATTAGATAGTTGTTTTAAAAAGAGGCATATTGATAGGTATGGGGAATAAGCGGGAGAGTGGGAGTAAACTAGTTGCTTCAAGTGGAGAAAAACACAGAAACAGACTCGATGGGCTGAATGGCCTGTTTCTGTGCTATAGCATTCAATGATTCTATGTGTTGTTGGCACTTCACTAGCAGTCACACAAGGGAAGTATTTGTAAACAATACGCTTGAAATTGAATACATTCTATTGTTTATGCGGTGAAGAACCAATCCAAAGTAGAAAGGTAAAATTTCCTTCTGTAGGTAATATTGTGTGTTTGAAAGCCCTCTCATTTTTTTTCTATTTTTGTTTTCTTGCCAATTCTCCAATAATCTTCTATATTTGTTGACCCCATGCTAGAGTACACTTTTGAAAGCAATGGTCAGCCTCCAGTGTCTCACCCAAATGGTCATCATTTATTTATTGGCTTTGCAGTGCAGGTTGACAGGTTGATCAACCACAGGGTACATCACAGACAAGCCCAATCTAGTCCTCACCAACATTCCCATTAAGCTGCGTGGCCACAGTCCCACACAGGCCGCTCATTGGCTTGTAAATTGAAAAAACCACGCATGCGGGATAATTTGAATGGGCCGCGCAGCCCGCTAAAGGGGTCGCGCACCCCCCCAAAAAATTAGAGGGAACATTGATCCTCATCCAATGTCTACACACGTGCACTTTTAAGCTGGGATTGTTGAATGGTGATCGGGAGCAGGAACCCCGGCTGATTTTCTTCCCCTCTAACCCAGCATGCGGAGGCCAACTGTAGAGCCCCTGCCGCCCCCTCCCCTCATCTATTTCTGTGCAGTATGCACCTCACTATGGGGGCTTGAAATATGAAAATTGTGTTCTTTGAAGTCAAAAGCTTGTGTGTTAATCTCTGCCTGAAGTCAATTTATATGGAAATAAAAAGTACAAGCAAACATCTGGCTGTATTATTTTCCTGGAATTAGGTTTGAACAGCTCTGTAATCACGAGGAAAATAATTCCTTACTATGCACTTAGAAAGAGGTGCAAAGCTTCCTTATTCTGCTTTTTTTTCTTTCAAGTAGAAATTCATATAAGAAATCCAATTACTCAATAGTTTACTTCAATACATGCTGCTGAAACAGTATAATACTTAACATTGATAGTGTGCAAATAAATAGGAACAATATATAGTATATACTATGGGGATATTACTTGCTACTATATTTTAAGGCTCCCCTTTCAATATCCTGTAAATTGTAGCTAGTTCAGTGGTATAACTAACTGTTTTGTCCCATTTTGTTGTCTATAGTGGGATTTTGCTTTTAATTCTGTGGGAACACTTACACACTGAAGGCCGTTAAGCTTCACTCTGATGCCCTGAGGAAACAGTGACAAAATCAGAGAAGCAATCATGGCAGTATAAAGAAAGTTTAATTTCACAACTACTGTTTCATTCCAGTGGGATAACAAAAATGGATATTAAAGCTTCTGAGACCACACCTCTGGTATAAACAGAGGATGTGTGCAAATGACTCACGGAATAACATTTAATCAATGAGTGATCATAAGTGGAGTGTGACAGCTGAGATGACAATTGGCACAGAAACCAAATCATTGGTCTCAAACCATTCATCCCATTTTGTTTGACTTTTGTTTTTGCTATTATGTTCAATAATTATTAGATATTGAATTTTCAGCAGGATCTTATTCCTGTGCTGGCAGAGGTGACCTCCAGGAATGCAGTCAAATTTATGACCGCTTCCAAAAGTTATCTGAACTGTGTAGTGGCTGTTGTGGAGCACAGATCACAGTGGCTGCTATTGCACTGAACTCTGAGAAGAGCTACATTGAACCTGGCAGACAGCTGCTGTATCAGACCCAGAGAGTTGGCATTGCACCTGGAGAAAAGTTGCTGGCACTGTATAAAACCTGGAGAAGTAAACTTTTGTTTTGATTACATAATGATAGCTTGTTGTTGGGTTTTCTGTGTTGACAAATTAGGTCTTACTTATTCTCTGATGTGGAGATGCCGGTGTTGGACTGGGGTGGACAAATGTGAGAAATCGCACAACACCAGGTTATAGTCCAACTGTTTTATTTGAAATCACAAGCTTTCGGAGCGCTGCTCCTTCGTCAGGTGACGAAGGAGCAGCGCTCCGAAAGCTTGTGATTTCAAATAAAACTGTTGGACTATAACCTGGTGTTGTGCGACTTCTCACATTTATTCTCTGATAGCTTTAGGAAGTTTGTAGTAAATATTAATTATGAGTAATAATGTCAAAGTTAGGTTTCTTTTGGTAACATGTTGACTTTTACAGCAGAAGATGTGAGGTGAGTCTTATAATTTTATAGGATAGACTTTATATCGATATCTAATTGAGTTTGCTGACTGAATTTCAGCTTAATGGGGATCAAATTGGATGGTTTCTGATTGGTTTGTCTTGTAAGGGACAGACTGTGGGGCACAAGTATAAAGTTACACACATTGGGTTCTCATCTGTGGAGTTATAGGTGCGCCAGGTGGCAATAGTTTGACCTCTTATGATCTATAGCATCATAGAAACACACAAAAGCAAAACAATTATGCCTTTTCCACAGTTAATATTAATTGTACTCAACATGGGCACTTTTCTGGCAATCAATTCCCAAAATGGTTTGTGTCAAGTAAGCTAATAAAAAAATATTTTTCATATATTTTGTTATTCTCTTTGCAGCTTTCCTTCATCACAACCACTTCTTTGTTTTTTTAAAGCATAACAGTAATTGTGCCTTTTTAAACCTTATTTTTTCAGCAATGGCTCATTATCTCCATAGCTCTAAACATTTGGCTTTTCTGCACCTTAGCCTTGGTGATGAGCCTGCAATTCCCCCTCTCATGACCAACCTGCTGTTTCTGTTAGGAGCTGAAACAAGAAACCTAAAAGCATAAGGATATTATAACCCTCCTCCCCATTTCACAGTCAACTGGCTTGCATTCTTTTTGTCCTTGGATTCCAGATCCAAGGAAAGCTTCACTGACTAGGAGCCAATCAGAAGTTGTGTTGACATCTGTACATCTCATGGCCAGAGAACTGCCTTTTCAAGTACTGTGGGTCAATGAAATAGGCAAGGGACACACAACACAGACTATAGTGAAATGGTTAGACTAAGAGAAAACATGTGCCTTGTTTAATAAAAAGCCTCCTTCTCACAGAAGATAGAAATTTCAAATAAAAAAGTTGCATCTCCACAAAAAGCAATAAGAATATTTGAATGCTTTTTTTTACTTGCCACTTCTAAAAAGATAAGCAAAATACAGGCCACTTTAAGAATTAATTGCCAAAACATACTTTGATTTTTTTTTCAAACTTTGCTGCTACCATTTGAAGGGAGATATTTGCTTGACCTGTGTGTTACTTTAATGCATGGGCCACAACAGTGCATCAGGTAACTATGAACTCTTATTATTATAGAAGTTTCATGCCAAGACTGTTGTGAAATACTCCTGGCCAGGTCATTATTCACTGGGAGTCATACTCCAGCTCCACAGATCAGAACCAAATAGTTGTTAGTCCAATACAGTGGAATAACATTAACAGTATAGCACTTGTAACAGCTTCCTCATGACATCAAATTTAAGTGGTTTTGTTGTGTGTTGATGCATAATTAAAAGTAACTTTTTTAACAAATGAAATTCTTTTTATGTTAAGTGTTATTGGTGGTTAAACAGAATACACAATGAGGCATAACTGGGAAACAGAGTTGAATCTGTTTTTAAGACAATCTATTCATTTAAGGGTTAAGATTTTTTTCGTATTTATGGAATGAACAGTCATCCCATAATTCCCTACTGCGTACCCTCTATATGCATGATTGTAGCATTTGCTTTTTGACTGCAACAATCAGTGCACAATTTGTTATGTCAGTGTGCAATATACTCTTTCCTTCTCTAGTGAAAGAACAATAAATAGTGAACCTACCTTGCATTTATGAGGTACTGTGCCAGGCTAATATTAGCAGGAGATCCTGTAATGGTAACCTGTCGCTCTGTGGAACCTTCTGTTGCATTAGCAATCTTGATCTGTGCTCCTGACATCTGCCTGATTTCATTTATTTTGCTTCCTTGTCTGCCAATAATACACCCTATTAACTGTAATGGGAGAAAAATAGAAAGACATTTTGTCGACTGTTAAAGGGAACATGCAGAATACAGAAAATGGATAAATTAGTGTCTATTTGAAGTAATTATTTCTGTTAAGTAAATAGAAATTGAAAAGCACCACACAAAATTCAAAATGCATAATACTGAAGGAGAAAATTAATACATATGACTCTAAGTCCATATTCAGTAAAACTTTGGGCCCAAAATTCCAACCTGGGGTCAGAACATAGAGCAGGCAGATCACCTGATGGGGACATAAATTTAGGACAGGACCTAGTTCCACTGGGATTCCACCCAATTCCTAGTGCTGCTTTAAATTCCAGGGAGGTGAGGACTGCAAGTGAGCAAGTCTTCTGCCCTTTCCTCTGCTTCAAAGCACCATGTTTGAGGGAATTCCTGGGCTACCCCAGGAGTTCCATGAGTACGGCCTTAGAAGGCCTCAATCGAACTCGTGCCAGCTGAGAGCTGCAATATGTTCCATTGAGGTTCTTGGGAAGGCCTCATAAGATTTCCAGTCAAAAGTAATTTATCCTGAAAGGGATTGATTACCTTCATTTACAGCCTTCATGGCTGCTTTAGAAGCTGAAGATGAAATGCTGCCAAATTTCTAGGGTCTCAGGCGACTTTAGCGGTGTAGCTGATGGCCGCTCCACCTTCCAACAGTGGATCAGGGTGTGTGCTGCTGAAGTGCCATTCTAGGCTTGGGTACCCTGCCCCTACTATGTAAATGACCCCATCGCTGGGATTTGGTACAGAGTTTGCATCCTTCCACTTGAGGTGCTGGCAGGTCTGCACACCACACTTTCACTGGTGAAGCAGGCCCCTAACATACTAGTTCTTCATGTTAAACCTTTACAGTTTACAATGATATTTTGCACCATTTCTTGTATGGCTGCTACAGAAATTATAATTTGATTTTCCAGTAAGTGTAACATAGTAAGCTTAACATATATTATAAAAGTTTGTTTTTAATATAAATATACGACTTTCTTTAATTCACTTTGTGAAGCACTTTGAGATGTTTCTGAGAACTATGAGAGGCACTAATAATTGCAATTCTTTATTTCTTTCAAAAATGAGAAGTCGCACAACACCAGGTTATAGTCCAACAGATTTATTTAAAATTACAAGCTTTCGGAGCTATCCTGCCCCTTCTTCAGGTAAAGTTACCGTTATTTCTTTCACCCTTTGGTCAAAATTCCTAGAGCAGGTCCCGAGCAGAGTAAAATCACTACCCACTGGGTATCACTGTCTACATGAACAGTAGTGATCAGGCACCTCCAGAGCAGCCTCTTCAAAGTACCTTCTTCCATTTAAATTACTGGAGCCACTCTGGGACATATTTGGGTCATCAGAATGGTAAAGTTGTGGAATAGAAGCCCAAAATGGAAACCTCAATGAGGTGAAAAATAACCTGCAAAATTATGATACCTACTAAACGGTAGTAGATTTTTTCACTGAGACAGAAGAGGTAATACTTTGCACAAAAAGGCTACCAGCTTTTCTTTCCCTTTTAATTTGTTGCTAGTTGCCCTTTTGTATTTTTCTTATCTCCCCCTCTTTAGATCCTCCTACACTACTCACTGCCTCAATTCCAAATGAGCAGTCAACAGGTCCTTATTAAATGTTGCACTTTGGAAGATGTGACCTAGTTTGGCTCTGTTTATCATTTTGATTTTCTTCCTGTTGGGAAACATACACTATTTGTCTACTGCTGGCAATAGAGTAGAAATCAGAAATTTCCCATAGGCAGAACTGCAGGCACAAACTATACTGCAAGAGCATTTTGGTCACCAATGCTTGTACCACTGAGTCATTTAATTAAAATCTATTTTGTATCTGTAATTAGAAGTAGATATTACTATTTAAATAAATAAAAATCTAGCAGTTATGCATCATTTACATAATTAGCATGATGCAGAAATTTTAAATCATGAACATTTTCTGAGTTAAGAGGGACTGCTTTACCATTAACCTAAATTTTAACCCCACACATTCAATAAACCATGATGTGAGCACAATGCATTCAGTTGGTAAAATTTTGCCCTTCTACAATTTTTGGATGCTTTAAATATATTTTGGAAACTGCATAAGAAGTTTTATGGGTCTTATGAGTCATTCTTACAAGTCATGACTCTGATGTGAATGATGTGACAGTCGTTAATCCCCTGCAACAACAGGACAAAATTCCTTACTTTGTAAATGAGATATGACTAGGTGCTGGCAGGCTCTCGTAGTTATTTGAAGGTCACTGTACTGAGTGAGCATTAAAGGGCCTAATCCTGACAGAGTCTAATCCTTACAGGGCCTAATCCTTACACTCCAGTGGATGCTGTAGCCCATGGGCTGGCGATTTTTTATTAAAGATATCAGCGTATGTTTTTGTCTTCACAACCTGGGTGGTAATTTGTCAGAGCAGATCAGCAGCCCTTTATAAAACCCCCCGATTTTTATTCCACTGATTTCAACGGAATAAAAATTGTTCACATTCGATAAGGGGCAGGTGACATTTTACCAAATTACCACTTAGGTGGTGAAGTTAAAAATCTACCCCTTCAATTTTTTTTAAATCTTTTCTCTACATTTAGTAAAATGTACTAGGTTTTTCTCTGCCCCCATTGGCTCACTGCCCTTTTAGGAGCTGGGACCCACATAATTAAAAAAAAAAGTTCAGAAATTCCAGCCCTCTGGAGCAGGGACAGAATACAGGCAAAGTTATGGCAGGGGCCTGTAATTTGGAGTGCAACCCCATCCAGTTTAACTTACTTTTAAAATTCGACCAGGCGGGGGGGGAGCAGGGAACGAGGAAGATACACCTGCTGCCCAAGGGCATGTCTGGAGATGTTCCTTTTCTAGTCCAAGAATTCCACCCAATACGCCCCTCTTTAGTCTAGTGGTTCCGTTGCCATTCAGAGCCGTGAATGGTACCATTGTAAGTCCAAGGTAAAAAGTCTGTTTTTACCTACATAATCTGTACCAGTCAGTTTTTATAGAAACATAGATACATAGAAGATAGGAGCAGGAGTAGGCCATTCGGCCCCTTGAGCCTGCTCCGCCATTTAATGAGATCATGGCTGATCATCCAAATTCAGTACCCTGTCCCTGCTTTCTACCCATATCCCTTGATCCCTTTAGCCTTAAGAAATATATCTAACTCCTTCTTGAATATATTTAATGAATTGGCCTCAACTGCCTTCTGTGGTAGAGAATTCCACAGGTTCACCACTCTCTGGGTGAAGAAATTCCTCCTCATCTCAGTCCTAAATGGCTTACCCCTTACCCTTAGACTGTGACCCCTGGTTCTGGACTCCCCCACCATAGGGAACATCCTTCCTGCATCTAGTCTGTCTAGTCCTGTTAGAATTTTATAAGTTTCAATGAGATCCCCTCTCATTCTTCTAAACTCTAGCAAAAATAAGCCTAATCAACCCAATCTCTCTTCATACGTCATTCCTGCCATCCCAGGTATCAGTCTGGTAAATCTTCGCTGCACTCCCTCCATAGCAAGAACATCCTTCCTCAGATAAGGCGACCAAAACTGCACACAATACTCAAGGTGTGGTCTCACCAAGGCCCTGTACAACTGCAGCAAGACATCCTTGCTCCTGTACTCGAATCCTCTCGCTATGAAGGCCAACACACCATTTGCCTTCTTAACCGCCTGCTGCACCTGCATGCTTACCTTCAGCAACTGGTGCACAAGGACACCCAGGTCTCGTTGCACTTCCCCTTCTCCCAATCTATTGCCGTTCAGATAATAATCTGCCTTCCTGTTTTTGCCACCAAAGTGGATAACCTCGCATTTATCCACATTATACTGCATCTGCCATGCATCTGCCCAATCACCCAACCTGTCCAAATCATACTGGAGTTTCTCTGCATCCTCCTCACAGCACACGCGCCCACCCAGCTTTGTGTCATCTGCAAACTTGGAGATATTACATCTAGTTCCCTCGTCTAGATCATTAATATATATTGGATAGCTGGGGTCCTAGCACCGATCCCTGCGGTACCCCACTAGTCACTGCCTGCCACTCGGAAAAAGACCCGTTTATTCTAACTCTTTGATTCCTGTCTGCCAACCAGTTCTCTATCCAAGTCAGTACCTTACCCCCAATCCCATATGCTTTAACTTTGCATGCTAATCTCTTATGCGGGACCTTATCGAAAGCCTTCTGAAGTCCAAATACACCACATCCACTGGTTCTCCCTTATCTATTCTACCAGTTACATCCTCAAAAAATTCCAGTAGTTTAGTCAAGCATGATTTACCTTTTGTAATTCCATGTTGACTTTGTCCGATCCTGTCACTGTTTTCCAAGTGCTCTGCTATTACATCTTTTATAATGGACTCCAGCATTTTCCCCACTACCGATTATAATTCCCCATTTTCTCTCTACCACCTTTTTTAAATAGTGTGGTTACATTAGCTACCCTCCAGTCCATGGGAACTGTGCCAGAGTCTATAGAATTTTGGAAGATGACCAGCAATGCATCTACTATTTCTAGGGCCACTTGCTTAAGTACCCTTGGATGTAGATTATCAGGCCCTGGGGATTTATCGGCCTTCAATCCCATCAATTTCCCTAACACCATTTCCCTACAAATACTGATTTCATTCAGTTCCTCACTCTCATTAGACCCTATGTTCCCCGACATCTCTGGGAGGTTATTTGTGTCCTCCTTTGTGAAGACAGAACCAAAGTATGCATTTAATTGGTCAGCCATTTCTTTGTTCCCCATGATAAGTTCCCCTGATTCTGACTGCAAGGGACCTACGCTTGACTTCACCAATCTTTTTCTCTTCACATATCTATAGAAGCTTTTACAGTCAGTTTTTATGTTCCCTGCAAGCTTACTCTCATACTCTATTCTCCCCCTCTTAATTAATCCTTTTGTCTTCCTTTGCTGAATCCTAAACTGATCCCAATCCTCAGGTTTGCTGCTTTTTCTGGCCAATTTATATGTCCTCTCCTTGGATCTTATGCTATCCCTAATTTCCCTTGTTAGCCATGGTTGCGCCACCTTTTTTGATTTATTTTTATGCCAGACAGGGATGAACAAATTCTGTAGTTCATCCATGCGATCTTTAAATGTTTGCCATTGCCTATCCACCGTCAACCCTTTAAGTAACGTTCCCCAATCCATCCTAGCTAACTCGCGCCTCATACCATCGTAGTTTCCTTTATTTAAATTCAGGACCCTAGTCTCTGAGTCAACTACTTCACTCTCCATCTTAATGAAGAATTCTATCATATTATGATCGCTCCTCCCCAAGGGGCCTCGCACAACAAGATTGCTAATGAATCCTTTCTCATTACATAATAGCCAGTCTAAGATGGCCTGATCTCTAGTTGGTTCCTTGACATATTGGTCCAGGAAACCATCCCGTATACACTCCAGGAATTCCTCCTCCACAGTATTGTTACTAATTTGGTTAGCCCAATCTATATGTAGATTAAAGTCACCCATGATAACTGCTGTGCCCTTATTCCACGCATCTCTAATTTCCCGTTTAATGCCATCCCCAAACTCGGCATTACTGTTTGGGGGTCTGTATACAACTCCCACTAATGTTTTCTGCCCCTTGGTATTTCTCAGCTCTACCCATACAGATTCCACATCATCAGAGCTAATATCCTTCCTTACTATTGTGTTAATCTCCTCTTTAACCAGCAATGCTACCCCACCTCCTTTTCCTTTTTGACTGTCCTTCCTGAATATTGAATACCCTTGGATGTTGAATTCCCAGCCTTGGTCACCCTGGAGCCAAGTCTCCGTAATCCCAATTATATCATATCCGTTTACATCTATTTGCGCAGCTAATTCATCCACCTTATTACGAATGCTCCTCGCATTAAGACACAAAGCCTTCAGGCTTGTTTTTTTAACACTCTTAGTCCTTTTAGAATTATTATTTACTGTGGCCCTGTTTGATTTACACCCTTGATTTCTCTGCCTTCCACTTTTGCTTTTCTCCTTCCTGTCTTTTGCTTCTATCCTTGCTTCCCTTTCCTCTGTCTCCCTGCACAGGTTCCTAACCCCCTGAATAGAAAATGCCTGCAGCTAACATGAAAGGGAATTTAAAAGTCTTCTATACGCATATAAATAGTAAACATATATTAAGAGGAGGGGTGGGGCCAATTAGGAACCAAAATGGAGGTAGAGGGCATGGCTGAGGTACTAAATGAGTGCTTTGTATCTGTCTTTACCAAGGAAGAAGATGCTGCCAAAGTCATGGTGAAAGAGGAGATGGTGGAGATACTGGATGGGTTAAAAATTGATTAGGAGGAGGTACTAGAAAGGCTGGCTGTACTTTAAGTAGATAAGCCACCAGGACCAGATGGAATACATTCTAGGATGGTGAGTGAATTAAAGGTGGAAATTGTAGAGGTACTGGCCATAATTTTCCAATCCTCCTTGGATACAGGGCTGCTGTCAGAGGACTGGAGAATTGTAAATGTTACACCCTTTTCAAAAAAGGGTGTAAGGATAAACTCAGCAATTACAGGCCAGTCAGTTTAACCTTGGTAATGGGGAAGCTTTTAGAAACGATAATCCAGGACAAAATTAACAGTCACTTGGACAAGTATGGATTAATTAAGGAAAGCCACCATGGATTTGTTAAATGTAAATCGTGTTTAACTAACTTGATTGAGTTTTTTGATGAGGTAACAGAGAGGGTTGATGAGGGCAATGCGGTTGATGTGGTGTACATGGACTTCAAAAGCCATTTGATAAAGTGCCACATTATAGGCTTGCCAGCAAAGTTGAAGCCCATGGAATAAAAGGGACAGTAGCAGCATGGATACGAAGTTGGCTAAGTGACAGGAAACAGAGAGTAGTGGTGAACAGTTGTTTCTCGGACAGCAGGAAGGTATACAGTGGTGTTCCCCAGGGGTCCGTACGAGGACCACTGCTTTTCTTGATATATATTAATTACTTAGACTTGGGTGTGCAGGGCACAATTTCAAAATTTGCAGATGACACAAAACTTGGACGTATAGTGAACAGTGAGGAAGATAGTAATAGACTTCAAGAAGATAGACAGGCTGGTGGAATGGGCGGACATGTAGCAGATGAAATTTAACGCAGAAAAGTGTGAATTGATACATTTTGGTAGGAAGAACGAGGAGAGGCAATATAAACTAAAGGGTACAATTCTGAAGGGGGTGCATGAACAGAGAGACCTTGGGGGTATATATAAACAAATCGTTAAAGGTGGCAGGGCAGGTTGAGAAAGCGGTTAAAAAAGTATACGGGATCCTGGGCTTCATAAATAGAGGCATAGAGTACAAAAGCAAGGAAGTTATGATGAACCTTTATAAAACACTGGTTCCGCCTCAACTGGAGTATTGTGTCCAACTCTGGGCACCGCACTTTAGGAAGGATGTGAAGGCCTTAGAGAGGGTGCAGAAAAGATTTACAAGAATGGTTCCAGGGATGAGGGACTTCAGTTATGTGGATAGACTGGAGAAGCTGGGTTTGTTCTCCTTTGAGTAGAGAAGGTTGAGAGGAGATTTGATAGAGGTATTCAAAATCATGAGGGATCTAGACAGAGTAGATAGAGAGAAACTGTTCCCATTGGCGGAAGGGTCGAGAAACAGAGGACACAGATTTAATGTGATTGGCAGAAGAACCAAAGGCGACATGAGGACAAACTTTTTTATGCAGCGAGTGGTTAGGATCTGGAATTCACTGCCTGAAAGGGTGGTGGAGGCAGATTCAATCGAGTCTTTCAAAAGGGAATTGGATAAGTACCTGAAGGAAAAAAAGTTGCAAGGCTACGGGGAATGGGCGGGGGAGTGGGACTAGCTGAAGTGCTCTTGCAGAGAGCCAGCACGGGCTCGACGGGCCGAATGGACTCCTTCTGTGCTGTAACAATTCTATTATTCTATTCTATGATTCTATTTTTTATGGGCTTGACTATAAACGCTTCCTTTCTAAAGTCCCAAATCATTTACCCACATGATTTTGTTTTTTCTAGTGAAAACATGTCCAGCTTTATGAGTTTAATCTATTTAAAAGCCTTAAATCTCAATCATGCTTGTTGTTCTTCCTCCAACCCTCTCCAAAGCATCAAATGTCAGCCACCAGGCATATTAGACTAAATTTTAATGTGAACGGCCAGTGAGGGTTTACAACCAAACCTATAAACATAAATTTACTGCTGCAGGCATTTTCTATATTTAAAAATTTTCTCCCCATTTCTCTCATGCCACGGTTTGATTTCATGGGTGCCAATACCCCTCTAACATTTGGAGGTCATTTCTGAAGTCATGTGTTGACAGATTATTCAACCATGGGAGGTACCACAGCCAAGCCTGATCTTGCCTTCATCAGATGTCCATACCTTTCAGCCCCAATTATTGGATAGCAATTAGGAGTGATAACCGTGGCTGCTGTATTCCACATTAAACATTGTATTCCCTGAATAAGCTATCACGTCAAGGGCAATTTCATCTACCAGTGGTTAGTTCTAAGTTTAGACATTTAAGTATTCTGGTATTTAGTGCAACAAAAAATAACTAATGGTAGGTAAAATTATTCAAAAATTAGCAATACTCATTCTGCCCAGGGGAATACAACGTCCATGTTCTGTGGCTCATAATGTCACTGCATTAGCTGGAATTCTTAATTTGCCTCATGCAGCCCGTGTTCTCTGCCTGCTCTAAACCCATGGGCCCCCTTTCTACATAAGATAAAGATGACCATTTTTCTGTGGACTATGTCAGAACTATCTTACACAGTAACTACAGTATCCTCTTGCAAAATATTATTCTCTATTGGGAAAGGAATCAGTATACAGTGATAAATAAAACTCCAATGATGCTGCTAAAACTGTTGGACAGTGATTCAGTACAGGCAGCAGATTGACAGACAACAGTAACGGGCAGTTTAAGGTCAAAGTCTGTGACTCATCGTTCATAGTTTGGAAAGGATCCAGTAAACCTCTTAGATATATTTCAACTGAAATCATCAAATAGCTTTACAGTCAGAATTAAAACCATTTTTAAGGTATGCAGTCTTCCAAAGCTTGAATAAATAAGCCTTCTCATCAACTAAGAGTTTTATATATGTTGAAAACCCATGGGGGGGTAAATTCGGTTGCTTTGCGCCTCCCGTTAGCGCCCTAAGAGGGCGCAAACGGGGCGCAAAGCAACTAGCGCCCAGGCGCGGAGCCGCCAACGCCTCCCGCAAAATTCAGCGGGAGGTTAGCGGCGGCGGTAACCGGTAGTGCCCCACGGTGCTGTGCCACCGGCGATGACGTCATCGCTGTGCGCAGCGCCCCGCTTGCGCCCCGGCCGCGATCTTCGGAAGCGTCCCCTGACTTACCACCGGATGCTATTTACATCGGGGTCAGGGGGGCCTACCTGCGGCCGGGGAGGCGCTATTTAAAGGCGAGGTGCGGGTCGGCCATTTTTGTTGCTGGCCGCCTGCCAGCACCTGCCTCCGCTCCCATCCCTGGCCTCCCTACCCGCCCCCCGCGGAGTGCCGGCTGCGCTCCATGAGCCCGGCACTTCTCTTGAGTGCCGGGCTCTTTTGCCGGTGCTCCCAATCCCCGTGGGCCCTGCTGGGGCCCAGGTCGTGCTGTGCAAGGCCCCTCCCCTTTAAGAAGGGGAGGAAGACCTGCAATACTGTGGCGCGACGCGCTGCAGTGCGTCGCGCTGCGGCACATCGCGCCGCGATACTCAATTTTTAGCCCATGAATTTTCAAACTAGTTTTGAAATACAGGCCACAGGCAATAAGCTACAGTAACCATTCATTAGTCTCCTGCATTCATCAGCAGTATGTGCTGTCAGTAAGGAGTTCCTTAAAACAAAATCATTCTCGGGATGTGGGCATTGCTGGCAAAGCCGATATTTATTGGCCCATCCCTAGTTGCCCTTTGAGAAGGTGGTGCTGGGCTTGCTTTTTGAACTCCTGCAGTGCTGAAGGTGGTCCAATAATGCTGTTAGGTAGGGAGTTCCAGGATTTTGACCCAGCAACGATGAAGGAACAATGATATATGTCCAAGTCAGGATGGTGTGTGACTTGGGAGAGGGAACTTGGAGGTAATGGTGTTCCCATGCACCTGCCGGCCTTGTCCTCCTAAGTGGTGGAAGTCGCAGGTTTGGGAAGTTCTGCCGAAGAAGCCTTGATGAGTTGCTGTAATGTAGTGTACACTGCAGCCACGGTACGCCGGTGGTGGAGGGATTGAGTGTTTAGCTTAGTGGATGAGGTGCCGGTCAAGCGGACTGCTTTGTCCTGGATGGCATTGAGCTTCTTAAATGTTGTTGCAGCTGCACCCTTTCAGGTAAGTGGAGAGTATTCCATCACACTCCTGACTTGTGCCTTGTAAGTGGTGGAAAGGCTTTGGGGACTCAGGACGTGAGCCACTTGCCACAGAATACCCAGCCTCTGAACTGCTCTAGTAGCCATGGCATTTAACTAGCTAGTCTAGTGGAGTTTCAGCTCATAGAAACATAGAAACATAGAAAATAGGTACAGGAGTAGACCATTCGGTCCTTCGAGCCTGCACCGCCATTCAATGCGTTCATGGCTGAACATGCTACCTCAGTACCCCATTCCTGCTTTCTCGCCATACCCCTTGATCCCCTTAGTTGTGAGTGTTATATCTAACTCCCTTTTGAATATATTTAGCGAACTGGCCTCAACAACCTTCTGTGGAAGAGAATTCCATAGATTCACCACTCTCTGGGTGAAGAAGTTCCTCCTCAGCTCAGTCCTAAATGGCTTCCCCTTAATCCTTAGACTGTGACCCCTGGTTCTAGTTTTCCCTACCATTGGGAACATTCTGCCCGCATCTAATTTGTCTAAACCAGTCAGGATTTTAAATGTCTCTATAAGATCCCCCCTCATTCTTCTGAACTCCAGAGGATACAAGTTCAGTTGACCCAATCTTTCTTGATATGTCAGTCCGGCCATCCCAGGAATCAATCTAGTGAACCTTCGCTGCACTCCCTCAATAGCAAGAATGTCCTTCCTTAAGTTAGGAGACCAAAACTGCGCACAATACTCCAGGTGTGGCCTCACCAAGGCCCTGTACAACTGTAGCATCACCTCCCTACTCCTGTACTCAAATCCCCTTGCTATGAAGGCCATCATTCCGTTTGCTTTCTTGACTGCCTGCTGCACTTGCATTCCCACCTTCAGTGACTGATGTACCATGACGCACAGGTCTCGTTGCACGTCCCCTTTCCCTAATCTGCCACCATTCAGGTAATAGTCCGCCTCTCTATTTTTACCACCAAAGTGGATAACCTCACATTTATCCACATTGTACTTCATCTGCCATACATTTGCCCATTCACCCAACCTGTCCATCATGTTGATGGTGGGCGACTTGGCGATGCTAAGCTATTGAATGTCAATAGGTAGTTAGGCTATCTCTTTTTCGAGATGGAGATGGTCATCGTCTAGCACTTGTGCGGTGCAAATGTTACTCGCCACTTATCAGTTTAAAACCTGTATGTGTTCCAGATCTTGTTGCACGTAGTCATGGATTGCTTCATTATCTGAGGAATTGCGAGTGGAGCTGAACACTGTAATCATCAGCAAACAGCCCCACTTCTGACCTTATGGTGGAGGAAAGGTCATTGATGAAGGACACTGCCCTGAGGAACTCCTGAGTAACTGAAGAAGAAAAGTGGACCACTGTTTTTCCTAAAGAATTACACCCATCCTACTGTTCTTTGTTGTGTCTGATGAAAGCTTATTGGATCAATCTATGAGCTATTAAAATATCTATACAAAATGTTTGGAGTAAACTTTCAGTGATTTGTACAATACATCCATTAAAACAATTTGCAATTAATAAATAGCCCTTGGTTCCTTATTCTACTTTATAATAGTCAGCATTTGAATTTTGCAGAAAAACATATTTCTTTTGCAGATGGAATGCAATAAAACAACCATTTAATTGAAAAGTAATGCAAATGTTAATTTATTCTTCAGCCTCTGCATTTCCAATCTCACGTACATTGAACTCTTTCCAGTCCTAGAGAACAACAACTACTAGCTCAACATTTCAGAATCGATGAAAACCTGCCATTATGTTTCCTAGGAAAGTTGTATCATGAATGTTATTCATATTTTAGTGGATGCTAAACAATAAAGGAATTAGAAAGAAACACCCTCGTATCCATTATTTTTCAATAATTTTTGATAAAATAAATAACTTAGATTTGCTGTGTCACAATGATCACTGAATCATGTGAGCAGAGCTTCTGTTCAAATAAGCAACAATTTAAAAAGGAACAGTCTTGATTAACTGCATTGGATGCAACAATCTGCCAATTAATGTCAAGCACAGAATTATTCCTGGTTCCTTGTTATTACTGCCATTTTCAACGTCAATGCTTCCACCCACCCTGCACTATCATTTCACAGGCATTAGTATAGTAATAGACTGCCAATAATGTATAATTATCATATTTAGTGACAGGCATGATGTATCTCTACTGAGTCTGAAAGTAACATTAAGAAATAAAAAAGAAGGCGCTGTCTTTAATTATTACAAAAAGCCATCATATTGTATAAATGATAAAATGAATTGCTAGGAGGTAGCTACAAAGTAACTTTAGAAAACTTGGGTTCATTTGATAAGCTATACTTTCAGTGCATCTGAATCGGTCTATATGCGATTGCTTTGTTAGCTTGTAGGCTTCTTGTTGTGGACAATAATACAGGTCTCCAATGACATCCAGGGGGCTAAATTCGATAACCACCATAAACGGGTGCGGGGATTGCAAAGCGTGATTAACCCCTCGCGCCCGTTCAATGTAGTGCAGGCAGCACGGCAACTTCATGCTGCATGCTTATTTCAATGATTTCAGCATGCAGCCAGTGTTAACAGTGCTGTTGATTGGATGCACGCATCAGCAGGGGGCCCAAATCGTGAAAGGCTAGCGCCAGTTAAAGCTAGCCTGCACTGCTTAAACCTCACCTGCACCTCTTAAAGGGGAGGTGCATTCTCGCTGAAACAGATGCTGGAAGTCATTCTACAACTGAATCTGACCTGGGAAACAGTCAAGAATGGCATAACATGGGAGAGTGTGGACTCCTAGGTATTCCGATGCTGCAATGGAGGCCTTGGTGGAGGAGGTGAAAAGGATGTGCTGTATCCGCAGGGGGCCACGAGGCCCTCTAGACACTCGCTCAGAAGGCAGTGAGAGCAAATAACTCTGGCGGTCAATGCCAGGAGTCAAGCCCCGAGGAACTGGATACAGTGCCGCAAGAAGTTCAATGACCTCACACGAGTGGTCAAGGTCAGTGAATGCATCTTCAAATGCCATATCCTACCAACTGCACCACTAGCCTTGCACACTGCTCAATGCATCACACTATCACTCACCTACCAACAATCTCTATCAATCAGAACTCATACCTAACATTCATAGCTTCACCTCACCCTCACACTTAGCACTGCTGCAAGCCACACACCCACATTTCACAGCTTGCACACACTGCCAACTATTCAACCATGACAGCCACATCACCCAAACAGATTGCATGACACTCACTGACATATTTCCCTCTCTCTTGCAGGATAAGCTGGCACACAACCGGAGGCAGCAGGAGCTAACCAGCGGGGGACAGACGCACCTGCACGTCCTAACTCCCATGGAGGAGAAGTGCTAGCCATTATTGGAACGTCCATTGCTGGGGCCATGGCCAGCAGCGGAGCTGAAACCATCGAAGATGACGGTATCCTCATACATAATCCTCCTTCTCACATCTCACTTCCCCCTCATCCCACAATCTCTTCTGATTTACAAGCTGCAGATGGTGTAAACATGCACCTTTTTGCTTCCCCCATCCCCTCACCACATTACCCTTGTGCCTTTCTCCTTTCAGATACCCAAGAACTGCAACCTGGCCAGGCAGTGGTGGAAGAGCAAGAAGGCAGTGATGATGAAGACACACCATCACTCGATTTAACACTTGCAGCCACCAGCTCAGATACTGACACTGCGTGTAATTTAGAGGATAGCATAAAGGCGGGATCTGCACATGGTGAGACACCGGGCATGAGTGGCCTGCAGCCAGAGCAGGGGGCAAGTATAGTGCAGGTGCCACTCACCGGAGAGTGAGGTCACACATGAGTTCTGCTGTAGAGGACTCAGATGAGGACTTCGATGGGACAGCCTACAGAAGAAGGCTGATGGGTATGCACAATTAAATGCCTGGTGCATTGGGAAACCTGCCAGAAATCCTGTGTTCAATGTCAAGTAGCATGGAGGAGTCTAGCACTAATTTGGCGCAGAGCTTGGAGTCCATCCTTTCCAGCATGGAAATGGTGGCCAACCCCATTAGCACACTTGTGGACACAACCATGATGCAGCGTCTCATGGCCGATGTCTTAGCTTCCATTGCAGCTCAAGCAGCTTCCACCCAACATCTGAGTGCTGCAGTGGAAGCTCAGACTGCTGCCATGCAAGGTCAGCTTGCCGCCATGAAAGCTCAGACTGCTGCCATCATGGCTCTGGATTACAGACTGCTGCCGCCCATGCCGAGATGGTGCAGTCTACAGCAGGGCCTTCTAGGCCCAGAGTGCTCAAGGTCGTCCTCCAAGGCCATCTGCAGTCTTCTCCACTGACAATCAGCAGCATTCCACCAGCCATGCTGTAGCCACTGGGGTAGTACTGCGTAGGAGCACTAGGACAGGCAAAGGCACACGGAAGACAGGCACTAAGGGAATACACGAGGGTGATTAGTTTATGTTTGTATGTAATATGGCATGATTTGATTTATAAATTTGGTTTGGAATATTTATTTTGTGGAGGCTTTTATTTTTGCATTGTGGCCAAGTGTGCACGCGCACCGCGGACGCCATTTTGGGCGCAACAGATCCGAATTTTGCACCGCCAGTGTCGATTAAACAGACATGCCACAATATTAGAGTCCATCAAGGAAAACATGCTTCTCTTTAGAATGCGCAGTACTAATCCAATTTTACATTACCATGTTACATTTATTTATTAATCCATTTTTAATAAAGAATTATCATCCATAGTGTACATAATAACTAAATTGTTTGTAACATAAAATCATGGTTAAGTTAAAAAGAGCATTTGCACATTCCTGGCTCGTGTTCTATTATTATTTTAAGCTTTTTAAAAATATAATTCTATACCATTTCCTTAGTTGATGTGTATGAAGGAGATCATTATTTATTGTGGTTACACACACTGTAGTGTTAGCATGATTAGGAATATGGCATGCAGAATGATAGGAGAAAATAACTTAGGAGCACTTACATCATTTGGAATAGTGAGCTCATGGGAATTGGTTTGACCAGTGGCATCCAGTCCTGCTGCTGGGGCAGAAAGGGAAGTCTATTAGGATCAACCTCCTGGCAGACATTCAACAAACAAAACACCTTAAAAAGTTTGAAGGATAGATAGAGAGAAGAAGCAAGAACAAAGAATAATTGCCACAGATCGAAAGAGACAGCTATACAGAATATAAAATATAAAAAGCAAAGGTAAGATTAAAGAATAGGGAGGAAAGCACAAACCAAAGGAAGAACGAGAGGAGGAAAGGCAATAGATGTACAGAAAATATGGAAAGAGAGGGAGACAAAGATACAAGATAGTTAAAAAGAGTATTTTAGGCAAGAAGGGAAATTAAAACGTGTGACAAGATGTAACAGATGAAGGAAAAAAGACAGCAAATGAGAGCTTAAAGAAATTAAAAAAACAGGTGCTGGTTGAGAGTGAAAAAAGGGACAGTAGGTTAGTTTGCATTAAGTAAGGAAGGGTTAGAAAGGAAGCTATCTCCCTAAAAGAAACACAAATTAAAAAGGTCACATCTTAAAAGTAAATTACACATGATAAGGATTCAGGAAAGAGAAAAACTGATTAGTAGGCTTTAATTGTTTCTGTCTGTCTCATACACAACTTTTTCATGTAACATGCATCAGATGTATGTTAATGAGAATATCAAGGTTTTGCTAATACAGAAATGCTTAATATTAGGACAAAATGAAATTTAGGAAAGACGTTAAATAACAGGACATAATTGTACAACATTGGAATTAATAACAGAAACATATTACATTTAATGATGCTACGACATATCATTATTTTTTTAACAACAAAGCTGTTAACAAGGGTACAAGACAACAATGAATAACTATTAATGACATAACTCATTACAAGTGTAATTATAAAAATTAGTCACAGTTAAACGTGACAACAGGAAACTTGGTCATTGACCACATTTAATTAAGTGATATAATGACCATGGGAGATAAAGGTGCTTTGAGAAAGGACATCCCCAGGGAGTCATGGGTACGTACCAGGGAAACCAGGGGTGGTCTGCCCAAGGGGAGTAAAAGGGGTATGCTGCATAGCCAACTGGTGAAGCTTGGTCAACTGCAGGGCAGGATGGGAAATTAGAGCTAACCAATCAAATGGAATTATATCAGAATACAGAAACTGTCTTGCTTTAAAAAACAGGTGTAATTAATTAAATTAAGTGCATTCTTTAAATCAATCAATCATTTTTATGCTATTATTGAGAAATAAATTTGTTAAGACTAATGACATTTCTACTGTTATACATACAATAACTATTGTTAATGTCAAACTACTGTTTACATTTAAATGATAAACAAATTTTAAGCTATTAACATGCACAAAGTCAATGATTTGTAACTGGGCCAATGTACTTTCTAGCAAATATAAATCACAAAACAAACTTCAAATAATTAACACTCAACTATGTATTACTGTACTACACACAGCAGAAACTACAGCAAACTGTCTTCCACTTATTAAATGACAGAAAGTAAATGCTGCCCAGAACAAATAAGAAAGAGGGCACTGATTGTAGTGCACAGGACTCACGTCTGGATGAGGAATTGCATACTGTCCCTGAATTGTGTATGCCTAAAACAAAAGGTTAAAAACATGCAATTAAATTTATCTGTTTACTTTAAAAAACTAAATTATACCTCAACAAAACTGAATAAAAATACTCCAAAATCACATTCACTTAAAATAATAGCTACATTTAAAATTAAAGCATTATTGTCCATTTCTTTAATTTTAAAGCACACAAAAAAAGCCTGAAGTTAAAGGAATAGCTTGCCCTTTTAGGACAGATAGGATTTGAGTCAGATTTTGAATGTGTATGCAGGTGAATGTTCTTTTCTCCCTTTTCCTTCCCCTCCTGTAGACTGTAACTTATATTGCAGTGGGATTCCATTTGGGTCAGCATTGCTAAAGTGCCTTGTACAAATGACTATTCATCACGTGTAAGCCTGGGCAGTGAGTGGCCTTTCAACTCTGGGGGCAGCTAAGCCAAGACCCCTCCTACCCTAACCTGAGGTCCATGCATGCAGGAATTACTGGACAATGATCAAGAGCAGGAACTCTGGTTGCTTTTCCGTCTCTAGCCTGGGAATACTGAAGCCAACTGCACCCCTTCTGCCACCGCAGCTGAGATCGGTTAACTCATCATAAATCAAGGATTGAATGTGGAATCTTCCTGGTCTGCATGACACAGTATCACTTCATGAAAATGTGGTTTAAGAAAGACTGACATACTTTAGAATCAGCACTGAGAGAACCTGTACATTGACTTAGCAAGCAGAGACAAGATAAGTAACAATGTCCATTGCTAGGTACTCTGCTGTTTACCTAGAACCTCTGGTATATACTTTAAACATTGAAATGGTTGCCATGTAATGAAATATATCAAATATATAAGGGCAGTCAATTCCTCAAAATTGAAAAATCAAGCTAGTTATAAAATATTTAAAATGCAGTAACTGAGTAAGATAATATGACATGCAATACTTTAGATTTCATGTTTTGCAATCTAATCAAATCATTATTTGAGGTAGGGGAAGACCAATATAGTATTGTTAATAATAGAAAGTCAGAATTTATGAATTCACTACATAATATTAAAGCTGTCTCAATTAATATTATGTTAAAAACTGTCAAACAAATTCAGATTGATGTAGTATCAGGAAAAACTGAGAATAATTAGAATTAATAGCAGATGTTAAGTTATTAGTCAGCCCCTACATAAATAAGATACAGGCATGCTAAGTTTCTAAATTAGTAATTAAGACAAGAAAGAAGACAGAAAAAAATTTGAAAAACTAACAGGTGCTGGCTGATGGTGGGCCAAGACGCTGTGGTTTCCTGCGGAAGCCAAAATGGTGTCTGCTCTTACCTGGCCACCTGCAAAAATGACGGGTGCAGAGGCAGGCTTTGGGCGATAGGGAATAGTGGCGCCTTTGGGTGGGGACTAAAGACAAGGAACATAAAGCAATAGAAGCAATGTTTTACTTACATATCTTCTTACTAAATTGAAAGGTTTTTTTCTTGCTTTTGTAACTAGTTTCATAAAACAGTTCAAAGCATTAACTCCAACGTACAATTCAATATTGTTGATGCTTAACAGTTCCTCATGTTTATTATTAACAATTTGAGATTAATTTTATGATTTAACAGATCCATTTACTAATAAAGTGATTGTATAATCTTATAGTAATTCATCCTCATCACTGAAAAAATGCATAATTGTACAATTACTATTATTCTAGCTACTGGCTGCAGGTTCAAATGTGAGGGTAGGTTTCGCATTTTTCTCCAAATGTCATACCTCCAGCATCACCACACAGATCTGTTTTACACATTGAATGATGGCATCTGGTGTGCCAGAAATAGTAACTGCACGTTCAGTGGAGTTTGGAAGCATGTCACCTGCTACCTGCACCTGGGCCCCTGTGGTCTATAAAAAAAGAATAAAAGCATATTTATACCCTTCTACAGATACAGTAGAAAGAAGTTGAATGACAACTTGAATCCACTGATAAAAAGTACACAATTATTATTTCTTAAACATTTGTAATGACTGAATTTATAATGAATTAGCACTCATTTTTTTCAACAACACTAAGCAATTATATATCTTGAAATACCTTTTCTCCAGAATGATTCTGAATATGTACCTATTAAAGTTAAATATATTCCATTCTATGAAAGACGTTTATCTTTGTAAAGTTTGGCACAATGCCTTGAACAAGTATTTGCACAGATATATTACAGAACCATTATCATGATATTCTATAAGAGATCCAATAAAGCGTGACAATATTCTTTTTGGTTTGGGAACAAATTCCTCAAAACTCTACATGTAAAAGTCAAATATTGTAGGATTTTAAGTGTGCCTTGGGTTCAATGCAATAGAGCTCTATGGAATAAATTTAAAATCCCATTGGATTTTATAGAATAAGGAATACAACCAGATCCATGGTCTACAAAACCTAACAACATGAGAATTTAATTTAAAGAATGCAACATGGCATCTAATATAAAATGGTAAAAATACCTATAACTTTCTTAGCTACATCGTATCACACATTGACCATGACTATATACTTTTAGTGCATCAATGAATGGGTTTATAGTCTTTTAGTGGCAGACATGAAGAGCATTGATGCCACTGATACGTAAAGATGGCTAGGTGTATGTGGAATTCCAAAGGAAGACCTGATTAGCTTGTGTTATCACAATATACATGTAAATGAACTTTGCAGGAAACCTTGGGGGAGAAATTCATTATAGCCCCGTTTGGGGCAGTAAATTTTAAAAGTTGAGAAAATTAGCGCCAGGCGCTAATGTTTCTTAACTTTAAAAAAATTTGGTTTTGGGCTCCAGGAAAGAAGTGAAGCACTAAATCAAGCACTCCACTTCCTTCTTGGAGCACAATCGACAGCAGGCGGGGCGGAGACTTCAGCAGCGCTGCACACTGGGCCGTGCAGCACTGCCGAGTTCAAAGGCTCCTTCCCTCCCTTAAAGGGAAGGGCCATCGCTGCAGGATCTGCAATAGAAAAATTACCTACCTGGACCACCAAGGCAGCCGCGATCCCATGCGATCAGCCCGGCACTCAAGCAGAGTGCCGGGCTGATCAATCCCAGGCAGGAACCAGCGGAAAAAACTGCAACAAGAAAGGTAAGTTTTTTTTTTACTTACCTCGGTCACCTCGCCTTTAATTATCACCGAAGTGGCCAGCCACCTGATGCACGCCTCCTGCAGCTATCAGTGTTTTCAACCGGCGCTGCTGCAGGGGGCGGAAGTCAATTTCGGGTCCGGGGTGCTACTGAGGCGATGTGCACGGTGATGACGTCATGATGTCCGGGCAAAGGAGATTGGGGTGCAACGCCATAGCGCCGCTGCAAAACTCCTGCCGAATATGGCAGGAGTTGGTGTCAGCACCATGCCCAGTCGCAAAGCTATTATTAGCGTAACGGGAGGCACAAAGGCACCCAAATTCGCCCCCCTTATATATGCTTATATAGACTGAGCACAATGTCAGCATTGGTACAGAAGAGGGCAATGTCGAACTGAAGTCCATGTAAAAGATTTTTGAAGGTCAGAAAACTTAGATGAACTAACTGAAAGGCCGGAATCTTTAACTTGGAGTCAGGTTGCGTGCATGCGTGCCAGCTGTGGAGCAGGTTGGGAACCCGAAGATGTGAGCAGCGTGAGTGTGAGTTTTAGAATATGAGAGTAAACTAGCGAGAGTCATAAAAACAGATTGCAAAAGCTTCTATAGGTATGTAAAAAGGAAAAGATTAGTGAAAGTAAATGTGGGTCCCTTACAGGCTGAGACAGGAGAAATTATAATAGGGAATAAGGAAATGGCAGCAAAATTAAACAAATACTTTGTGTCTGTCATCACGGAAGAAGATGCAAAACACTTCCCGGAAATAGTGGAGAACCAAGGCTCCAGCGAGAATAAGAAACTGAAAGAAATTAGTATTAGTAAAAAAAATAGTACTGGAGAAATTAATGGGACTGAAAGCCGATAAATCCCCTGGACCTGATGGCCTACATCCTAGGGTTTTAAAAGAGGTGGCTATAGAGATAATGGATGCATTGGTTGTCACTTTCCAAAATTCCATAGATTCTAGAACGGTTCCCGCGGATTGGAAGGTAGCAAATGTAACCCCACTATTTAAGAAAGGAGGGAGAGAGAAAACGCGAACTACAGACCATTTAGCCTGACATCAGAAGTAGGGAAAATGTTATTATTAAGGACGTGGTAACAGGGCACTTAGAAAATAATAATAGGATTGGGCAGAGTCAACACGGATTTATGAAAGGGAAATCGTGTTTGACAAATCTGTTATAGAGTTTTTTGAGGTTGTAACTAGCAGAATAGATAAGGGGGAACCAGTGGATGTGGTGTATTTGGATTTTCAGAAGGCATTCGATAAGGTGCCACACAAGAGGTTATTAAACAAAATTAGGGCTCATGGGATTGGGGGTATTATACTAGCATGGATTGAGGATTGGTTAACAGACAGAAAACAGAGAGTAGGAATAAGCGGGTCTTTTTCGGGTTGGCAGGCTGTAACTAATGGGATACCGCAAGAATCAGTGCTTGGGCCTGAGCTATTCACAATCTACATCAATGATTTGGACAAGGGGACCAAATGTAATATATCCAAGTTTGCTGATGATACAAAGCTGGGTGGGAATATAAGTTGTGAGGAGGATGCAAGGAGGCTTCAAGGGAATATAGACAGGCTAAGTGAGTGGGCAAGAACATGGCAAATGGAATATAATGTGGAGAAATGTGAAGTTATCCACTTTGGTAGGAAAAATAGAAAAGCAGAGTATTTTTTAAATGGTGAGAGATTGGGAAATTTTGGTGTTCAGAGTGACCTGGGTGTCTTTGTACACAAATCACTGAAAGTTAACATGCAGGTACAGCAAGCAATTAGGAAAGCAAATGGTCTGTTGGCCTTTATTACAAGAGGATTTGAGTATAAGAGTAAAGACGTCTTACTGCAGCTGTATAGGGCCCTGGTGAGACCACACCTGGAGTATTGTGTACAATTTTGGTCTCCTTACCTAAGGAAGGTTATACTTGCCATAGAGGGAGTGCAACGAAGGTTCACCAGACTGGTTCCTGAGATGGGGAGATTGTCCTATGAAGAAAGATTGAGTAGACTAGGCCTATATTCACTAGAGTTTAGAAGAATGAGAGGTGATCTCATTGAAACATACAAAATTCTTACAGGGCTTGACAGGGTAGATGCAGGGAGGTTGTTTCCCCCGGCTGGGGAGACTAGAACCAGGGGTCACAGTCTCAGAATAAGGGGTCAGCCATTTAGGACTGAGATGAGGAGAAATTTCTTCACTCAGGGGGTGGTGAATCTTTGGAATTCTCTACTCCAGAGGGCTGTGGAGGCTCAGTCGTTGAGTATATTCAAGACAGAGATCGATAGATTTTTGAATATTAAGGTAATCAAGGGATATGGGGATAGTGCAGGAAAGTGGAGATGAGGTAGAAGATCAGCCATAATCTTATTGAATGGCTGAGCAGGCTCGAAGGCCCAAATGGCCTACTCCTGCTCCTATTTCTTATGTTCTTATGTTTTACTTAATGGCCCCAATTAAAACAGTCATGTGCATTTACCGACCCAATTAAATGGAGCGGGTCTAATGATGTCATCGATGACTCGTTTTCAGCGCGGATATTTAAAGCAGCCTTGCTCACATCTCATTTGAAGGTTGATGTAGGAGTGCATAAGTTGGTTTGCAGAGTTCTGAATAACGTGATAGAACTGATAAAACTGTGGGTCATGGAAACAAGCAGGGGGCCACACCAAGATTCAACGACGCCTCCCTCAAACTTCTGGTGCAGCAAGTAAGAGCACACAGGGAGATCCTCTTCCCTGGCGATCGATGCAAACGACCACCCAAAGACACAAAAAGGGCATGGTTGGAGATCGCAGAGGAGATCAGTAGCAGGGATGTTGTCAGGAGGACGTGGATCCAGTGCTGGAAAAGATTCAATGATCTCATGAGGTCAGGAAAGGTGAGTGTAATGCCACACTCACCTACATCCTTATGTGCCTCTCACCACAACCCCATCACTCTGCCTTCTCAAGCCTACTCCTGCACATCATTCCTCACACCAACATACCTTGAAAGTCCACCCATCCCTCTCTGTCTATGTACATACTCACATCCCCATCTGACTAACCACCACTGACACTCACCCTCATCCTAGTGCAATCATAGCAAGTAACACCACTGAAGGAGGCCATTTGGCTATGTAATGCCACTCCCTCATAGTCACCCTCTACAGATGTAGCCCATCCATTCCTTACACTCATTCCATCACTCCCACTTAAAGTTCTCTTCTTTCCCTCTTTGCAGGAGAAGAGAGCCCACAACAATAGGGAGAGGCCGAGAACCAGAGGTGGCCCTCCAGTCTTCAGTTAATTGACTCCAGCAGAGGAGGCAACCCTGGAGATCTCTGGAGTTGCAGAGCTGCTGGTGGTGGGAGATGGAGAGAGGGGGACATCCCAGCAACCTGGTGACAGAATTACATCTCATACAGCCACATGGCATACAGCAGTCACTCATATGGTGACTGATGTCAGCAGCCAGTGAAATGTCATCATGTGCATAATGGTAATGTTACCCATTCTTAATATAACACTTCTAATTCATCTTTTTACTCTCCCACAGGTCCATCAAGTGCACGCCCCACTGTCCAGCCGGAGGAGGAAGATGACTCCACAGAGGAAGCTCCAGCCTCTGAGGGTGCACCGTCAGCAGACCCAAGCGCAGCCAGCACCAAGCGCAGATGCGCACACCTCAGTGGGTCCTGTGCGAGATAGAGTAGTGTTGTCACCTGGTGTCTCACATCACAAATGAGCAAGAGCAGATGGTGTTGACAAGGACAGCAGTGGAGACTCCTCGCCGAAGGGCACAGGACGCTCCAAGCTCTGCTGAGCTGCATGCAGCTGCTGAACCTCAGGGGCCATTGAGAAAGAGTGTGAGCTTGGAGGGGCAGCAACAATTGCATGAGGCTCTGGCAGCTTTTGCAGCTGCGATGTGTGCAAATGTGCAGAGAATGGAGGAGTCCATCTCCAACATGAGCACCACCATCTCGCAGGCAATGACAACGATGTGCTGTTCCATGGAAAGGATGGCCACCTGCACGAAGCAGAAATGCGCCAGGCACACAAGAACATGCTTGCTGTGGACAACAGATGTCAGATGCTCATTGACCTCATCTCGAGGAGGATATAAATGTAGACTTGGGCGTTCATCGCCCCACTGATGTGCAGCAAGGTGCTCTCCAGCTCCTTGCTAGCAGGGAAGTGCGGGTGACCCATGAGAGGAATTATGTTGAGAGGGGACATGGAAGTGGGGGCTCTTCTCAAAGTGCTCCCATTTCTCCCCCATTGCCTCCCCCTCAGTCAGAGCCCCACATGCTGCCTCGGATCCCGATGGCCGAGTCTGCCCCTGCACAGTTGCAGAAGGAGCAGACTTTGGCGGGGCCCTCACAGGCTCCAAAACCCAGAGAACTTCCACCAAAAGTGTCTAAGCAGTCGCAGCAGGGAAGTGAGCAGCCGGCCTCTACCTCTGCTGAAGCCACAGGGGTTGCACCTCGTAGAAGCACTCGGAAAAGAAAAAAAGACACAATCCTAGATGCACAAGGGTATGTACGTGGGTGTATGAACAAATGTTAGTGATAAGTTTCAGTTATATTTATGACACAGATAAATTTATTTCTTTGCACCACTTCCCGGTCTTGTCTATTTTTGCCTGCTACCTGGGAAGTGGCCTTGTCACTTGAAGTGAATGGTGAGACATTACTTAACCTCGAGCAATGGGGATTTGGGTGAGAGGAATGGCTTGCTCACTGCAGGGCTGCTTTATGGTGTTGTTCGGCGGGGGGTGGGGAAGAGGGAACTTAGTACAGCATGTGGCAGCCATGTGGGTGCATTGGAGCAAATTAAGTAAATCTGGCCATTACAAGGCCATCCCGGGCAGTAATGTGCGCTGCTGCTGGTGCCATCTCCACCTCAGGTTCCTCCTCCTCGTGTTCCACCTGTTCCTCCTCTGAAGAGGCTGTGTGCCCTGTGCCTTGCTCCTCCTGCAGCTCCAAATCTCGCGGCTGCGCTATGTTGTGCGGCGCGCAGCAAACGACGATGATTCTGGAGACTCTGGCTGATGTGTACTGAAGGACTCCTCCAGATCTGTAAAGGCATCTGAAGTGCATCTTCAGTATGCCTATTGCTTGCCCTATGACACATCTGGTGGACATGTGGCTGTCATTATAATGCTCCTGGGCCTCCATACTTGGCCTCCTCAAGGGAGTCAGCAGCCACGTCTTCAGTGGATAGCCCTTGTCTCCAAGCAGCCAGTCGGTAAGTCTGTTTGGAGGTGTGAAGAGCTGAGGGAGGGTGGACTGGCACAACATGAAAGAGTCATGACAGCTGCCAGGGAATCTGGTGCACAAATGCATGACGAGCTGCACATTGAGGGAGTGGAAGCTCTTGCGGTTCACAAACACTCCTGGGTGATGTGGAATGGCACAATTTCCCACATTTCGTACCCAAGCTACAAATGTCTGCGATAGCCTGAGCCTCCTGAAGCACTTCTGCTCAGTTATGTCCAGGAAGCTCATCCTCTGCCTGTATACCCTGTGTAGGGGGTATCACCTCCGGCACGCTGCAGCCCTGTGATTACCCCCTCTCTCCTGTGCGGTATCAGGTCATTGAGGAGAAGGCTGCTGTTGTGGTTGCTGCTGGTGTTGTGGTTGCTGCTGTTGGTGCAGCTGGTGTGGCTGGTGGTGGGGCTCATCTTGGTCCGATTCTGAGGTCCAAGGTGAGACAGCAAAAGCGGCACCCATGCGGATATAATAGATAGCAGGTAAAGTGGAGATCAGAGGTCCAATCCCTCAATGTTGTGATAGTGACTAGCAATGGGGTAAAAGTGGCTTCCAAGGTTGCAGAAATGACCTGCAAACTGCTGACAGCTAAATCTCTGCACAAACTGGTGTCAGCAAGAGCCTTTCCAATTAGCCAAGTAATCAGGTGTAATGTGGGAGCATTTGTGTGTTTTTCCCAGCTGTCAATGAATGGACTCGCACAATGGCCACTGAGCTTCTGCCTCTCCCTCACAGGCGAGGTTCTCGAGGTGCGTGAATCCCATGCCCAATAGGTTAAAGCCAAAAGCTGCTGTTAAGAAGCTTCTTAAGGGTCTCTCAACAAGCATTTAGGTACTTGAATGAGGTCGCACGCCTCTGCCGAGTGGGTCCATGGCGCGCTGGGAAATGCGCCCGAGATAAATGCGTAAGTCGGCGGGATGACTCAAAAACGCGTTTATGATTTTGCTGCACATACTGCAGAGAGGAAATCTTGCCCCAAAGATAAGTGGTACAGGAAATAGAAGAATTCATACTTCTGCAGTTGGGGGTGCCTTTCTGAGTTTGGGTTAAGGCATATTTGGGGAAAAAATTCTCTGTGCAAGCAAGATGGAACAAGATCAGAAATATGTTTAAGATTCCATCACAACTACTATAGACAGAAAATGTTTCCCCATTGTTGGGACAAAGTAAAGGGAGTTTTACTCTGTATCTGGTTATGCTATACCTGTCCTTGGAGCATTTATTGCTGTCACTGGGTACGAAATGTGGGAAATTGTGCCATTCCCCAGCACTGAAATGATCCCCTTCACTAGCACAAAATTCACAAAGGTAAAAACAAATTAGGTGTAAGAAATACTCTACACAGCAACCTGAAAACATTCATTTAGATTTTACAATATACAGATTTTTGTAAACATTATAATGCCATTATATTCTCCCAAGGGCAATCACAGCAGGGAGGGGCATTTCCTGTTTCCATTCATACACAAATATGAGGCCATTTTTCTGAGTCTATACTGCTAACCATGGCACCTTGATATGTGCAGCCAATATGTGGGGAAGGCTTCCTGATAGTAGCACAAACTTGGAAAATTACCCCCATAATAATTTCAGCTTAGATAACAGATGAGGCAGAGTCTATTATACATTAAGAATGGTGCAAGGTTGCAACATTCCAAATCTAGCATGCCTGTAGGTGGTGCTGTTAGCATAACTTAATGTGGCATAACATTATGTGATATGGCTACCTAAAGCCAAAATATGTAACCCGCCTTTGGAAAAACAAAAAGGAAATAAACATTTAAAGATGCAGTCCTTATTTTAAATAAACCTTGAAATGCAGAAAATCAGTTCAAATGGCTCTAATGGCCAGTCACGGCATGTTGTGCCAGCAAAGAACAGTGCATCGAACTCTTAACCTATCGGCAGAACGGTCAATTTTATTTGAAGAAACCGTTTTCTGGAAGTAGATTCTCCCTGGCAACCCCCAGATATTGGAATGAATCCAATGTCTGCACCCTGTACTTTAAAAATCTCACTGCTGCAAACATTTCAATAACCTACAAATGAAGAACGAAAACCTCCCGCTTTCCTCTATCAAACCTGCAGATGACTGAAGGAATGCCACCCTCACCAGCTGAGGCAGCATTTGTGCAATGGCAAAATTACCCACCAGAATTTATGATATTAACGGCCAGGCCTCATTCCCATAAATTTTCCCGGAGATCCGCCCGTACCCAGCCAGATCCACTACCTGGCTGGTGAGAGGGAACAAGAATTTTGTGGCAGGAGTCCGCAGCTGGGGACCCATGGGAATGGTCCCTGGTAGTCAATCGAGGGAAGAGGAGGGGCTCTGGAGGCAATCGGGGGGGGTGGGGGGAAGGAGAGGAGCCTGGGGCAAGGGAGGCCCAAGGCCTCCTTCTGAGGCCTGAAGGAGCAATCCTGATCCTCCTGGCCTACAAGAAAGCCTAAATAAAAATTTTAACTTTACCTGCCTGGGCCTCTTCTGGCCCATGACCCTGCTCCCGACAGGTTTGGCCTGACGAGGAAGCTGTCACTGCTCTCCCGCTCAGGCCTCCAACTAAAATTGCAGATTGATTACGTCATCTGGCCCTGTTCTGCATATTTAAACAGGACCCTGCTGCTTTCCTCCAGGTGTCCTGCTCGCCTGCTCAAAAGACCAGGTCAATATCGGGACACGGCGGGTAGGCAGCAGGATCAGAGGGGGTGAGTGACTGCCCCCATTTAACTGCACGGTTCCCACCAGGCGGCGAAATTTAAAATCAGGGCCATATTATGTTACTATTCTGAAGCTATCGCTTTCACCCAAGTACAATTTGTGGATCTCGGGGAAGCACCTGGTCTTCATTCCACTGCAGCACAATTGAGACTGGGAAATCAGTGTAAGGGGGATGAACACAAGCCCAATGGAACAATGCGCTGCATCGCCAATATCCTGGGCCACCGTGCTGGTTAATACATTTCCAGTCTTTCTCTTATGCCAATAGGAACAAGAATTTTCTTTTTGGGCTTTGGATTTTCTTTGGACTGAAACTGAAAATCAGAACACTGCGGATTAGCCCCGAACTCAACCTGCCTCAAACCCACCCACTTCCAGTTTTAACAGAGTGGGGACAGGGGGCGGGCTGCACAGCACCCTGCAGGTCCCACGCAGCAGGTGTGCTGGCTTTTAAATAGAAAAACTGCGCATGCGTGGAATTTTGAATGGCCCGCACAGCCTGTTAAAGGGGCTGCGCAGGCCAAAAGAAAATTAGAGGGAACATAGCCCCCCGACCCTCCAAACCACGCTGTACCCACCACCACACCCTCGCGATCTCTACCCTGAGCAGCAGGAATCTGCTTCTGGGCTGCGGCCCCTTCTGCAGTGTTCCCTGCTCGACAGGGAGCCAAGCCTGTCAGTCAGGCTGCCTTCCGGATGGGAAACCTGTTGAAAAAAAACATGCACGCTGTGGAGTTAAAACTCCACAGTGAGCAGAAATCCTCCTGCGCCCCCCCCCCCCACCCCCGCACCCCCTGGTTTGGAAAGCACCCCACCCTCGGAAAATATCGGGGCCAATGACTAGTCAAGTTTTCACTTATATTTTGATTTGTATACAGTACATTACATTCACAAGTGTCAAAATCAAATCTAATAAACTCTCCAGGCAAACCTTGTTGCATACCCTGGTGCATATTTTCAGAACTTTGATGACATTTGTTTAAAATACAATTTTTACAAGAATCTAACCTCACTCAACCAGGGACTTGAGACCCTTCTATAGAATTCATTACACATTTAAAATATAATAAAAATTTCTACAGGACATTTTAGAATGTTTAAACGTGATATCCATCAGAATATTTTGATAATGGTATTTAATAATGTAATCTTTTATCAAATTAACATTAAATCTATGTATTGTCATTATTAAATTTAAAGATTGACAGGATTTAATTTACTGTCAGTTACTGTAGATTGCACTCTAGTCATTCAGGTAATAATGTGTGCATAATATGTAGTCACTTTTCCCCCGTATTGAGAATGGGATGTACAAAAATTACTCAGATTAAATATTAATTTCTAGTTTCTAATGGGTTACCTCACGGATTTCTTTGATCTTTGAACCTCCTTTCCCTATGAGAGAGCCACACTGGCTTGCTGGAACAACTAGACGTAATGTCACAGGTGGTTTACTTGTCACTGTACTATTTGTCATTGAAGCATTTATATCCTGTAATAACAACGTCAGTAAGAATTAGTCTCGGATTTGTCACTCCATTTAAAACTTTAATCTTCTACTCAGAATATCTGGGATTACAGCAAATACAGTAGCCATAAAGGAGGACAGGCATGAAGTTCATTGTGGCGTCTAAGGAAAATGAATACTCGCAGAATCTCAAACAGATGGCCAAGAGATGATATGTATGTTGAAAAATAATAATATAAAGTAAGTTGAAAACATAGGGCTCTTCTGATGATTTCAATACATTGCATGGTGATAAATATGGGTACAATTATTTCAGTAATGGCAGCTTCACTTTCCAATAGCTTCCAAATGAGTAGTATTATGCATGAGGAGCAATTCAGCTTTTGCTGTGTTTCACGTGAAAATAAAATCTTTAAAAAAAAACTCCACAGTTATAGTTAAGGAGCTTTAAAGTCGGTTTTTATTGCCGATTTAAAAACCTGAGTATTATTGGGCGTTTTTCATATTTAACATCAAAAAGAGGGAGAAAATCATGAGAGAAAAAAATGGAGCTCAAAAATGCTGGGTAAATTTGGAGAAAGTTAATAAAAATCAGTTTTTATTATAAACATCACCAAACCTCAGGAAAACAAGCAAGAGACTAACAAGGCAGAGTTAAGCTAAATGGCAACCAATAATTATTTACACAGTTCAGACACCACTTTTATAAGCCTCCATGGTAGTTCCTATAATGTAATATAAGTTTCCACGATCATAAAATACTGTCAAGCTACTTTAGTAGTAAAATATTTTTATGGCATTTGCAAAGGGAATGTGTGCTGCAAAATGTTGACTGCTAAAATTAATGTTTAAAGTAGCATATCACCATCATAGCATTGTGAAGCATAAATATTTTTAAACTCAGTTTGAAATACAAGATAGTTGATGCTAAAATTTAATTTTGTAGTATGTGCTATTATTGTAATAATTGTATGCAGCGTATCTATTTTGTTAATAAGATGGCTATAGAAGACTCTTCAGTATATGCCCTGATATTATTTGCGCACATCTGTGGAACTGATTTTTGGTAAGCAAACAATTAAAAAAAAATGTTTCTCAAATTCAGGAGGGAATCAGTTTTTACCAATTCACCACCTGAAAAATCTTCAAATTTATCAGTGGAATCAGTAATAACTGATTTTAAAAAGGTCCCTAGTTATGGTGCGGAGACCATTGAACACAAACATTTTTGAAACACATACTTTTGAAAGGATCTTGTGCACTTTTACATTTTTTCTCTCCTCCTTTCCTAAGGGTAGTGACCAATGATAGGTTACAGCTATAAGGGTGCTGGCAGCCCCCCAGCACCTCATCCAAGTGGCCATTCTTCATTTGAGAGCCCAGACAGTAAATGTCAGCATGCACCGGCACACTGGGGTAGACATCATAGTCTGCTGCCCTGTCTTCACCCGATGCTGACATGCACATACTTTGCATGAAGGGAAGAGAAACGTATCAGGTGGTGGATAATTTACTGATCTTTCCCTTCTATGGCCCAGGGGCACGGAGGCCAGTTGTAATGCTCCTCGCCATCACCCTCCCCCCCACCCCTATCCTGAACTCAGCACAGACCAGGAATTATACAGAGGACCTTCCTGATCTTATAGCTCAATACCACATTGAGCTGTGCATTCATCCATTGAGCCATAAGGATTTCCCCCGCCACCCCCCCCCTTCTGGGCTATTTCTATTGCAAATCTAGTCGACAATTTACAATAACAACAACAACTTGTATTTATATAGTGCCCGTAACTTAGTAAAACGTCCCAAGATGCTTCACAGGAGCATTATAAAACAAAAATTTGACACCGATCCACATAAGGAGATAATAGAGCAGAAAAGAGGTAACTTTTAAGGAGTGTCTTAAAGGAGAAAAGAGAGGTAGAGAGGCGGAGAGGTTTAGGGAGGCAATTCCAGAGCTCAATTTAACTGATTAAATGCATATTTAAAGTTCAAATACCTGTGTTTACTCACCTCTTCAAATTTGTGTGCTATCATCGAAAAGGCCTTGAAAATGGCATCTGTTGGGCCTGTTATTGTTACAATGCGTTCTGGACAGGACCCCTCTGAAATGTTGATTCTTGCACTACTCTATGAGACAGAATAGCTCATTGTCTGAATGCCATGAGAAATATCAATTAACCTCTAATGCACTAAAGAAAACAAGCCACTACTTACCTCCTCCCTCATCTTTTTTACCGTCTCTCCTTTCTATAAAAGAAACAAAATGTTCATACACTGATTATAACTATCTTTAAACACGTTGAAAACTCTATGATGGGGAATTAAAAATAATTGCACTAACCTTTCCAATAATGCTTCCAACTTCCTGTAGAACAACAGGAAAAAATCTGTTATAGCTCAAATTACTAGTTTTCCTTAGTAAATGAATTCTCTAAATTAAAAGAAATTCTTGTAATTTTTATAGAGCATTAATTGTTTTTAGGTTTTTTTCTGATTTAGGTGAGGGTATTAGTGTTGGAGAACATTACCAGATCCAGCAGGGTTAGACGCAGAGTTCCTGATATATTGTGGCCTGTTACAGTGAGATTTCCAATTTAGGGGCACTTTTGTGCTATGGCCCAGTGAGAACTGGAAACATGGTTATAGACAATAAACAGAACAGATACTTCCCAACAGACTAGGCTTTATTTGAATCCAGGTCCCAAAGATGAAAGTTTAGTGTCTAACCCAATGCACCATTTAGTATAAAGTACTGTATTATCCTAAATAGTACTTTGGTGTCCAGAAATAATCCCAATTGAATACATTTACTTCTGTGCCTGGGTGTTAATGGACGCAGCGCAGAAGTAGACACTGGCAAACATTGCAAACAGGAGTTACTTACCATTTGTACAACAGACACAAAAGCCTGGATTTTCTTCTGAGGAATGATCACCTCCAGAAGTATGATTGGACGGAGCTTCAGTCCACTTGAACCCATTGGTGTCCCTACTGTATTTTCCAGAGTTGGGTTAATTAAAATATTGTGGATGAGTTGAGCCATTGAAATTGTCTCTAATTAGGAGCTCGCCTATTTGGCAGTGGGAAGTAGCAAGCTGCTGCAAAATTTTAAATGTCTTCAGCATCCAGGCATCATGAGACTTTTGCTATAAACCAGGACATTTGCTGTTTGTACACTGTCAGACAGGTCTGCTGCAGGGCACAGAATTTCCCCCCGCCTACCCCCCCCCACCTCTTTGCATATGGTGATGAGAAAGTGCTCCTGCAGAAGGTCATGGAGAGGACAGAAATACAGGCAGTGAACCTTGAAGAAAGAAGCAGCAGAGAAGTGAATGGAGGTTGTCAGGGTAAATGGTGCCAATTCTAGTATTTGACACACAGCCACTGAATGCTGTAAAAAAAAGTTTGATAACCAGACCAGACCAGACAAGGTAAGAGAAGCCAGCCACGTCTTCCAAGAATACACCATACTAAGCAGTCCTGATTTGCCGCAGGGTTATCCTGAACTCCTGCCGTAACTTTGGTGAGAGATTAGCGGAACTCCTGAAGAAACAGCATAACTGCCTGAAAATGGCTCTTTAGGCCGTTTTTCCAGGGATTCCGCTAATCACCTGCCAGAGAACCCCTGTCGCAACGTCAACTTAGAAGGCCACTTACAATCAGCTCCCGTTCACTCTGTATTAAAGTGCTTGAAGAGCGTACCATAAATTGCTTTGAGGTAACAGAGTGCCCATTATACCTCCAGCCTTCAGCTTCAGTGTTCCTTCACTTTCATCTTTATATATAATCCTCCTATTAAAAGCCTTACATGTAATGCTTACAGCACAGGAAGAGGCAATTTGATCCATTGGGGGTCAACATACAGTAATCGCTCAACTGGAGCAATATTTCAACACAGTTTTAAGTTTAACGTCGAATCCATGGGTTTCCTGGGCTTCCTGAAACTGACCATTGAAAGCAACGAGAGAGTATAATGGCAATTGAGGGGGCAGATTAAAACTCATGGAAAGACTGCAATAAATGATCAGTACTCACAACTGCTTTCTCACCTAGTTGTGGGAAAGGGTTTGTTCACAGTATTTTTGATGAGTTTACTTTCTACACTTTGGAGGTTTTCTGAATCACATCAGGATGGATGGCACCTTGGCTGCCTTAGATTGGACCTCAGATGAGGAGCAATATGACCAGCACCAGCAGCTGCATCAGCCTACTGTTGAGAGACTTGCACCTGGACTGCAGAGAGGGGAGCAGCAGAGAGGGGAACAGCAGATGAGTGCAGCTCACAGGAGGCATTACCCACAACACAAGGTGTACAGACAGAGGCCGAGTTTCCTTGACATGTCAAAACAGTAGTGCTTCAGGAGGCTCAGATTGTTGTGTCAGATGGTGACCAACATCTGCAGCCTCCTAGAAGGAAACTTGCTCCCTGATGGGCCTGGTGGCCACACATTACCAGTGGCTGTCAAAGTGACCACTGCCCTCAACTTTTTTGCCTCTGGATCCTTCCAGGACTCTGCCGGAGACAAATCCAGAATCTCCCAGTTGGCGGTCCACAAATGCATAAGACAGGTGACTGATGGGTTATTTGCCAGATCTGGCAACTATGTGAACTTCACCAGCGATGACACCAGCCAGAATGAGCGGACGCTCGAGTTTGCATCTCTGGATGGCTTCCCACAGGTGCAGGGCATCATCGACTGCACACACGTGGCAATCCGCGCACCCCAGATCAACCAGGAGTATTCGTGGTTCCACTCCATCAATGTGCAGCTGGTGTGCAACCACAAAAAGATATTTCTGCAGGTGTGTGCAAGATTTCCGGGCAGCTGCTATGATGCTTTTGTCCTGCGGCATTCAAAGCTCCCCGACCTCTTTGGTCCTGCAAACAGACTGAAGGGGTGGCTGCTCGGAGACAAGGGATACCCACTTCAAACTTGGCTGATGACACCCATCAGAAACCCAACCAATGAAGCCCAACAGCGCTACAATGATTGCCATATGACCACCAGATGTGTAATCGAACAAGCCGCTGAAGATGCGCTTCAGGTGCCTAGACAGATCTGGAGGCACCCTTCAGTATGCACCAGCCAGGATGTCCAGAATGGTTGTGGTGTGCTGCACTCTGCACAACATTGCAACAGTGAGGTTTGGACCTGCAGGAGGAACAGGGCGCAGAGCAGACGATTACGAGGAGGAGAAGTAAGAAGAGGAGGAGGGAGGTGATGAGGGCAATGCAGCACCAGCTGCTCACATTGCTGCCAGGGGTGCCCTTTTTAATGCAAGATTCACTTAGGGTGGACCGATGTCAGAAGCACATGCAATGGCCACTCTTCCCATCCCGCCCCCCCCCCAATGCCACTGACACAAAGCAGTCCAGCAAACAACCAACTACCCCGGCACAATACCCCAATGGTCCCTGTCAATTCATGTGTTCCTATTCATCATCAAGCAAGTTAAAAGGTGACTTTCCACCCAGCAACCAAGAATAGGCAAGATGGGAAAGTGGTGCATACTAATAAAATTTATGCGATTCTACTAAAGAACGGAAACTTTACAACGTCACATTTTCTCATACACCCATGTGCAACTAGAAAGCTTCACTCTTCCTTTTCCTACCGCTCCTGTGTAGTGCAACCTCTGTGGCTTCAGCAGAGGTAGAGGCAGGCTGCTCAGAACCCTGCTCTGACTGCTGAGATGCTCTTGGCCAACAACCTCTGAGTTTTGGAGCCCGTGAGGGCTCTGCAAAAGACTGCTCCACCTGTACCTGTGCAGGGGCAGAATCGGCCATCGGGACAGTATGTCGAGTACTGACTAAGGGCAGGGCAATGGGTGAGATGTGAAAACGCTTTGAGTCCCCTTTCGCCATCATCCCTCTCATGGGCCAGCCACACTTCACTGCTACCACTCTGCTGTAGAGCACTTCGGTGCAGATCAGTGGGGCGCTGTAAGGTTAAGGCTAAGGTACCTGTCATCCTTTTTAAGGCGGCAACCAGAATGTGCACAGCCGTGGTCAAGACGTCCATGGACACATTTGATTGCCATGTTTGCCACGGAGTTGGCCACTCTATCAATGCAATGCCCTATGACATCATCTCACTCATGCTTGAGGAAGAGTACGCCATTCGCTCTGCAATCGTGGTCAGTGTGCTTAGAAAGCCTGTCAGTACATCGCACACTCTCTGCTGGTCCACAATGATTTGCCTTTTCATCAACGGCTCCCTGAGGATACGTTGTCTGTGACGTCCATGAGCTCCTGCTGTACACATGAAGGCCCTGTCAGAGATACAAGGTATGAATTAGTACTGGCAAGGTAAGAATGTTGCAACTTATCACTATGAAGATGATCATATTTCTCTCCCTGCTGAAATCAAGACAACATGATTGAGTGTTGTATGACATGTGTGTGCATTATATTTGATTCTGTCACCAGCTAGTTGTGGGTTCCTCACCTCCGATGGCCAAGGATGTCGAGACCCAACTGATCTCCAGCGATTCCTCCTCTGCAGTTGTTAACTGTGTGATCTGTGGAGGATCACCTCCGGTTTACTGGGTGCGTGGCAGTGGTGGATGGATAGATGGGGATGTGAGGAAGTGCCTAGAAAGAGAATGATGGGTGCACTTGCAAGGTAAGTGGGTGTGAGGAGTGATGTGATGGAGTAGGCTTGACAAGGCAGAGTGAAGGGGAGGGGGAGATGCACATAGCAGGATGTAGGTGAATGTGCAACTATACTCACCTTTCCTGGCCTGGTTAAGTCATTAAAACACTTCCTGCACTGAATCCAGGAGCGTGGCACAATGCTCCTGCTGCTGACCTCCTGGGCCACCTCTAGCCACAGCTCCTTTGTGGCAGCATTTCAGGGGAAGAGTAACTCTCCGGCTCCACACAGCCTCCAGTAATACATCAAGGGAGGCGCCATTGAAGCGGGGCACAGCCTTTGACCATCCTGAGTCCATTCTCACAGTTCGTCTTCTCTTGCTCCCAACTCCTCCAAATGCCATCTTTGGATTGGCCCTTTAAATACTAGAGTTGAGATTGCATCATGTGGGTCCACATCAAGCCCGCTGCCGCGCAATCGACGGCAAACCCGGAAGTAAAATGATAATGAGGCGGCTGCATTAAAATGTCACCACTGACAGACGCACTGAACTTACTTCTGGGTTTCCCACACGATATCAGACCACTCCCCCCACCCCCCACTCCCCACGTGCCTCCGAGTTATTATCGGAGCTATTATATCTATGCAGGCTCTTCACAAGTGCAATTCAAAACTAATCTCACTGTTCTGCCCACTTCTCATAGCCCTGTATCTTCCTCTGCTTCAAATGTTTATCCACTTATCTCTTAAATGAGAGAATGTTCTCTCAGTTTGGCAGGATCGGCCTTGACCAAGAAATTTGTTAGCTCCCAAAAACAGGCATGGGGATCGCGATGCACCAGCAACCCACACTCATCAGAGGACTGCAGGCAGCACGCAAACTTTGTGCTGCCTGCTGATTAGCATGATTGCGGCATTCAGTCCTCAGCAGGGGGTCCAAGTTCATGCAAGGCTAGCACTAAATAAAGCTAGCCTGCACTACTTAGAGGTAGTCTGCACCTCTTAAAGGATAGATGCATTCTACCTGCAAATCATCATTGAAGTGGCTGGGGAAGAAAGTGGGAAAAATCTGTTAATGATGGCACAGCAGGGGAGAAAGCATGCACCAAGGTTCTCCGATGCAGCACTGGAGGCCTTGGTGCAGGAGGTCAATTCGAGGAGAGAAGCCCTCAATCCACAGGGGCCCAGGAAGCCCTCCAGGCAACAGGAATCAGTTCAATGGGAGCAGATTGTCAATGTGTTAAATGCCAGCAGTGTTGCCCCGATGACCTGGACTTAGTGCAGGAAGAAGTTTAATGACCTCACATGAGTGGGCAAGGTCATTGAATTCATCTTCAACTGCTATATCCCACCATCTGCACCACTAGCCTCACACAATGCTCAATGCACCACACCTCCATCACTCACCTACCAACAATCTCTACTAAACACGACTCACACCTCATATTCATAGCTTCACCTCCCCCTCACATACTTACCTCTGCTGCAAGACTCACACTCACATCTCACAGTTTGCACATACTGCTAGCTATTCAACCATGATAGGCACATCATCCAAACACTTTGCACCACACTCACTGACACACTTCCCTTTCTTTTGCAGGAAAAGGTGGCTCACAATCGGCATCAGCAGAATGGCTAGGAATGCTGAGGCGCCGCCCCGGTGGAGTGGCAATGGCTCTGTGGAGGATGAACCTGCTGTGCTCTCTCAGGATGACAACATTCATCCTCCCACCACTGCCACTCTGCCAGTGCCCTTTCTGTTGCCCGTCAGCCAGCCAGCCCAGACTGCTGCCGCTCATGCCGAGGTGGTGCAGTCCGCAGCCAGGCCTTCTAGGCCTAGAGCTGTTCGAGGTCGTCCTCCAAGGCCATCTGCAGTCTCCCCCACTCAGTCAGCAGCCTTCCACCAGCCATGTTCCAGCCACTGGGGTAGCACTTCATAGGAGCACTTGGACAGGCAAAGGCAAACTGAAGGCAGGCACTAAGGGAATGCACAAGGGTGATAAGTTGACTTTTTTAGTTTATATTGGATGGACTGATGGATAAAGTTGTATTGGAATGTTTTATTTGTAGTGGAATTTATTTCAGCATAGTGGCCAAGAGGACATGGTGATGGTCAGTAACAGAGGGAAGGTAAGGTGTGGGACTAATATTGATTGGGGAATTGGTGTTGCATTTACTCGTACCACAGTCGGATGTGTCAATCACGGACAGCCCGGGCAGAAAAGGGCTGTCTGGGCTGCCTCATCCTCTTCTGCTTCCACTTCCTCCTCCTCCTCCTCAGCTGGTCGCCATATGCTTGGTGGCAAGGGCTGGGCCCTCATGATAGTGAGGTTGTGGAGCATGCAGCAGACCATGACAAATCTTAAGATGCATTCTGGTGACTACTGCAGAGCCCCTCCTTGGAAGACCCTAGGTGGGTAAGGCCTCCTGCTGAGAGCACTTCTCTCCTCCTCCTCCCTCTGTGAGCAGCTTGTCCTCTTTTTTGCTGCCACTGCTCCATCTCCCTGTCATGCTGCAGGCCAAGGGGGTTGACAACTAGAGCACCCATGACAAGGAGCAAGTGGTCTGACCAGAACCCTTAAAGTCAGATGTAAGGCCTTCCCCACTTGCAGCACCACTCCCTGTCACCTGACCAACATTAAACAACTCTAGAAGGCTGCAAAAACAAACTTACACAGAGCTAGTAGCAATTAATCAACAACTGACAGGAGAGTGGTTGATGATCCCTTTAAATATCGCTGGTAGAGGGTCCATGCAGTTGCTGAATGCACGCTCAGCTGTGCAAGGTTAACACAGGGCGTTACTTCCAGCATTGAGGACGAAAATGGTAGCGCTGATGTCAAATCAGCCTTAAACGCTGATTGATATCATAATCTGCCCACTCTACATTCTTCTGGTGCACGCTCCCAGCGCCGCCGCTACCACCCTCACCAAGATGGCGTCTGCACCAGAATTGTGCACACTGCTCAGATGCCATTTTCGACCCAAAACGACACTCATAGCGTCCAAACAATGGGTGCTACGCAATCAAATTTCTAGGCCCTTATCTCTAAGAATTGGTGCATTAAGGAAATGGTTTGAGATAGCCACGGGATAACCCACCTCCCCCCTGCCACATACACACACACTTCTGCCAATTTTTTCTCCTTGATTTAAGTGGAAACAGCTTACCTAAGCCAACAGGCATCTTCCTGAAAATATAGATAATAAATATATATTTTAAGTTCAAATATTTGATGCTACTTACTACGTGATGAATTACCAATGGACAATGCCATGGAGTGAAAGGTGGTAGGTAGGTTTGATCACCCACTATATTGAGTTCGCAAACTCAGTTGCATTGCTGTGAAGAAGTGGCAAGCAAAGGCAAAACACCTTCTGTCAGTGACAGAAGGGGTGTAGGAGACATAAAAAAAATCAGGCGAGGAGTCTACAATGAGCCAATTTTATGCCTTTTGGCAGCTGGCTCATAACTATGTTGGCACTGGTCTGGGGAAAACAACCATCCTCTGCTTTCTCTTTCCAAGGTAGGAAATCCTCATTCTTTTAGCAAGGGCACAAAAAAAGCATTAGTATCACTCTAGTTTTGTGTCATCAACAACATTACACAAGCTGTAGTTTAACCAAGGAATTCAGGGGAGATTAAAAATCATGGAGAAAGACTTCCTTTATATACTAAAATTATCACTGTATTCTTTATAAATAAGTTTATATCTTTCATCAGTAGCTGACAAAATAATGAAACTGATCATTGGGAACCAAATTGAGTACTATAAAAGTAACCTAATAAGTGATAACTAATATGTTTTCAGAACGGGCAGATCCTGCCCAACCAACCTCCTTGACCATTTTGAGGAAGTGATAGCCCAAGTGAAGACGGAAAACCTATAATATAGTGTTCCTTGACTTTAAAGAAAACTTCAGTAAAGTTCCACATGAAAGGCTGCTACACAGTGGAAGTGGATAAGTAATTGACTGAAAAGAGGATGTTACAGGTGTTAGTTAGGGGATTTGTGTCAGGCTAGGGAGATGTACAGGAAACTCTTTGGTATCCGGCACCGACGGGACCGGCGTGGTGCCGGTTGATCAAACATTCCGGATAACGGAGCGTTATATCTACCAAGGCTATTTTTAACAAACAAAAATAAAAAATCAAGAAATGTGCAGTATACAGTATTTGGGTACTCACCTGTGCGGGAGACACACAGTAAAATGGCCGATCAGAAGAGACTCCCGGCAGCGCGGGAGAATCAGACTCCTGTTACTGCAGTGTTCGGACTTCCGACAGCGCCAGGAGGCCGAGTAGTGGCACTTTGGAGAACTACCCCCACTGACTAACTCGGTGTTCGCGGGAGACTCGGACTCGGCAACATTGCCGGTTATTTGAGAGGAGTTTTCGGAGTATGATTTTTGCCGGTTAAGAGAGAATTCCGGATATTTAGGTGCCGGTTAAACAAGAGTTTCCTGTACTGAGTGAAATCCCCAGGGATTGGTGCTGTTTCTGATTTAAGTAAATAATCTGGATTCAGAATGCTGAGCAAGGTTGGCACAGTCAAAGAAGATATTAAACTGAGGAGGACAGTAAAGTCTAGTGAAGTCACTAAGGAATTGCAGAAGGACCTGGGCAAAATTTGCAATCAGGCAAATCTATGGCAGATGAAATTCAAAACAGGTAAGTGCAAGCTTTTACTCAATGAAAAAAATGGGGGACCTGCTTATTTAATCAATAGTGTTGAATCTATCTAGGGGAGAGGCCAAAAGAGATCTGGACATAATAGTTGACTCAACAATGATTATGTCCACCCATTGCAGAGCAGCAATCTACAAAGCGAATAGTATGCTGCGCTATATTGGAAATCCGTAGTGTAAGGGAAACACCCAGGTTCTGGAAGCAGGATTAGGAGCAAAGGCAGGTAAATTGAGTTGAGATACATGGCAGCATTGATCTAATCGAATGGCGGAACAGGATGAGAGGCTGAATGGCCTACCCCTGTTCCTATGCAAGTCTGAGGCTGTCATACTGTATACATGAGCTGTATACAGTAGTGGTCTGGACAGGTCACACCTTAAATACTGTGCTCAGTTCTGGTCACTGAGGCACAAGGGAAACACCCAGGCTCTGAAAGCAGTACAGAGAAGAGCCACAAGGAAAGGTGACCTATACAAAAGGGACGGTCTACACCTGTGCAAGGATGGAACTGATGTTCTCGGGGTAATTTTTGATAAAGCAGTTCGGGAGCATTTAAACTAGTATGGCAGGGGGCTAGAAACCTATGTAGTGAAATAGAGGAAAGTGAAAGGCAGACAGAAATAAATGGTAAAAGGGTGAGGAACAAAAAACAAAGGGCCAAACTAATTCATAAAAAATGTGAGCATAAAAAAAGCCTGAGGGTTTTATACCTTAATGCGAGAAGCATCAGGAACAAGGTAGATGAATTAGCTGTGGAAATAGAGGTTAATAATTATGATCTAATTGGGATTACGGAAACATGGTTGCAGGGTGAGCAGGGCTGGGAGCTTAACATACAGGGGTATTCAGTATTTAGGAAGGATCGACAAAAAAGAAAGGGAGGAGGGGTAGCATTGCTGGTAAAAGAAGGGATAAATGCAATTGAAAGGAAGGATATTAACTCAGTTAATACAGAATCTATATGGGTGGAGCTAAGAAATAGCGAGGGGCGAAAAACATTAATAGGAGTGGTATATAGGCCTCCAAATAGTAAAATAGAGGTTGGGGAGGGCATCACGAGGGAAATTAGAGAAGCGTGCAATAAGAGCACAGCTGTCATCATAGGTGACTTTAACTTGCATATAGATTGGAATAGCCTAATCAGTAAAAATAATGAGGAGGAGGAATTCCTTGAGTGTTTAAGGGATGGTTATCTGGATCAATATGTCGAGGAACCAACTCGGGAACAGGTTATATTGGACTGGGTACTGTGCAATGAGAAGGGACTAATTAGTAATCTTGTTGTACGGGGACCCTTGGGTCAGAGCGATCATAACATGATCGATTTCTCACTCGAAATGGAGAGCGAAGAAATTGACTCAGAGACTAAGGTCCTGAATTTAAACAAGGGGAATTATGATGCCATTAGACGGGAACTGAGTAGGTCTGATTGGACAACGTTCCTGGGAGGACTGGAGGTAGATAAACAATGGCAAGCATTTAAAGATAGAATGACAAAATTGCAAAAATTGTTTATACCAATCTGGCATAAAAGGAAATCTAAAAAGGTGACTCAACCGTGGATAACAGGGGAAATTAGAGACAGCATAAAATCCAAAGATAGGGCGTATAAAATAGCCAAAAAAAGCGCCAGAGCGGAAGATTGGGAACAGTTTAAGATAGAGCAAAGGAGGACAAAGGGCTTAATCAAGAGGGGCAAAATAGCTTACGAAAGCAAGCTGGCGGAAAATATAAAAACTAACTCCAAAAGCTTTTATAAGTATATCAAGAGGAAAAGACTGGTGAAAACCAAAGTTGGCCCATTGCAGTCAGATACGGGGGAATATATAACGGGAAATAAGGAAATGGCAGACCAACTAAATGCATACTTTGGGTCAGTCTTTATGAAGGAAGACACAAAAAACCTCCCTGGGATATCGGGAAAAATAGGGACATTTGCAAAGGAGGAACTGACGCAAATCAATATCTCTAAGGATATGGTGTTAAGGAAGCTAAAGGGATTGAAGGCGGACAAATCCCCAGGGCCTGATAACATGCATCCTAGGGTGCTAAAGGAGGTGGCCCTAGAGATAGCGGATGCACTAAGTATGATTTTTCAGAATTCATTAGACTCGGGAACAGTGCCCATGGATTGGAGGGTAGCTAACATTACCCCACTATTCAAAAAGGGGGGTAGGGAAAAAGCAGGTAATTACAGACCTGTAAGCCTTACATCAGTTGTGGGCAAAATGCTGGAGTCCATCATTAAGGATGAAATAGCGGAGCACTTAGCAAATGGGGACAGGATAGGACAGAGTCAACATGGATTTACAAAGGGTAAATCATGCTTGACTAATCTATTGGAATTTTTTGAGGGAGTAACTGGTAGAATAGATGGGGGAGAGCCAGTAGATGTGGTGTACCTGGACTTCCAAAAGGCCTTCGATAAGGTCCCACATAAAAGATTAGCAGGGAAAATTGAAGCTCATGGGATAAAGGGGAAAGTATTGACGTGGATAGAGAACTGGCTGTCAGATAGAAAACAGAGAGTTGGAATAAACGGCTCATTTTCTGAATGGCAGGCAGTAACAAGTGGGGTACCACAGGGATCTGTCCTGGGTCCCCAGCTGTTCACAATTTACATTAATGACCTGGATCAGGGAGTCGGATGCAGCATTTCCAAATTTGCGGACGACACTAAACTAGGAGGGGGGGTGAGCTCAGAGGAGGAGACCAGGAAGCTCCAGAGCGATTTGGACAGACTGGGTGATTGGGCGGATAAATGGCAGATGCACTATAATGTGGACAAGTGCGAAGTTATCCACCTTGGGTGCAGGAACGGGAGGGCAAATTATTATTTAAATGGCAATAAATTGGGAGAGGGGGAAGTACAGAGAGACCTGGGTGTTCTTGTACACCAGTCACTGAAGGCGAGCATGCAGGTGCAACAGGCGGTCAAGAAGGCAAACGGTATGCTGGCCTTCATAGCAAAAGGGTTGGAATACAGGAACAGGGATACCTTGCTGCAGCTGTACAGGGCACTGGTGAGACCACACCTCGAGTACTGTGTACAGTTTTGGTCGCCTCATCTGAGGAAAGATGTTCTTGCCATGGAGGGGGTGCAGCGGCGATTCACCAGGCTGATACCAGGAATGGCGGGATTGACCTATGAGGAGAGACTATGTAGTTTAGGGATGTACACACTGGAGTTTAGAAGATTGAGAGGGGACCTCATAGAAGTGTATAAAATTCTGACAGGTCTAGACAGACTAGATGCAGAAGGAATGTTTCCCTTGGCGGGTGAGAACAGAACTAGAGGACATAATTTAAGGATAAGGGCTAAACCATTTAGGACAGAGATGAGGGGGAATTTCTTCACTCAGAGGGTGGTGAACCTGTGGAACTCATTGCCACAGAGGGCAGTGTACGCCAGCTCATTAAATATATTTAAGAGGGAATTAGATATATTTCTACAGGCAAAAGGGGTTAAGGGTTACGGAGAGAAGGCGGGGACGGGATACTGAATTGGACGATCAGCCATGATCTCATTAAATGGCGGAGCAGGCTCGAAGGGCCGGATGGCCTACTCCTGCTCCTATCTTCTATGTATCTATGTATCTATGTTCAAAAATGTGACCCTTTAGTCTTCAAAGGAAGTGAATAAGAGGGACCTCATAGATATTGATGTATAAGATACTGAGTCGAACAGAATAGGTTAATCCTGGGCTCTATTTCAAGTTAGTTAAACCATGACTGTAGCACAATGGGACATTAGTACAAATTTAGGATTGATGTCAGGCAGCACTTCTACACCAAAGAATGTTTAATACCTAAAATAGTCTTCTGGGTAGGATAGTGGTGCCAAAAACTCTAGGCTTATTCAAGAGGCTGTTAGATACTTTTATGCAGGATCCTTGTTTCTATGGAAGAATGAGCTAGTTGGACTGAATGGGCATCCTCATAATAACATAATAATAGTTTCAGGCAAGAGAAGACCTTTGGTCCATATAGCCCACCTAGCCACAGTATTGCCTTCTAATAACCCTGAATCCCATTTGTTGACAAGAACCTGTCTAGTTCCTCCTTGAAACCAATTAAAGTTTCTTGTTCCACCACCCATGTCAGAAATCTGTTCCAAATACTTATCACCCTTTTAGTAAAAAAAAATGTTCCTCCTGTATTTTGAAGGTGGCAGGACAAGTTAATAAGGCTGTTTAAAAACCATACGGGATCCTGGGCTTTATAAATAGAGGCATAGAGTACAAAAGCATATAAGTTATGCTAAACCTTTATAAATCGCAGTTGTGGCCTCAGCTAGAGTATTGTGTCAAATACTGTGCACCACACTTTTGGAAAGCTTTCAAGGCCTTGGAGGGGTGCAGAGAAGATTAACCAGAATGGTACCAGGGATGAGGGACTTCAGTTATGTGGAGAGACTGGAGAAGCTAGGATTGTTCTCCTTAGAGCAGAGAAGGATAAGGGGAGATTTAATAGAGATGTTCAAAATGATGAAGAGTTTTGATAGAGTTGGTAGGGAGAAACTCTTTCCACTGGCAGGAAGTTCGGTAACCAGAGGACACAGATTTGGGATAATTGGCAAAACAACCAGGGGGAAGATGAGGAAAAAAATTATACCGTGAGTTGTTACAATTTGAAATGCACTGCCTGAAAGGGTGTTGGAAGCAGATTGCATCGTAACTTTCAAAAGGGAATTGGATATATACTTGAAAAGGAGAAATTTGCAGGGTGATGGGGAAAGAGCAGGGGAGTGGGACTAATTGGATAGCTCTACAAAGAGCCAGCACAGACACGATGGACCGAATGGCCTCCTTCTGTGCTGTATCATTGTATGATTTCCTATTTCCTTTTGTTGACCTTAATTTGTAAATATGACCCTTTAAGCTTAAATTCTGTACACAGCAGAAAAGCTTACTTGGATCCAATTTGTCCAAAACTTTCATAACTTAAACACTTCTACTATATCCCCTCTAGGTCTTCTGTTTTCAAGAGCAATAAGACAACGGTAGTCGATTTGTTCTCATACGTCATTCCATTAAACTCTGGGATTAACATGTGTAGCCCTTCTCTGTACCCTCTCCAATAATTGAAATAGGGAGACCAAAGCTGCACACAGTACTCCAGATGTAGCCGCACCAGGGCCAAATAGTTTTAAAATTACCACTCTGGATTTACATGATATACCCCTTACTGTGCATCCCAACATTTTGTTTGATTTTTTAACAGCCTGGGAACGTTGTGCTGATGGTTTGAGTGACCTGTCCGCTATAATTCTAAGATCTCTCTACTGCTCTGATACCTCAAGCACATTCCCATTTCACACATTAACTATCCTTCTGGCAAATCTCAAAATCTTATATTTTCCTGTATTAAACTGCATCAGCCATTTCTCCACCCACTGCTGAAGCTTGTCAAGATCATTTTCAATTTGTGCATATTGATATTTATCATTTGCCACTGCTCCCAATTTGGTATCATTTGCAAATTTGGACACTTTGGACACATTCCAATACATTCCATCTATCCCATGGGCTTGGACATATGTAGTAGCCGATTGGCCCAGAAATTCGCCTCTCCGGCTTGCCGCGGGGGTAAGGATCGCGCACGCTCTTACCTACCGCGCCCGCCGTTGTGTTTTGGGCCCACAGGAACTTCAGCTCCTGGTCCTGCTCCAAGAGCCGGCGCACAGTGCTTGCATGTCCCAGGGGCGCAGTTAGTGCGATGCGTCCCCTGGGATCACGTGGGCCATGGAGAGCCAATGGCAGCAGACCATCTTTCATTCATAGATTTGACAGACCTGTCAAATCTGTGAATTGAAATCGGCCCCAAAAGAACAGCTAAACTTAAAATAATTTTTTTTTAAAAATCATCACATTTATAAAATAACTATAGTTAAATAAATTAACCACTTTAAAAAAAATTTAAATTTTTGAAAAAATTAAAATACTTTTAAAAAGTGATAAAAATAAACTTACCTTTCTTTAAAGTATCTAAAAAAGATAAACCTGTTGAAATTTTTTTTTAAATTATCCTTAATTAACCACTTACCTTGTTGAAAACGGGTCTTGCGCCTCCTTTTTAATAGCGTAGTTTCTTCAATACTTACCCTCGTGTAGAAACCTGAAAAAAAATTTAAGTTTGCGCGCAGCCTCTACCGCGCACGCGGTTCACCTAGGAACCGCCCCCTTCACCATACCGGAAGTTCCGGTTTCCCGCGCATGCGCAGTGCATGCAGGAAACCGGCACTTCGGGACACATTACGGGTGAGTACGGACTGTGTACTCACCCGGGAAGGGCCGAATTTTTGGCCCATTATGTATCAAATGCCTTCCTGAAATCTGTAATAATTTTTGTGATCTTGTCGTTTAAAATGTTATTATTTATAGTGTACAGAGGAAATCTTCCTTATGATTGCAAATTCAAAAGATTTATAAACCTAATCAAATCCTGAGATTCCTCAGATCTGTTAAAATAATTAAAAGGCACATTCACTGATCCGTTGCTCCCAGCTGGAAGCTGTGTTCAAAGGGAGCACAGGTCAACATTGTAGCCCCTATTCTCCGATCTACACTCCCTTCGACTATGGCTTCTCATTGACTGCTAAGTTATATTTTTAGAAACACAGAAACATAGAAACATAGAAAATAGGTACAGGAGTAGACCATTCGGTCCTTCGAGCCTGCACCGCCATTCAATGCGTTCATGGCTGAACATGCTACCTCAGTACCCCATTCCTGCTTTCTCGCCATACCCCTTGATCCCCCTAGTTGTGAGTGTTATATCTAACTCCCTTTTGAATATATTTAGCGAACTGGCCTCAACAACCTTCTGTGGAAGAGAATTCCATAGATTCACCACTCTCTGGGTGAAGAAGTTCCTCCTCAGCTCAGTCCTAAATGGCTTCCCCTTAATCCTTAGACTGACCCCTGGTTCTAGTTTTCCCTACCATTGGGAACATTCTGCCCGCATCTAATTTGTCTAAACCAGTCAGGATTTTAAATGTCTCTATAAGATCCCCCCTCATTCTTCTGAACTCCAGAGGATACAAGTTCAGTTGACCCAATCTTTCTTGATATGTCAGTCCGGCCATCCCAGGAATCAATCTAGTGAACCTTCGCTGCACTCCCTCAATAGCAAGAATGTCCTTCCTTAAGTTAGGAGACCACAACTGCGCACAATACTCCAGGTGTGGCCTCACCAAGGCCCTGTACAACTGCAGCATCACCTCCCTACTCCTGTACTCAAATCCCCTTACTATGAAGGCCATCATTCCGTTTGCTTTCTTGACTGCCTGCTGCACTTGCATTCCCACCTTCAATGACTGATGTACCATGATGCCCAGGTCTCGTTGCACCTCCCCTTTCCCTAATCTGCCACCATTCAGGTAATAGTCCGCCTCTCTATTTTTACCACCAAAGTGGATAACCTCACATTTATCCACATTGTACTTCATCTGCCATACATTTGCCCATTCACCCAACCTGTCCAAGTCACTCTGTAGCCTCCTAGCATCCTCCTCATTGTTCACACTGCCTCCCAATTTAGTGTCATCCGCAAATTTGGAGATATTACATTTAATCCCTTCGTCCAAATCATTAATATATAATGTAAACAGCTGGGGTCCCAGCACCAAACCCTGCGGTACCCCGCTGGTCACTGCCTGCCATTCTGAAAAGTACCCATTTACTCCTACTCTTTGTTTCCTGTGTGCCAACCAGTTCTCAATCCACGTCAACACATTACCCCCAATCCCATGTGCTTTAACTTTGCTCACCAATCTCTTGTGTGGAACCTTGTCGAAGGCCTTCTGAAAGTCCAAATACACCACATCTACTGGTTCCCCCCTGTCCACCCTATTGGAAACATCCTCAAAAAATTCCAGAAGATTTGTCAAGCATGATTTCCCTTTCACAAATCCATGCTGACTTGGACCTATCATGTCGCCACTTTCCAAATGGTCTGTTATGACATCTTTAATAATTGCTTCCATCATTTTAACCACAACCGATGTCAGGCTGACCGGTCTATAATTCCCTGCTTTCTCCCTCCCTCCTTTTTTAAAAAGAGGGGTTACATTGGCCACCCTCCACTCCATCGGAACTGATCCAGAGTCTAAGGAATGTTGGAAAATGATCGTCAATGCATCCACTATTTCCAAGGCCACCTCCTTAAGTACTCTGGGATGCAGACCATCAGGCCCCGGGGATTTTTCAGCCTTCAGTCCCATCAATTTTCCCAATACCTTTTCCCGACTAATAAGGATTTCCCTCAGCTCCTCCCTCTTACCAGATCCTCTGACCCCTTTTATTTCCGGCAGGTTGTGTGTGTCCTCCACAGTAAACACCGAACCAAAGTACTTGTTCAATTGATCTGCCATTTCCTTGATCCCCATTACGACTTCCCCTGTTTCCGACTGCAGGGGACCTACGTTTGTTTTTACTAACCTCTTTCTTTTTACATATTTATAGAAGCTTTTGCTGTCCATTTTAATGTTCTCTGCAAGCTTCCTTTCATATTTTATTTTCCCTGCCCTAATCAAACCCTTCGTCCTCCTCTGCTGAGTTTTGAAGTTCTCCCAGTCCCCGGGTTTGCTGCTACTTCTGGCCAATTTGTATGCAACTTCCTTGGTTTTAATACTATCCCTGATTTCCCTTGTTAGCCATGGTTGAGCCACCTTCCCTTTTTTATTTTTACGCCAGACCGGGATGTACAATTGTTGTAGTTCATCCATGCGATCTCTAAATGTCTGCCATTGCCCTTCCACTGATAGCCCCTTAAATATCGCTTGCCAATTTAACCTCGCCAATTCACGCCTCATACCCTCAAAGTTGCCCTTATTTAAGTTCTGGACCATGGTCTCTGACTTAACTGTTTCCTTCTCCATCCTAATGTAGAACTCCACCATACTATGGTCACTCTTCCCCAGGGGGCCTCGTACCACAAGATTGCTGATTAGTCCTTCCTCATTACACAACACCCAGTCCAGGATGGCCGCCCCTCGAGTTGGTTCCTCAACATATTGGTTTAGGAAACCATCCCTTAAACACTCCAGGAAATCCTCTTCCACCGTATTGCTTCCAGTTTGAGTAGCCCAATCTATATGCATATTAAAGTCACCCATGATAACTGCCGTGCCTTTTTTGCACACACCTCTGATTTCCTGTTTCATACCCTCCCCCACCTCACTACTGCTGTTTGGAGGTCTGTACACAACTCCCACTAACGTTTTCTGCCCTTTGGTGTTCTGCAGCTCAACCCATATTGATTCCACATCCTCCAAGCTGATGTCCTTCCTAGCTATTGCATTAATCTCCTCTTTAACCAGCAATGCTACCCCACCCCCTTTTCCTTTTATTCTATCCTTTCTGAATGTTGAATACCCCTGGATGTTCAGTTCCCAGCCTTGATTGTTCTGAAGCCACGTCTCTGTAATCCCAATCACATCGTATCCGTTAACATCTATTTGCACAGTCAATTCATCCACCTTATTACGGATACTCCTTGCATTAAGACACAGAGCCTTTAGGCTTGTTTTATTAACATCCTTTGTCCTTTTAGACTTATGATTTAGTATGGCCCTTTGTGTTTCTTGCCTTTGTTTACTCGGCCTTCCCCTATTGTTTCTCACCCTTCTAACATTTGTTTCTGACTGCATATTACTTCCCCCTGTTTCGCTACATAGGTTCCCATTCCCCTGCCATATTAGTTTAAATCCTCCCGAACTGCTTTAGCAAATATTACCCCGAGGACATCGGTTCCAGTCCTGCCCAAGTGCAGACCGTCCCTTTTGTACAGGTCCCACTTCCCCCAGAACTGGTTCCAATGCCTCAGGAATTTGAATCCCTCCCTCCTGCACCACTGCTCAAGCCACGTATTCAATCTCACTATCCTGTTCTCTCTATTCTGATTAGCACGTGGCCCTGGTAGCAATCTTGTTAAATTTAGAAATTTTAATATCTTTTCTTACCATTTGCCATTCTGAATGTAATGCCAGTGTCTTAGTGATGTGTCATTCACACTCGCAAGATATTAGTCTTTTTTCCAATGTTATTACCATAATAAAATTAGTGGATCATTCTATCAGATTAGAGGAGGAATTGCTGCACAATACAGATTGTTGTTTTCTTTAATAAAAAGGGGGTGATTCTGTAATCCCACTCTCCCAGCGGGGAGCTGCACTCAGAGGGAGTGTGGATCAGAGAATTTGAGCTGAAATGTTGCAGCTCTCTCTGACCCACACTCTTGGCAAGCATGGCTTCCCCAAAGGAAACAAAGGGTCGCAGAATCAGCCCTATACTGCTTGCTGTCTTTACAGCTCATTGCTTAGAACATGTATTCCACTCTAGGGCCTATCATTGTACCATGAATGAATTGTTTGACCTATATAACTGCTATATTGTTCATTCTGAAATTAGAGTAATGTCATTTAAATGAGAAGATTTTGAAAAGATTTACAAATGTGTTCCATTTTGCCATTATTTGTACAGTAGCTTTTGTTAAGCATATATAATATTCTTTTAGAAATACAGTTTAACCAGAGATAACTCTCCACATGATTCATGTGTTGTGCACTTACACCCATATTCTTTCATCCTTATGCATTAGCAAAGCCTGTTTCAATAATGAAAATTACACAAATGGGAAATTGGAACTGAGATTGCTTTTGTTCTTTAACAAATAATAAATGAGGAAAGCCTGTTAAAACTGGCACCTTATGCAGCAATGTTTAAAGAAGCACATGTACTTTTTACTCTAAAACATAAAAATAGACATACACCTTTAAAATGTCTTTGTACAAGATGCTTCTCCAGTATTTTCTATTGAGAAGTTGTATAAAGGCTATATTAGTTGACACATTATACTATTCTGTCTTTTTGCTTTTAGTGTTGATGTAAAAGGTATTTAAGAATAAATAAACTAATTTAAATTAACAACATATTGGGATGTCTTCAGACAACCCCAATCCATCTCCTGTCATTAAGGTAAAACATAGCATATGGAGATCCACCAGCCACAAGTATGATACATTTTATCAGAGTTCTCAGCCAGATAAGCAGCTGAAATGCCACATGAAAAAATAATATATAAATCCCTTGGTGAGTAAATAGTAATGCAGAAGGCAATCGTTCTTTGTCTTTTTAACTTTCTTTTTGCTTGCTTCTTAATACTTTTGCAAAGCCTTACTTCAACCTACTCTATAAACTGATGGGGTGCTTCTTGTAATTGGGCGAGTTTAGATAAATATAAACAGCCACCAGCAGGGCAAATTGAACAAGTCCCAGAGTCTAATCTGAATGTGCTATCTAGCAATCTATCTATACAATTAACAGTCTTTCATATAGCATGTTCAGGCATTAAATGAATGGGCCAGAAATTCGGGTCTCCACGGGTGAGTACGCGCTGGGTACTCACCCGTAGACCCAACGAAAGTGCCGGTTTCGTGCATGCACTGTGCATGCGCTGGAAACCGGAACTTCCGTTCCCCTGAAGGAAGGGGTTCAGAGGTCAAACGCGTGCGCCGGAGAGGCAGCGCGCACGCAGCGAACTTCGTTTTTTTTTCAGGTTTCTCCGTGAGGGTAAGTACGGAGAAGCTGCACAGGAAAAAAGGAGGCGCAAGACCTGCTTTTAACAAGGTAAGTGGTGAATTAAGTACAATTTAAAATTTTTTTCAACAGGTTTACTTTTTTACATACTTTAAAGAAAGGTAAGTTTATATTTAGCACCATTAAAAAGTGTAGTTAATTTTTTCAAAAATTAAAATTTTTGTTTAAAGTAGTTAATTTATGTAATTTATAGTTATTTAAAAAATGTGATTTAAAAAAAAAATTATTTGAAGTTTTAGTGAGGTTTTGGGGCTGATCTCTATTCATAGATTTGACAAATCTATGAATGAAGATTCCCTGCTCCAATTGGCTCTCCATGGCCCACGTGATCCCAGGGGATGCTTCGAACTAACTGCGTCCCTGGGATACGCAAGCACTGCGCGCCGGCAGCTGCAGGAGGCCCAGGAGCCGAAGTCCACGCGGGCCCGAAGCACAACGGCAGGCGCGGTAGGTAAGTACGCGCACGATCCTTGCACCCGCGGGAAGCCGGAGAGCCGAATTTCTGGCCCATTACATATTCAATATATAGGGTTGCATGTTAAATATGTCTCTAGCATAAAAAAAATCTGTTGACACTATTTTGACTGCCTCAAATAACCCCCATCTATTAAGTTAATCATGTTGATTTTCTAAAATACCGATAGGTAGAAAAAACAAGCATCACAAGCCAGAAACCCATACAAACCAATCAAATTGCTCAAAAGTTTTTCAAAGCTACCAATTAGGAATTAGCAACTGCCATTAGCTGAACCTATCAATTTCTTTGAGCAGCCATGTTGGGCTGGATTTTACCAGCCCTGAGGAGGCGGGTTTGGAGGCGGGACTGCTGGCAAAATGGGAAAAATTGGGAGCGGGTCCCAACCCAGCTCCTAACCCGCCTCCGAACCATCTTCCCGGGAGGCGGGTCCCCGACTCACGCAGGGACCCGTCTCCTCGAGGCGGGAAGGGGATTAGAGCCAATTAACTGCCTGTTAACCGGTAGTTAACAGGCAGTTTTGAGGATTTTCCCCATTTTACGCCTGCAAGTGCGGGCTTCCCGATGGCTGCGAACCTCGCCAGGGTCATCGAGGCGAGCATTGGATCTGCGGGGTTGAGAGGGGTCGAAATGTAAGCTGTAGAGGTGAGTGATGGGTGCAAGTGTGGACAGGTAAGTATGAGAGGTGAGTGTAAAGTGTTGGAAAAAGTTTCCTTGCCTTTGTTTCTTTCTGCAGGCTTCAAACCTTGGGGATCCGGAGGTGCCTCATCTCAATGGCAGAGATGACAGAATGGCTGCTGCATTCTCAGATGCAGCAGCCATCCGCTTTCTGCTGAGGAGAGAGGTCTTGGTGAGCCTTCTATGCAAGGGCTCACCTTAGAACAGAGATTGTCAGTGTTTGACAACTTCTCAAAGCTGTCAAACGCTGACAATTCATCTGTCAAAAATTTTTTGACAGATGAAGCGTCATACGCTGACGTCATCTGTCACCGGTTTTCCCTTAATTGGCCGGCTAAGCCCGCAGGGCGGGCTTAACAAGGCCAATCAAGGGAAAATAGCGTGGGTTCGTCAGACGTTGCTGGGGGCGGGACTGAAACCCGGAATCAAGAAGTCCCGCCTCCAGAGGTAAGATCGCGGCCGTTGTTTTCTTAGCCAGGTGACTAAATATAGCTTAAAATAAAACTTCAACATACAAATAAATAAAAACTTTAAATTATTCACTAAAAAATCTTCAAAATCTTTGCCCATAAAATTTCCCATGTCCTTTTGAAATCCATCCAATAAGGTTGCCTCATGAGGCCCTCTCTTTCCTAGATCGCGAATGGCATTTTACTCCTTTCCTGGGACTTTCTTTCTTCTGGTGGCCCTTCCTTCCCAATATTTTGAGGCATTTCTACATCTGTGCCCTTAGTACCCAGTAACATCATTGCCGGCCTTCGGCTTCACTTCAGGGCCACTCCCCAACTTCATTTTGACCTCCATACTACAGCCACAGCTGTGTCATCAGATTGCTGCTGAGTGCCAGCTCCCCATGTTCTGTTTTCTCCCCTGCTTAGTGCCAGTTCATACTGTGTACAGCTTTGGCTGTGTTTCCTCCACCAGCAAGTGATGGCTTCTGCCATACAATCTGGTGTGCTGTGTGCTCACTCTCGCTATACTGCCTCTCCCATGGAGCGCTGTTCCCACTCTGCTCTCTCCCTTGCTTCTTGTAACACTGAACTCAAAACAATTCTAACAGTAGATTGGAACCACAATCTCAAGACAATTAAAAAAAGAAACAAGACAAGAAAAAATAATCAGAAAGGTTCAATAAAAGGTTAAATCATTATCAAAGAATAATAGCAAGCAAAGAAAAGAAAAAAACCTGAATGGGGGATGGCAAAGCAAGTAAACGATAACAAACAAGATGAGAGACACAAGAAAAATGTCTAAATTTTAGAACAGTCAATTTTTATAAATTTCAATTTTTTCGAATTTCTCAGCATGAGCAATGCTACAAAAGATACAACTTTTTATTAATACTGCTAAAATCACCTTTTTTGCCTCATTTAATGTGTTACCTTCTCCTACACAATGCACCACTCCTTGGTGGAGAGGATAAACGGGTTAAAAAAATAGTTCTGCATGTTTTTTGCTATTCCCTCCCCTCTTCCAGCCCCCATGCACCTTTGCTCAGCCAAGAATATAAGAAGTTGACCTGCTCACAAGTCTCTGCCTTGGTGACTCAGGGGGAAAAATTCAGTTGGTTGCGCCTCCCGTTAGCGCCTTAAGAGGGCACTAATGGGGCGCAAAGCAACTAGCGCCCGGGCGCGGCGATGTTTGTGCCGCTCGCGAAATTAACTAGACATTTTGCAGCGGCGCTAAACATTACCGCCACGATCTCCTGCGCCGGCAGATCGTGACGTCAGTCGAGTGCGCAACGCCCTGGAGCGGATATTGAGTGGCGCCCCCTGCCTTACCGCCTGCCGCTAGCAACGACAGGTTGAGGGAAGCGTTTTGCAGTCAGGAAGGGACTGGGGGAGCGCTATTTAAAGGCGACCGCTTCCTGCCTTTTTTTGTTGGCGACATTTTTGAACCACGCATTCTGAGAGAGAGAGAGAGAGAGACTTCTGGAGAGATTCAACACTGTGTGAAGGAGTTTTTGGTACTGAGCAGCACTTTGCAGGGTCATTTTGATTTGCCCTTCCTTGTATCGATTTAGAAGAGACTGTGGGGGCTGCACTCTGAGCTCTTTCCCTGGGTCTCTCCATTGTTCTTTCCAGCAGATTTGATGTACAGGTCTCTCCAGGCTGAGATTCAAGGCTGCAATGAGCAGGATGTGGATGGAAAGCAAGATCAACCCTCCCCTTTAAGAACTGGCCGGGGCCATTGTGTCTGTGTTCCATTGCTGACTGACATCACATGAGCTTCGCCAGCGCTCTGAGTTAGCGCCTCGCTCCTCGGCCTTTGCGCCTTAAGACAGATGTGTAGCGCCTGATTTAGCGCTCCAATCACCTCCAGGGGTGATAAAAGTCAAGTTTGCAGTCGGAGGTGATAATTAGCGCCAGGCGCTAATCGTTGCACCCGGCCGATAATTGCGCCCCAAACGGGGCGATACTGAATTTTTCCCCCTCAGACTCTAATTTTCCTGCCCTTCACTCAACAATATGCCCATATAATACACTTGGGAATATGAAACTCTTATGTGGGAAATTGGTAGACAAAAATCAAAGGAGATGTATTTTTAAATTGCCATCCATGTACTCCAAATAATTTGATTCCATAATATACAGCCTTATCGGATTCCATTAGATATGGGTTGTAGACATAATTAAAATGTGCTATGAACCAGATACACAAGGTTCTACCATTCCAAACCACTTACAATGGAAATGTTTTGATCTAAATACAGCAAAAAAAATGAATAGAATATTTTCAGGAGTGCTACGTTGTTGCTCAGGAAAGAAAGTGATAAGAAGCCGGCCAATGCCATTAGATATGTTATTTCCTGCAGAATAAGTGACACAAGTACACAATCACTGAACTGATAAAGGCAATTATTATGCAAACACAAATCACACAAGAATTATAAATCTGACAACTGTTTTTATTGATCTGTACAATATCTTTTTTTATTTTTAGTTGTAAATTTGGTATAAATTGTAGCTTGGAACAGATAAATGTCACTCCGATTCAGCAGACCTGACTCTTAACAAAATATAACCAAAGGAGGTGGGGCAACGACAATACCTCTGGTCTAACATTTGCAGCAAATACAAGAAATCACAATCCAATGTACATAACGGGGGTCACAATGGCCTAAAATGCATTAAACTTCCCAAAATTTACCCACAGACCCGAGTCCCTTCATTTGGTTGGCATATTGTACAGTAGGTTGATATAACGTACGTGACTAGATTTAACTCATGACATCACTGCAACTGGAGCACCTAAATGCATTACATAGAATTACATACAAACTACAACACAGAAACAGGCCATTTAGCCCAACCAGTCCATGTTGGTATTTATCCTCCACACAAGCAGTAGTCCTTGTGCCTGCCCTGTTCCCATATTCCTTTATTCCCCTTTCCTTCAACCTTTTTTTTAACGCTGACATGGTCTCTGCTTCAATCACCAACTCCAGCAGTGCATTCCAATGCTTCACAAACCTCTCTATGAAAAAAGTTCTCCTGCTCTCTGTCCTAAATCTCTTAAACTTAATCTTATATCAATGTCCTCCTCAATCATTGGAAACAATCTGTTTCTATCTGCTCTGTCCCATCCCTTCATAATTTTAAACACCTCTATCAAATCACCCCTGTAATCTCTGCTTTAACAAAAACAGCCTCTGTTTTTCAAGTCTGTACTCTCTCTATTGACTCAACCTCCTTCCTATAGTAACTGCACTTACGAAATCCCAACTGTCCAGCCTCTGGCCCTCCATTCACCATGACATTTCTGCAGCGACCCATCTGCTCAACCACACCCTCACCATCATCTTTGATGCCCTAGTCCCTACTAAAACAATTACTCTCTCTCACCCTGGCTGTTCCCCCTGGTACGGCATTCATCTTCCCTCCCGTAAGTCCAAGGAATGCAGACTTGAACGGATATGGCGGACAACTGGTTCAGCCATTCACCGCCAGATCTGGCTGGACCACAAAGCATTATCAGGTCCTGCTCTCGTCTGCCAAAATTGTTCACTATTCCAGAATCAGTCTGGAATGTAGAGATAAACCCCGGCTTCTATTCTCTACTGCTAACCGTCTTCGTAAACCCCTCTCCCCTGTCTCCTCCACCCTCACCTCCGACAACAAGTGTGAGGAACTCATGGACTTCTTTGTCTCTTAAGATTGAGACCATCCGTTCAGCTACCTCTGCCACTTCCCTTCCTTCCCCTAGCCCACAGGGCCAAACTTCCTCTAAGGTTCCCTCCTGCCCTAGCCCTGAACTCACATCTTTCTCCAGTCATTAAGACACAGCAGTATATTCTCATTCAGTGCAGGCCCAAACAAATATTACATTCAACAATTTAGACCTGGTTTAGCAGGCTCCACTGTACAGCTAGTCTCCATTTCGGCCACTGGGATAAGGGGGATGGATTCAGTAGTGCAAACATAAGGATCTGTTTCTCAGATTCCAAGGTAAATAAACGGCAATATAAAGTTGTTTGTATAATGTGTTTATTGCTGCCAGCTCCTGACTGGGAGTTCGTGGCTGCCTGCCTTAGCAAACCCAGCAAGTTTATTTGATAGCACTCTGTTGGCTGTATGAGACCTGCGCAGTGAAAGCCGGCAACATTAGTACTGTTGAGGCTGCCGCGAAACACGAATTAAGGCTGAATCCATGTGCGGAAAACAAGAGACTTTTTTAATACAACTGCATGGTACAAAATGGCTGAACAGAAAAGCTCCCAGAATTCTCTGGAAAAATCCTGAGGCCCCGCCCACTCCTGCCTTAAAGGTAAGGTGCCTTAAAGGGAAGGTGCTCAATATATTGTCCACAGACGGAAGAGTGGATAATGCCCGTTTAGGTGGCGATCCGCCACACAGCTCCCCCCAGAATCCGCTTAGGAGGTGTGGACGAGACGGTGCGGCGGTCTGATGGGCCAGCCGGAGCGGCTCTTGTAGGACGCCGGTGGACGTGGAACGGCCGGGCGTGGAGCAGCCGGGTGAACCGGCTTGAGGGCAGGTCGGCCGCGTGGAGGTGGACGAGCTACAGGGACCTGCTCACCGGGCTCCGAGTGTGCTGGCTTGAGTCGGTCAACAGACACTTTTTCGGTCCTGTCACCCACTTGCAGGGTGAAAAATTTGTCCCCAGCCTGTAGCACCTTGTAGGGCCCGTCGTACGGGGGTTGAAAGGGTCCCCGGTGGGCGTCGTGCCGGATGAAAACAAACCGTGCCTGGTGCAGGCTTAGTGGGACGTGTGAGGTGGATTCGCCGTGTCAGGCAATGGGCACCGGGGCGAACTGCAGCGCCGGTGAGGCGAAGTCATGGCGTTGCTGGTCGACTGACCAGGGTGTCGTGGCGGTGGGCAGGAACTCGCTGGGTACGCGCAGCGGCTGACCGTACACGAGCTCTGCTGCCGATGCGTGGAGGTCTTCTTTAACCGTGGTGCGCAGGCCGAGGAGGACCCACGGAAGTCGGTCGGTCCAGGCGCCGTCCTGGAGGCTGGCTCGAAGAGATGCCTTCAAGGATCTGTGGAACCGCTCACACAGTCCGTTGGCTTGGGGGTGGTACGCTGTGGTGCGGTGAATGGTCACCCCGAGATTGCGTGCGACGGCGGTCCAGAGTTCAGAGGTAAATTGCGGACCTCTGTCCGACGTCATGTCGGAGGGGACGCCGAACCGTGTGACCCAGGTGCTGACGAAGGCTCTGGCGATGTTGGCGGTGGTGGTAGAGGTCAGTGGAATTGCCTCGGGCCAGCGCGAGTTGCGGTCAACGATCGTCAGCAAGTGCGTGTGGCCTTGCGACGGTGGCAGGGGCCCGACAATGTCCATGTGGATGTGGTCGAATCTCCGCGAGGGGACGGTAAACTCTTCGAGGGGTGCTTTCGTGTGTTGCTGTACCTTGGCCCGTTGGCAGGCTAGGCAGGAGTTGGCCCAAGTACGCACATCCTTGCGAAGGCCGCGCCAGACAAAGCGGTTGGCTACCAATTTGATGGATGCGCGGGCGCCGGGGTGGGAGAGGTTGTGGAGAATGTTGCATACCCGGCGGCGCCAGGACGCTGGGACGACGGGCCGAGGTTGACATAGGGATATGTCGCACTTGACCGTGACTGCGGTCGGGCCACAGGCGATGTCGGCCAGGCGTAGCCCTGGTAGGTTGGTGGGTGCGGAGAGCAGATCAGGGTCGGTGATCTGGTCTGCTGCGAGTTGAGCGTAGTCGACTGCCAGGTGTGCGGCGTGGATGGCGGGGCAGGAGAGGCAGTCGGCTACCACATTGTCTCGGCCGGAGACGTGTTGGATGTCCGTGGTGAACTCGGACACTGCCGCGAGCTGGCGCTGCTGCCTGGTGGACCAGGGGTCGGTTGTCTTTGTTGAGGCGGCGGTAATCCCCGCAGGGGCGCCAACCTCCGCCTGGTTTGGGGGCGATGTGGAGTGGGGAGGCCCAGGGACTGTTGGAGCGGCGGATGATGCCGAGCTGTTCCATGGTGGCAAACTCGGTCCGCGCGATCTCCAGTTTGGTCGGGTCCAGCCTGCGGGCGTGGGCGTACACTGGGGGGCCTGTGGTGGGGATGAAGTGTTCCACCCCGTGTTTGGCGGCCTCCGCGGAGAAGGTCGGATTGGTAAGGGCCGGGAATTCGGCCAGGAGTGCCGAGTAGTCATCCGTGACCCGGGCGTAGCACTGTGACGCCATGTCAGCGGGTTGACGGGGGGCCATGGCGCCCAGGATGGGGGACATGGTGTTCATGTCCACGAGGCGGTGACGGGGGATGTCTACCAGTAGGCCGTGGGCGCACAGGAAATCTGCGCCGATGAGAGGGGAGAGCACCTTGGCAGTGATGAACTCCCATCGGTAGCGGTGACCAGCGAGGTCGAGGGTGACTGTCCGGGTGCCATACATCCGGATTTCCGAGCCGTTAGCAGTAGCCAGCGCCGGTCCTCGTTCGCCCTTTTGGATGTCGAGGGAGGAGGCCGGGATGATGCTGTGCTGAGCCCCAGTGTCGCACAGGAACCGGCGGCCGGTTTTGTCATCCGTGACGAACAGCAGGGAGCCCGCGTGGCCCACGGCCATCGCGGGGGCTGGTACAGGGGCGGACTTGAAAGAGCAGGGAGGTGTGCACCGTTGTGCCCTGGCGCCGAACCGTGCATGGTAGTAACAGTGGCCCGGGTTAGTGGGGCGTGAAGGCCCTGTGGGCCTGGTGGCAGGCCCTTGTGGCCACGTGGTGGCCGGTGAGGGGCGCGCCCAGGCATTGGCTGCCAGGTCCGGAGTGACGTCGCGGCTGGAGTGAGCGGACAGCAGCTTGTCGGCCTCATCGGCCAGGGCTTCCAGGTTCGTGAGGCCGGACGCTACGATCGCTGGGCGGATGCTGAGAGGGAGCTGGCGGATGAACAGCGTGCGGAAGAGGGATCCGGGTGGGCTCTCGTCGGTGAGGGAGAGCATGTGGGAGAGGAGGTCTGACGGTGAGGCATCACCGAGGCCTGGAAGGTCGAGGAGGTGGCAGTTTCGCTGATATGCCGAGGCCGTAAATTTTTTAAGCAGTGCTGTCTTGAGATGTGCGTACTTGCCTTCCTCTGGTGGGTTCTGCAGCGCTGTCCAAACCTGCAAAACTGTGGCGCTACCGAGTGATGTGACGAGGTAGTCGTACTGCGTCCTATCTGTGGTGATGTTTCGCAGCCGGAAGCGAGATTTAGCTTGGAGAAACCAGGCTTCGGGCTGGTTTTCCCAAAACTTCGGCAGTTTCACAGAAACTGCGTTCGTGTCCACCATTGCAGTGCTCGGAATACGCTCTGAGCGTCAGGGTCACCAATGTTGAGGCTGCCGCGAAACACGAATTAAGGCTGAATCCATGTGCGGAAAACAAGAGACTTTTTTAATACAACTGCATGGTACAAAATGGCTGAACAGAAAAGCTCCCAGAATTCTCTGGAAAAACCCGGAGGCCCCGCCCACTCCTGCCTTAAAGGTAAGGTGCCTTAAAGGGAAGGTGCTCGATATATTGTCCACAGATGGAAGAGTGGATAATGCCCGTTTAGGTGGCGATCCGCCACAGTATGCCACTAAATGCAATATAAAAGCAGCTTAAAAGCAGCTAATGATAGCAGCCTGGAGAAGCTAATTTTGAACAGGAGGAATTTCTCTTGTCGGTTATCCTGGTAGAGTTTAATAGATAGCCTCGAGAACAGCTTGATAGACAAATAAGAATGCAATCTCCAACTCATTTGCCTTTTCTTATTTTCTGGTTCCCAGTTCAGTTTTTATCTATTCAGGTGGTAAAACTATCACCAAATACAATGCTGTTTAACTCTGTGGCAAGTGGGCTGCCAGGAGATATTACCTCATGTTAAACCCAGTACCTTATGACTTCTGTTTTTATTATTTGATTTAAGCCTTACTCAGCTATCTGCATAGTGGAACCTGCCAGTGCTGTATGCACCAGTGCACGAATGATCTAAGCTCTCTGCATAAGACATGGTCAGCTTATTTGTATCATTTTCTAGCCCTGTGTGTGCATTGCTTCTGATGCACCAGGATTTATAGGCCCGAACTGTCAGTTGTCAGAAGCCAGTGAAGTGCTGCTGCATGCCTGCTGTGTGCAGAATAATTTTCCGGCATGAGGGGCAAAGCACCAGGCATGGGATGATAGATACGAAACATGGATGTTGGGGGAAAGGGTGGCTGGGAATCTTTTTGTTCTTTGTAATACAGCCTCTTCTTCAGTACCTGTTCCCAACAGACACTGTGGGCTGGATTTTCAATGACCCGTGGAGTCGGGTTTGGAGGCGTGTGGGGGGTTAAAGTTGCAGATTTGGGGGTCCCAATCCCATCCCGCCTCCAACCCGCCTCCATGCCAGTTTCGCTGGCGGCGGGTACCCGACCTGTGCTGAGACCCGACTTCCCGAGCCGGGAAGGGATTAGGGACAATTAACTGCCTGTTAACAGATAGTTAACAGGCAGTTTTTTGCCTAATCTCTATTTTAAAAGGTGAAATGTGGGCTTCCCGACAGGTGGCAACCACGCCAAGTTATCGGGGCGGACCGTGGGTCTGCAGGGGTTGGAGGGGTCGATATGTCCGGTGGGCAGGTGAGTGATGGGTGCATGTGTGCAGAGGTAAGTGTGTAAGGTAAGTGCTAAGAGTGGGAAAAAGTTTTACTTACCTTAACTTCCTCCTGCAGGTGTCAGCCCTTCAGTTCTCGGGAGTCAGAAATCTCACCGGCACAGAAAGCAGAAAAGCCGTGGTCCTGTCAAAAACTGCAGCCTTCTGTTTTCTGTGGTGGAATGATTTCTAACTCAGCCTGAGAGGAAGGACTCAAGTTAGAAATCATATTGTCAGTGTTTGACAGCTTCACAGAGCTGTCAAACGCTGATATTTCATCTGTCAAAAGCTCTTGACAGATGAAATGTCAATCTGTGACGTCACCTGTTGCCGGGTGGCCCTTAATTGGCCTGCTGAGCCCACTGGGCGGGCTCAACAAGGTCAATCAAGGGAAAATACAGTGGGTTGGCCACATCTCGATGGAGGCGGGTTTACAAGCCAAAATGTGTGATTCACGACACCAACCCGACCCCAGTTTCAAAATCAGCCCTGTGTGTTTGCAGTGCTCCTCAGGTGCACCAGTTGCATTATGGGGCAGCATTGAAGTCAGGGCCCTAATGAGCCTAGCACACAGCTTGTGCAGAGGCTCCTGCACTCATAGCCACATTGGGGCATGCTGCACCAGAGGCCACAGGTCTCCATGCCCAACAATACGGGGAGTGGGCAACCAATATGCTTCAGCGCATCCGGCATCCGGCATTATTTTCAGCCGTCTGTACTGAGTGAGTCTGGCTGTGGAACTCCAGTTACAGTATTTTAGCCATGCATACACTAAAATGGCAACTCTGGCTTATACAAAGGGAATCTCTTCAAAGAAATCTCTGTCCAAATTGCATACTTTTAGGATCCAAATTTTCAGATTTGCCTGGGAAATCCTCATCCTGCACTCATTCCTCCAGAAAAATCTCACGGGTTTATGCAAATAATTTACAGCATTAAACACGAACATCTGTTGTTCCATAATTAAAGACAATCTAACCTGAGTTAAAGACAAAGACATTGCCTGTTTATATTGCAATCATCTTTGCTATGCTTCAACTTTTCAATGCTTTTTTCACTTTGTATTCGTTGACATTACTGTTTGCTGACTTTTGTCTATTTATCAGAAGCTGCAAAGCCTGTTCTTTTTCATCCATTACTCTTTATATAAAGGTACATTTTGCTGCTTTCACATTGAACTAATTGATGCTCAACACCCCCCAATCACCCCACCACCCCATGAATTTATCGGCTATGATTTAGCAACTGATGGAGAAGAGGCAATAAAACAAACAGCATTTCTGAACATTTTGTGGGCCACCTGCTTCAAAATAAGATGGTTATGGGTTCAAGTCCTTAAGATGCCTGTCACTTGAACTTGCTTTCTACAGTTGAGAGCAAATTATGTTGGCTGTCACCTGCATTGCTAGATAGAATATTGTGTCATGGAACACATCACTTTGGGGGAATGAGAGGGAAGGAAATGACATGGCTTGACCGGTAACAATACCTCCATCACAGAGCAGCATGAAGTTAAAAGAGACCCAGACCATCTGTGCGAAAGGCTTTCTAAAGGAGATCTTCTCCTGTGAGGATATTAAAAAATAACAGCGGAAGAAAGAGAAAAGAAAATGAGACTGCTGACATGAGGCACTAGTATCCATATATAAAAATTCAACAGAAAAAGGAATAGTGCCAGAGGACTAGCAAACAGCAAATGTAATTCCCATCAGGAGCAAGAACCTTGACTGATTTTCTCCTTCCTAACACAGGGCTCTGAGGCACTGGCAGTGCCCCAACTGTTGTGCTAGCTGAGATCAGGGAACAAACCTGGGACCTTCCTGATCTACATGGCTCAACTATTTACTGGATAAACTCCTTGACCATCAGGGTTAACCTCCAGTGAGAAACTTACTGCACTAGGTTATGCATAAAATTAGACTCATGTTAAAGTAAACAAAGTGCAATTTTCCCTAACCACATTTTCAGCAACTGGAACCAGACAGTTTTAAATAGATAGCCTTAGGTAGGCAATGTCTCTTTGCTAGGAGCACAGGCTTAATTACTTCGAAGTCAATAACCAATAACATGCATTCTCAAAGGCAACCTTATGTAGCTATTTGTTGTTGATGGCACTGTACCTTTCCATGCATAAGTAAGCGGATTGTAAGAGTGACGTTGAGTCCCCCTTCAGTCACTTTGGAGTCTGATTTACTCATTCTGACGTTTCAACACTTGGAGGCACTCTGTTTTCACACAGAAATACTGAAACCCTGCAGAAAGAAAGACATTTCAGTGGTCAACATCTCATTTCAAAGATTACGTCTGCTGCAGTATTTGTAATTATTTTTTTGAATTTAAGTTAATCAAAAACTTCCCTACACAGCATGCACCTTTTGACTGAAGAAAAACTGTTATGATTGCAATCTTGTGGAACTTTTGAAATAAACACAGAAAACAGTACAGAAGAAACTTACATAGGAATTTCAAAAGAATGTTTGCATTTACTAGAACTAGAAATAGTTTCTTTTTCAGTATAGTTTTTTTTCCAGTTTTGTGATACAGAATGAATACATTTCTCATATTTGTGCTACTTTTTCCTTATGATATGAAGTGAACAAATAAATCAGATTCTATTTTCTCATAATATGCATTACTGAGACATGAAAAAAGCATTTAGAACATTTTCATTGTCTAATTGGTATGCAGGTGGGTGTAATGTAATCTGAGATTCCATTCAAACATCAACTTTAATGTTAAAACACCAACAATACTTCTTTATGTTTCCAAGTCTGATGCTTGGCTGTCTGTAAACAAAATAATGCTGCAAATCAAATTATTTCACAAAAACAAAATTCATTATATTAGGCTCAGAAAAACAGAAATTATACGTTGCTAAAGGTGGGGTTTCTAAATCAAAATCAGCCCCCCCCCCCAAAAAAATAGAATTATCAAAGAGAACAAACAGTGCTTAGTCTCCACTCTCCCTGGTTGATAATATAATGCTTTAGTTCATTACTACTAGTGAAGAAGCATTTTCATTATGGCAGAAACTATCCTTGGTGGCTGGATCCATTTTGTCAAGCTGGATGAACAGACGTGCTTTGTGAATTCCTGCAAGTCTAGGATAAAACATCGCAAGGACTGCCCTTCCATTTCTGTTACAAAGGACTAATGGAAAGCATGAGCCTTTGATGTAATTCTCTAATGAGTGCAGAAACATCTTTTGGCACATTTTAGCACATATTTACTGCACAGTACATATGTTTCCTTAGTCAAGCATTAATAATAACTTCAACAATTGCACCTTTCATTCTGTTGAAACTAGAATATAAGCATTATGCACCCTAGATCCAAACACCACGTGTCCTTATACAACAGCAGTGCAATTTAATTACATTTCTGGAGCTTGTTCCATTCAATACATGGCTTAATGCAGCCATGTGTTTAGCTGCTCGCGGAGACGTGTATGTGCCCCAGGATTATTTCCGTGCCCTCCCCTTGACATCCTTTCACAAAATGACTTTATCCTTGATGACATGTAGAATAATCAGAACCTTATTTAATCCAGATAACACAGAGTAAAGAGACACAAATCAAAACTAGACTGAGCCAAATGTCGGCCTGACCCGAGGCTTAAGCTGCTATGCCAGTTTTAATGCAAGGAGGAACCTGCTCTTTTAAAAGGAATACTCCAGGCTGCGCTTTCAATTGAAATAAACAGCACTTACTTGTGATGTAAAGGAAATATAACTATGACAGAATTTATAGACCCTATTGCATTATGCATGGCATTGTCTATTTCGATTTGAAGTACAGACTGGCCCACTTATTTATGTAGGAAACAGTTTCACAACACAAGCTTCACGAGCACTCACTTTGTTTCCCACATCCGTCTGATCTTAATGACTAGAGGTAATGACTATCTAGAGGTACACAAACCAATAAAGATTTTCATCAGCCCAACAAATTTTTATAACTAAAAAATGTAATCTTTCTGAGAAGCTGCAGTGCAGATTATTTCCTTATTCAAATTATGCATAAAGATTCTTGCTTTTATACATTCCGGTGTTGAGATGGACAACACTGGGGCCTAACTCCCATTAGATTATGGGCTACAAATTCATTATAGCCCAGGAATGGGCATTATCATTGGAAAAGTTGGAGATTTAGCGCCAGACGCTAATGCTTTAGACTGCACGCAAAATTCGTGCTCACGGCTCAAAGAAATGATTGGAGTGTTAATTCACGTCTAAAGCCCAAGCTCATTGGCGTTACATTCAAAGGGTGGGTCAATATCAGGTGCAGTCTAATCACAAGTCATGATTGCCACAGGCTTTTTTCAGTTCCTAAAGGGGAGGTTCATTGATGCTGCAGAACCTCATTCTCAGCATTGCTGGCTGTGCAGCTGCCTCAGCAAGCAACAGCATGTCAAGGAGAAGGAGCCGGAGGACTGAAGCAGCTGTACTCATGGCAGATCCACGCCCGAGGGAGAGAGCCCGCAGATTCTGCAATCAAGAATTGGAGGCGTTGGTGTTCGCTGTGGAGAGACAGAGGGCGGTGCTCTACCCGACAAGTGGCAGGAGGCCCTCGCCACAAGTCTTCTGCATCATGTGGAGGGAGGTAGCACAGCACGTCTTGGGCAGCACTGTGGTCCCCAGGACCCACACACAGTGCAGGAAGAAATTTAACGACTTTAACTCGGGTGGTCAGAGTGAGTCAATGCTTCAACAAATGATACATACCACCATCTGAACAACAGTCTCCACACACTGACCAAAGCACCACACCCCCAGCACTCACCCACCAACAATCTATACCTACCAACACTCACACCCACATCTCACACCTTGCACACAATGACAGCTATTCAACTATGGCAGGCATATCACCCAAACACATTGCTCCACACTCACTCACACACTTTTGTTTCTCTTGCAGGACAAGGTGGCTCACAACAGGAGGGAGCAGGAGTGCACTGGCGGGGGAGAAGCCAACACCCAACCACTGTATGCGCTGGAATATAGAGTGCTGCAGAATATTGGGCGCCAGGTGGTGGGCGCCATGGCCACCGGCGACATTGACCTCCTTGGGAACAATAATGGTATGTTCATCCCTATTCCTTCTTCTCACATCCCACTTCCCCCTCACCCCACAAGCGTTTCGCATTTTCCAGCTACTCATGCTGTATGCATGCATTTCTCCCGTCCTGCCCCCCTCCCCTCACCTTAACCCGACTATGCTTTCAGATAATGAGCAAGCACCTGAGCAGTCTGTCCCTGAGGGCACCATAGAGAGTGAGGCAGGAGAAGAGGAAGAGGAAGAACACACCGCGTCATTGCATGTCTCACCCGCATGGACCAGCTCAGATACTGGCACTACGCGTTCTTTAGAGGCTAGTATAGCAGCGGGATCTGCACAGGGTGAGGCACTGGGGATGAGTGGGCTGCAGCAAGGCCAGGGAGAAAGGGTAGCTCGGGGGCCAGCTCCCCGGAGAGCGAGTTCTGCTGCACAGAACTCAGATGAGGACTTCGATGGGGAGAACATAAGAACATAAGAAATAGGAGCAGGAGTAGGCCAATTGGCCCCTCGAGCCTGCTCCGCCATTCAATAAGATCATGGCTGATCTGATCCTAACCGCCAATCTACTATCACAGAACCATCTCCTGAACCTAACAGAATTGGACACACGAAATAGGAGCAGGATCAGGCTACACGGCCCCTGGGCCCGCTACGCTACCCACAGGGCCATGACCGATCCGAACCTAGACTCATGTCCAAATTCCTGCCCGCTCCCCGTAACCCTTAATTCCCTTTACTTCTAGGAAACTGTCTATTTCTGTTTTAAATTTATGTAATGATGTAGCTTCTACAGCTTTTTGGGGCAGCATATTCCATGGACCTACCACCCTCTGAGTGAAGTAGTTCCTTCTCATCTCAGTTTTGAAAGAGCAGCCCCTTATTCTAAGACTGTGCCCCCTAGTTCTAGTTTCACCCATCATCGGAAACATCCTCCCCGCATCCACCCGATCCAACCCCTTCACAATCTTATATGTTTCAATAAGATCGCCTCTCATTCTTCTGAACTCCAATGAGTAGAGTCCCAATCTACCCAACCTCTCCTCATATGTCCATCCCCTCATCCCCGGGATTAACCGAGTGAACCTTCTTTGTACTGACTCGAGAGCAAGTATGTCTTTTCTTAAGTATGGACACCAAAACTGTATGCAGTATTCCAGGTGCGGTCTCACCAATACCTTGTACAACTGAAGCAATACCTCCCTATTTTTATATTCTATCCCCTTAGCAATGAAAGCCAACATTCCATTGGCCTTCTTAATCACTTGCTGCACCTGCATACTAACCTTTTGAGTTTCGTGCACCAGGACCCCCAGATCCCTTTTTACTTCAGTACTTTCCAGTTTCTTGCCATTTAGATAATAACTTGCTCTACTATTTTTCCTGCCAAAGTGCATAACCTCACACTTTCCAGTATTGTATTCCATCTGCCAAATCTCTGCCCACTTACTTAGCCTGTCTATGTCCCCTTGCAGATTTTTATGTCCTCCTCACTCACTACTTTCCCACCCATCTTAGTATCATCTGCAAACTTTGATATGTTACACTTGGTCCCCTCCTCCAAATCGTTAATATAGATTGTAAAGAGTTGGGGACCCAGCACTGACCCCTGCGGAACACCACTAGTTACTGATTGCCAGTCTGAGAATGAACCATTTATCCCAACTCTCTGCCTTCTGTTAGATAGCCAATCCTCTATCCATGCCAGAATATTACCCCAATCCCGTGATTTTTTATCTTAAGCAATAATCTTTTGTGTGGCACCTTGTCAAATGCCTTTTGGAAGTCTAAATACACCACATCCACTGGTTCCCCTTTATCCACCCTGTGTGTTACTTCCTCAAAGAACTCCAGCAAATTTGTCAAACATGACTTCCCCTTCATAAAACCATGCTGACTTTGTCCTATTAAATTATGATTATCCAAATGTCCCGTTACTGTCTCCTTAATAATGGACTCCAAAATTTTACCTACCACAGATGTTAGGCTAACCGGTCTATAGTTTCCAGCCTTCTGTCTACTTCCCTTTTTAAATAAAGGTGTTACATTAGCAGTTTTCCAGTCTGCCGGGATCTTTGCTGAGTCCAGGGAGTTTTGGAAAATTATTACCAATGCATCCACAATCCCTACTGCCAATTCCCTCAAGACCCTAGGATGTAAGCCATCAGGTCCAGGTGATTTATCCGCCTTGAGTCCCATTATTTTACCGAGTACCACTTCCTTAGTGATTTTGATCGTGTTTAGCTCCTCCCCCCCTATAGCCCCCTGTTTGTCCAGTGTTAGGATATTCTTAGTGTCCTCTGCTGTAAAGACTGATACAAAATATTCATTCAGTGTATTTGCCATCTCCATATTTCCCACCATTAATTTCCCGGTCTCATCCTCTAAGGAACCAACATTTACTTTAGCCACCCTTTTTCTTTTTATATACCTATAAAAACTCTTACTATCTGTTTTTATATTTTTTGCTAATTTACTTTCATAATCTATCTTCCCTTTCTTAATCAATCTTTTTGTTATTTTTCGCTGTCTTTTAAAGTTTTCCCAATCCTCTATCCTCCCACTAGATTTGGCTACCTTATAAGCCCTTGTTTTTAGTCGAATGCTATCCTTAATTTCTTTACTTAGCCACGGATGACTGTCTTTTCTTTTACACCCTTTTCTTCTCAGTGGAATATATATTTTTTGTAAGTTGTAAAATAACTCCTTAAATGTACACCACTGATCATGTATCGTCTTACCCTTTAATCTATTTTCCCAATCCACTCTACTCAATTCCGCTCGCATACCTTCATAGTCTCCTTTATTCAAGCTTAGCACGCTTGTTTGAGATCCAACCTTCTCACCCTCTAATTGAATATGGAATTCAACCATGTTATGGTCACTCATTCCAAGGGGATCCTTTACTAGGACATTTTTAATGAATCCTGTCTCGTTACACAGGACCAGATCTAAGGTTGCTTGCCCCCTGTTCGGTTCAGTTACATACTGCTCAAGAAACCCATCCCTAATACACTCAATGAACTCATCCTCAAGGCAGCCCTGCCCAATTTGATTTGTCCAATTAATATGATAGTTAAAATCCCCCATAATTATAGATGTTCCCTTATTACAAGCCTCAACTATTTCCCGATTGATACTCCGTCCAACAGAGTTGCAACTATTCGGAGGCCTATAGACTACGCCCACTCGTGTTTTTTTTTCCCTTATTATTCCTTATCTCCACCCAAACTGTTTCATTATCCTGATCTTTTGACCCAATATCATTTCTCTGTATTACAGTGATTCCTTCCTTTATTAACATAGCCACCCCACCTCCCCTTCCTTCCTGCCTGTCCTTCCTGATCGTTAAATAACCTGGTATGTTTAATTCCCAGGCATTGTCACCCTGCAGCCATGTTTCTGTAATGGCCACAAGATCATACCCATATGTAGTTATTTGTGCCATTAACTCGTCTATTTTGTTACGAATGCTACGTGCATTCAGATAGAGAACTTTCAAATATGTTTTGTGACACTTAGTTCCTGCTTTTGCCCTTTTTATTACTTTACCTTTTACTCCATACCTTCTGCCCCTTCCTGACACACACTGGTTTTTAATTTCCCCACTGCTACCTAAGTCTATGACCTTCTCTGTTGTCATTTTTATTATTTGCTCTCTAGGAACCTCCCCCCCACTAGTTAGTTTAAAGCCCTCTCTACAGGAGTTTAGAAGAAGCGTGATGGGCATGCACACGGAGATGATAGGTGCAATGGGAAGGGTGCCCGAGAGCCTCTTGGCAATGATAAGGAGCATGGAGGAGTCCACCTCCAACATTGCACAAGGCTCTGCGCACACCATGGAGCCCATCATTTCCAGTCTGCAAAGGATGGTAGACTCCCAGAGAGACCGTGGCAACCCAGAGCTAATGCCGCGTGTGATGGGCAATCTGGCAGCTTCCATTGCAGCACAGGGCGGAAGCGACGCAACATCTTAGTGCTGTAATGAAGTCTATGCTTGGTGGAATCCAATGTCAGACTGCTCTCATGCAGTCTCAGCTTGATGCCACGCAAGCTCTGACTGCTGCCATCGTGGCTGGGTCTACTACCGTTGACCAGGGCTTTCACGGTGTCGCAGTAGGCCAGCAATCTGTGCTACAACAGATTGCTCGGTATGCTGAGGTGCTACCCAGGGGGAGTGGCAGTGGGTCAGTGGAGCCGGAACCTGCTGTCCTCTCTCAGGATGACAGCATTCCTGCTCCCACCACTGCCATTCCGCCATTGCCCTTGTCGCTGCCTGTCATCCAGCCAGCCCAGACTGCCGCCCATGCTGAGGTGGTGCAGTCTACAGCCGGGCCTTCCAGGCCCAGAGCTGGTCGAGGGCGTCCTGCAAGGCCATCTGAAGTCTCCCACATGGACACTCAGCAGCCTTCCACATGCCCTGCTGCAGCCACTGGGCCAACACTTCGTAGGAGCTCTAGATTAAGCAAAGGCACAGTAACGACAGGCACTAAGGGATTACACAAGGGTGAATAGTTAATATTTTTGTTGTAAGTATGTGTTCACTGATTTTTGATAAATTTATTAATTCAGTTTGGATTCTTTTGTGGTGTGTCTCATTTCAGCTTTGCGCTGTGATATGGCCTGCGACAGGGAAGAAATGATGGGGATGTGGTGAGCAACGGGGATCTGGGATTTAATTCATTGGAACTGCAGTCTGATGAGGCGGTTACGGACCGCCCTTCCGGAAGGCCGATAGAGTGGCTGCCTCCTCCCTCGCTCCTGTTCCTCATCCTGCTCGTCGTCCTCCTCATCTTCCTCTTCCTTCTCGTCCTCCTTCTCATCCTCGTCCCCATCTTCCTCCTCCTGAGGTGGTCCCGCAATCCCTTGTGGCAAGCGCTGGGCCCTCATTATGGCCAAGTTGTGGAGCATGCAGCAGACCACCACAAAATGGGACACCCGCTCAGCCGAGTACTGGAGGGCTCCTCCCGTGCAGTCAAGGCAGCGGAACTGTTGCTTCAGTAGGCCGATGGTCTGCTCAATGATGTTCCTGGTGGCAGCATGGCTCTCATTATATGAGTGCTGGGCAGGAGTGTTGGGGTTGCGGAGGGGAGTCATGAGCCAGGTGGAGAGCGGATAGCCCTTCTCTCTGACCAGCCAGCCAAGAGCTTGACGTGGTGGCTGGAAGAGTGGTGGCGCACCAGTCTGGCACAGGATGAAGGCATCGTGGCTGTTGCCAGGATAGCGGGCATTGACATTGAGGATTAGCGGTCTGTGGTCGCGCACCAACTGCACATTGAGTGGTAGCCTTTGCAGTTACGGAAGATCTCAGGATTGTTATGCGGTGCCCGCAATGCCACGTGGGTGCAGTCAATGGTACCCTGCACCATGAGGAATCCCACTATCCTGGCAAAGCCACATGCACACTCGTCCTGCTTCTCTGGTGATAGGGAAGGAAATGTAATCCCTTCTCCTACTGTAGCGAGCCTCTGTGACCTTCCAGATGCAGCAATGGATGACGAACTGCGAGATGTTAGCTACATCTCCTGTTGCAGACTGGAAGGATCTGTTGGCAAAGAAATTGAGGGCGACGGTGACCTTGACTGCCACTGAGAGAGCCGTGGTCACCCTGATCTGAGGCTGGAGGTCTGGTTGCAGGAAACATAAGAAACATATAAGAAACTGATAAAAAAGCACTAAAACTCCACTAACCTACAGCTGCGACTCATTACTGATAATCCCTTTAAATAACGTCCCTGGAGCCGGCTTCCTGTTGCTTCACGCCAGCTCACCCTGTCGCTGTGTCCTCCAGGCGCTAAGGTAGGTGGCGACAAACAATTTTGCAGATCGGGCAGTCAGTGAGCATTGCATACTCACTGATGTCACGATCCACCTGCCATTGAGTCTCCCGGCGATCACTGTTAGCGGCGGCGCTGCGGGAGGGCGGGATTGGCATACAGCATTGGATTCGCCTCACCCCGGTGATAGATTTGCCTCACCCCGGCAATAATGCTCTAGCGCCCCATTAGTACCATCTGCTGGCGCTAATGGGAGGCGCTAAGGTACCGAATTTTTCCCCCTATTGACTTCATGAACACTTAATTTTTAAAAACAGACCATCATGTTATTTAATTGATATGGATGATAAGCGATTTTAATAGAGATAGACTACGCTCCACAAAAGTAAAGCAGGACTACACCTGAAAGGTTCCCAGGTATTACCAGGGATTATTAATCGTTTCTGTTTTGAGTTTTTGTGTGATAGCTTAAATGCAAAACACAATCGCAGCCATCACCACACAACATTCTGCTATTCGAAAAAGAAATATCAGGATTATGTAACTGGATGGTTATGGCAGTCTTAAATACGGTTTAAAATGGTGTAGCTATGATTAGATCTTTTTATGGATACTCTGTAATGCTATTTTATTGGAACTTTTTTTGAAAACCACTATACTCAAGTATTTTAAATGGGTTTTTATTTTACACATAACTATCACATATAAGTGAAGAACTGAAAGCATAAAGAGAGAAATTCTAAGCCCAATTAGTTTTTATCTGATAGCTTACATGTCAATGCTTTTCACTGGAAAAGTGAATGTCTTTTCTGAGTTCTATACCCTAAAATTGTGCTACAATGTAGTACTGACCTGAGGAAGTCTAAATTGGTAGAGGTCAATTTGTGTTAAAACATCTTGTGACAGGTTACCAAATTTGATGATTAAGTTACCCAATTGGTTACAAATGAAAAGAAAGATGATTTCCTCCCCAAGGCATATTAATCAGTGTTTCTCATATTTCTGATTTGACCAAGGATTACATTCCTAGTGCATGAAATACAATGTGAGCAGATTGAGATGATATTAATGCAAAATCTTGGAGTCAGAAATAAAAGATTTATTAATGAATAGAGCATTCAATTCTAATCCAGTACATTAATTCTAAATAGTTCATCAATTTCCCTTAGTGAAATGCATTATATCTGATTTCATTGAAACAATTTTTGTAGATTAACCAATATGCTGCACTGTGGTTCTGTCCCTTTGATTTGTTCTGAATACAGTCCTATATACAGTAAGATGGAATTCCTTTATTTGGTACAGTTATTATGTGAAAGGCACAATATAAATGTCAATTGTTGCAATTGTTGTTCTGTATGAATTTGAAATAATAAACATCAGCTGGTCTTTAATGGATTTTGAGTGGAATCTTTTACTAACATTATTTATGAAACGGTGATATTTATCTGTCTGCAGTGGGTAAGGCACTTATTTTTCCAGAAATCAATCAAGAGATATCTTACAATTGTCTCCCACTGGAGATGTGCACCCCTCCCACTTTCAAACTCCCTCTTACAACAGCATAACTTTGACTCAGTTTGAGCAATACCATTGGAGAGCTGTTAGTATGTATTATATTATATTATTTTGAATATTAGAATGCACTGCCTGAGAGGGTGGTGAAGGCAGATTCAATCGTGGCTTTCAAAGGGGAATTGGATAAGTACCTGAAGGAAAAATATTTGCAGGGCTACGGGGAAAGGGCGGGGGGAGTGGGACTAGCTGAAGTGCTCTTGCAGAGAGCCGGCACTGGCTCAATGAGCCAAATGGCCTCCTTCTGTGCTGTAACCATTCTATGATTCTATGATTCTATGTATTAAAATATCCCTCTGTAAATGGCTCAAGTTGTATCCACAGAGGGGTAGGAATCCAGTTGTGCTAATTCCTTCAACTAGAGACAAGATGTAACTTAAAAAAGAATCCAGGTCAAAGGTACTTACTGGGTTAAATGTCTGTACTAGCCCTTAGCACCAGTAGCATACATTGGCCTAGAAATTGGAGGTGTTAGCACTGGCTGTTAAGGCCCATTTTGGTAAAAAAAAATGATGGCCACCTCACTTCAATCCACATCCGGCAGGTCCTGCAGCAGCCGCCATTTTCGGCTGGTAGGCAGCACTGCCGATGTCCACACTTGCTGGAGATATGTAGATTATGCAGACCGTGACGTCAGTGACTGTGCAACGTTCACCTGATGCCCGAACTGCCATTTTCACATTCGCTGTTACACTTAATTAACACCAGCTGATCAAGCGTTCAAAAGGAAGGAGCCCCCAGCAGCGTTATTTAAAGGGATCATCAGCAACAACTTGCAGCCGACATGCTTTTTCAGTTTGACCGGCTCTGTGTAACTTTCTGCAACTCTTGCAGCTTTCTAAATTTGTTTCAAGTTCCTAAGGTGACAGGGAGTGTTGGTGCAAGTGGAAAACACCTTCATTCTTATTTAAAGGCTTCTGTTCACACCACTTGCTCACAGTCATGGGGGCTCTACTGGCATTCCCCCTCGCACTCGAGTATCTTTGAGAGGGGGAGCAGAGGCAGCGAAGAAGAGAAGATGTGCACAGAGGGAGGAGGAGAAGGGCCAGGAGGGCTCTCAACAGGAGGCCTTACCTACCTAGGGTCTTCTGAAAGCGCTTCTCTTACCTCCACTTAAGCAAGGAGCAGTGTATTAGGAGGCTCCGCTTCACCAAGGAGGTGGTCACAGAACTCCGCCACCACCTGCAACCAGGCCTGCAGCCTCAGGGCAACCACAGCTGTCCCAGTGGCCCTCAAGGTCATCGTGGCCCTCAATTTCTTCGCCAGTGGATCCTTCCAGACTGCCGCAGGAGACATAACTAACATCTCTTAGTTCGCAGTCCATCGCTGCATCTAGGAGGTCACAGAGTCTCACTACTCCAGGAGAAGGGATTACATTGTCTTCTCTCTGAACAGGGAGAAGCAGGAGCGCGCATGTGGCTGTGTCAGGATAGCAGGCTTCCCCATGGTGCAGGGCGCCATCGACTGCAACCATGTGGCTTTGCGGGCACCATATATCAATCCGGAGATCTTCCGTAACCGCAAAGGCTACCACTCACTTAATGAGCAGTTAGTGTGTGACCACATCCAGCGCATCCTGATGGTCAATGCCCGCTATCCTGGCAGCAGTTATGATGCTTTCATCCTGCATCAGCCCGGTGTGCCAGCAATCTTCTGGCCACCACGTCAAACCCGAGGGTGACTGCTCGGAGACATGGACTATCCACTCTGCACCTGGCTGACGACTCCTCTCCGCAAACCAAAACTCCTGCCTAGAACTCATAATGAAAGCCATGCTGCCACCAGGAACATCACCAAGCAGACCATCGGGCTGCTGAAGCAATGGTTTTGCTGCCTTGACTGATCGGGAGGAGCCCTCCCAGTACTCACCGGAGTGGGTGTCCCATTTCGTGGTGATCTGCTGCATGCTTCACAACTTGGCCATCATGAGGGCTCAGCCCTTGCCACCAGGGAATGTGGGACCACCTTAGGAAGAGGACGAGGGAGAGGAGGAGGAGGAGGAAGCGGAAGAGTAGGAGGACGAGGATGAAGGGAGGAAGGGAGGAGGCAGGCAGCCAATCCCCCTTCCAGACGGGCTGTCCATGAATGCCTCATCAGACTCCGATTCCAATGAGTGTAGCCCCAGATCCACTTTGCTCACCACATCCCCATCATGCCAGCCCACTGTCACGGAACATCACAGTGTTCTCCTGGGCACAAAGCTGAAATGAGAGCTACCACAAAACAAACATTCCAAACAAAATTAATACATTTATAAGTATTCAATTAACATTACAATATGACCTGATCACCCTTTTGCAATCGTTTAGTGCCTGTCGTTCATGTGCCCTTTCCTACTCTAGGCCTCCTACTCAGTGTTCCCCCAGAGGCTGCAGCATGGCTGGTGGAAGGCTGCTGAGTTTCTGTGGAGGAGACTACAAATGGCCTTGTAGGGCGACCTCGACCAGCTGTGAATCCAGAAGGCCCGGCTGTAGACTGCACCACCTTGGCATGAGCGGCAGCAGTCTGGCCTGGCTGGCTGACAGGCACAGCAAAGGCAATGGCGGAGTGGCATTAGTGGGATTAGGAAAACGGTCATCCTGAGAGAGGACAGCAGGGTCCTGCTCCACAGACCCACTGCCTCTCCCCCAGGGTGGGCCTCAGCATTCCTAGCAATCTGTTGGAGGACAGATTGCTGGCCTGCTGTGAAAACCTGCAAGCCACGATGGCAGCAGTCTGAGCTTCCACTGCAGCAGTGAGACGCTGGGTGGCTTCCATCTGTGCTGCAATGGAAGCCGCAATGTCGCCCATCACACGCAGCATCATGGCTGGGTACACAAGATCTCTCCTCGAGCTGTCCATCATTTCCATCCTGGAAATCATGGGCTCCAAGCTCTGCGCAAAGCCCCGTGCAATGATGGAGTCGGACTCCTCCATGCTCCTTGACACTGACAAGAGGCTCTCTGGCAGGCTTGCCATTGCACCTAGGATTTCCGTGTGCATGCCCGTCACCCTTCTTCTGAAGGCTGTCCCACCGAGGTCATCATCTGAGTCAGCAGAACTTGTGTGTGAACTGGTCCTCCAGAGAGCTGGTACCTGAGCTACCATTTCCACTGGCCTTGCTGCAGCCCACTTGTGCCCGGTGCCTCACCATGTGCCGATCCCACATCTATACTACCCTCTACATTCCACGCAGTGCCAGTTTCTGAGCTAGTGTCAGATACAATGAAGGTGTATCTTCTTCATCTCCACTCTCCTCCATGACTTCGGGGACAGGCTGTGCTGGTTGCAGTTCTTGGTAATCTGAAAGCAGAAAGGCACAAGAGTCGGGTTGTGGTAAGGAGGTGGGGGGGGAAGCAAGATATCCATGCATACACCATCAACAGCTTGTAAGTGAGAAGAGATTGTGGGAAGATGCAGAAGTGGGATGTGAGAAGAAGGATTAGGAATGACCATACCGTTATTGTCCCCAGGGTCTTCAACTTCGCCCATTACCACGTTCTCAGTGACTTCCCCTCCAATGATGTCCAGCACTGTCTCCTCCAGTTGGCTCAAGGTGTCGAAAGCAGCTTGACTGCCTCCCGTCTGCCACTGCTCCCAACAGTTGTGAGCCACCTTGGCCTGCAAGAGAAAGGGAAATGTGTCAGTGAGTGTGGTGCAATGTGTTTGGGTGATGTGCTTGCCATAGTTGAATAGCAGTCAGTGTGCGCAAGGTGTGAGATGCGGGTGTGAGTGTTGCAGCAGAGGTAAGGTTGTGAGGGTGAAGTGAAGCCATGATTGTGAGGCATGAGTGGTGATAGGTAGAGATTGTTGGTAGGTGAGTTGGTAGATGGTAGGAGGTGTAGTGCATTGAGCAGTGTGTGAGGCTAGTGGTGCAGATTGTGGGATATGGCATTTGCTGAAGCCTTCACTCGCCTTGACCTGCCGTGTGAGGTGATTAAACTTCTTTCTGCACTGTATCCAGGTCTGCGGCATGACACTGTTGGTCGTGACATAAGTAGCTATCTCTTGCCAGAGCTTTCTGCAAGTGACTTTGATGGCTTCCTGCCACCCTGTGGAAACAGGACTCCCGCCTTCTCTCCACTGCTCTGACCAATGCCTCGAGAGCCGCATCTGAGAACCTTCTGGCTCGTTCTCTGTGCTACTGCTGTTGTTGCGGAGCCATGTCTTCAAACTCTAATGACAATGAGGTCCTGCTGCATCAAAGCACCTTGCCTTTAAGTCGTGGAGAGAGACCAGGCCAAACATTACTGGGCATTAGACTGCACCCGATATTGGCCCACCTGTTGAGCATTAAGCCAACCAGCAGCGCGTTTAGCACTGAGATCAGCACACCAATCATGTAAATGAGCAGACAGCATGAATTTTGCGTGCTGCCTGCACCACAGAGGCGGCGACCTGGGTGGAGCGGCTGCGGCGAGGCGGAGCTGATAAAAGAGGCGGCGGCGACCAGGTAGGCCCACAGAGGCGGCGGACCTGGGTGGAGTGGCTGTGGCGAGGCGGAGCTGATAAAAGAGGTGGCGGAGACCAGGTAGGCCCACAGAGGCGGCGGACCTGGGTGGAGCGGCTGCGGCGAGGCGGAGCTGATAAAAGAGGCGGCGGCGACCAGGTAGGCTTACCAATCTGAGCCCCCAGAGCGGGAGAGAGAAGTAAAAAATAATCAAAGTGTGACGTCACCAGAAAGCAGGTAAGTGATTGGTTGGTGAGTATTTCTCTTTTTCTCCTTTTTTCCATACTTAAATTCTGTGGTTTTTAGTTTCTAGAGTCCCTGTGGTGTAGCGGGGACAAGCTGTTAAGCAAGGGCCCTTGAGTATATCATTTAATTGAAGTGAAATTGGTGGGATTCAATTAGTTTAATTTTAATTAATTAATTCAAGGGTAAGTCATGTCAGGAGAGCTCGGCGCCATGATATGCTCCTCCTGCTATATGTAGGAAATCAGGGACACTTCCTGTGTCCCTGACGACCATGTGTGTGGGAAATGTATCCAGCTGCAGGTGCTGACGGACCGCATTGCGGCGCTGGAGCTGCGGATGGATGCATATTGGAGCATACGCGACGCTGAGAACGTCGTGGATAACACGTTTAGTGAGTTAGTCACACCGCAGGTAAAGGGTGTACAGGCAGGAAGTGAATGGGTGACCACCAGGCAGAGTAAGAGGTGCAGGCAGGTAGTGCAGGGGTCCCCTGTGGCCATCCCCCTCTCAAACAGATATACCACTTTGGATGCTGTTGGGGGGGGATGACTTATCAGGGGAAGGCGGCAGCAGCCAACTTCCTGGCACCATGTGTGGCTCTGCTGCACAGGCTGGGAGGAAAAAGTGTGGAAGAGCTATAGTGATAGGGGATTCAATTGTAAGGGGAATAGATAGGCGTTTCTGCGGCCGCAATCGAGACTCTAGGATGGTGTGTTGCCTCCCTGGTGCAAGGGTCAAGGACGTCTTGGGGCGGCTACAGAACATTTTGGAGGGGGAGGGCAAACAGCCAGTTGTCGTGGTGCACATAGGCATCAACGATATAGGTAAAAAACGGGATGAGGTCCTAAAAGCAGAATATAGGGAGTTAGGAGGTAAATTAAAAAAGAGAACCTCAAAGGTAGTAATCTCAGGATTGCTACCAGTGCCATGTGCTAGTCAGAGTAGAAATAGGAGGATATTTCAAATGAATATGTGGCTAGAGGAATGGTGCAAGGGGGGGGATTCAAATTCCTTGGACATTGGAACCGGTTCTGGGGGAGGTGGGACCAGTACAAACGGGACAGTCTGCACCTGGGCAGGGCCGGGACCGATGTCCTAGGGGGAGTGTTTGCTAGTGCTGTTGGGGAGGGTTTAAACTAAAGTGGCAGGGGGTTGGGAACCTGAGCAGGGAGACAGAGGAAAGGGAAACAAGGATAAAAGCTAAAGACAGGAAGGAGAAAAACAAAAGTAGAAGGCAAAGAACTCAACGGTTTAAATCAAACATGGTCACAGTAAATAATAATTCATATAGGTCTGAGAGCGTTAAAAAAACAAGCCTGAAGGCTTTGTGTCTTAATGCAAGGAGCATTCGGAACAAGGTGGATGAATTAGCTGCGCAAATAGAGGTAAATGAATACGATTTGATTGGGATTACAGAAACATGGCTCCAGGGTGGCCAAGGCTGGGAACTCAACATCCAGGGTTATTCAATATTGAGGAAAGATAGGCAAAAAAGAAAGGGAGGTGGGGTAGCATTGCTGGTTAAAGAGGGGATTAACACAATTGAAAGGAAGGATATTAGCTCTGATGATGCGGAATCTGTATGGGTAGAACTGAGAAATAACAAGGGGCAGAAAACGTTAGTGGGAGTGGTATATAGACCTCCAAACAGTAATACGGAGGTTGGGGACGGCATTAAAAGGGAAATTAGAGAAGCATGCAGTAAGGGCACAGCAGTCATCATGGGTGACTTTAATTTACATATAGATTGGGCTAACCAAATTAGTAAAAATACTGTGGAGGAGGAATTCCTAGAATGTTTACGAGATGGTTTTCTGGAACAATATGTCGAGGAACCAACCAGAGATCAGGCCATCTTAGACTGGGTATCATGTAACGAGAAAGGATTAATTAGCAATCTTGTTGTACGAGGCCCCTTGGGTCAGAGTGATCATAATATGATAGAATTCTTCATTAGGATGGAGAGTGAAGTAGTTGAATCAGAGACTAGGGTCCTGAATTGAAATAAAGGAAACTACGATGGTATGAGGCGCGAGTTGGCTAGGATGGATTGGGGAACGTTACTTAAAGGGTAGGATTGATTGGGGAATGTCACTCAAGGGGTTGACGGTGGATAGGCAATGGCAAACATTCAAAGACTGCATGGATGAACTACAGAATTTGTTCATCCCAGTGTGGCATAAGAATAAAACAAAAAGGGTGACTCAACCGTGGCTAACAAGGGAAATTAGGGATAGCATAAGATCCAAGGAGAGGGCATATAAATTGGCCAGAAAAAGCGGTAGCCCTGAGGATTGGGAGCAGTTTAGGATTCAACAAAGGAGGACAAAGGGATTAATTAAGAAGGGGAAAATAGAATATGAAAGTAAGCTTGCTGGGAACATAAAAACTGACTGTAAGAGCTTTTATAGATATGTGAAGAGAAAAAGATTAGTGAAATCAAGTGTAGGTCCCTTGCAGTCAGTAGCGGGGGAAGTTATAATGGGGAACAAAGAAATGGTAGCCCAATTAAATGCATATTTTGGTCCTGTCTTCACAAAGGAGGACACAAATAACCTCCCAGAGATGTTGGAGAACATACGGTCTGATGAAAGGGAGGAACTGAAAGAAATCAGTATTTGCAGGGAAATGGTGTTAGGGAAATTGACGGTATTGAAGGCCGATAAATCCCCAGGGCCTGATAATCTACATCCTAGGGTACTTAAGGAAGTGGCCCTAGAAATAGTAGATGCATTGCTGATCATCTTCCAACATTCGATGGAATCTGGAACTGTACCCATGGATTGGAGGGTAGCTAATGTTACCCCACTGTTCAAAAAGGGTGGTAGAGAGAAAGCGGGGAATTACAGACCAGTAAGCCTGACATCGGTAGTGGGGAAAATGCTAGAGTCCATTATAAAGGATGTAATAGCTGAGCACTTGAAAAACAGTGACAGGATCGGACAAAGTCAATATGGATTTACAAAAGGTAAATCGTGCTTGACTAATCTACTGGAATTTTTTGAGGATGTAACTGGGAAAATAGATAAGGGAGAACCAGTAGATGTGGTGTATTTGGACTTTCAAAAGGCTTTCAATAAGGTCCCGCATAAGAGATTAGCGTGTAAAGTTAAGGCACATGGGATTGGGGGCAAGGTATTGACTTGGATAGAGAACTGGTTGGCGGACAGAAAGCAGAGAGTAGGAATTAATGGGTCTTTTTCCGAGTGGCAAGCAGTGACTAGTGGGGTACCGCAGGGATCGGTCCTTGGACCCCAGCTATTCACAATATACATTAATGATCTAGATAAGGGAATTAAATGTAATATCTCCAAGTTTGCAGATGACACAAAGCTGGGTGGGAGTGTATGCTGCGAGGAGGGTACCGAGAAACTCCAGGATGATCTGGACAGGTTGGGTGAGTGGGCAGAAGCGTGGCAGATGCAATATAATGTGGATAAGTGCGAGGTTATCCACTTTGGTGTCAAAAACAGAAAGGCAGACTATTATCTGAATGGCAATAGATTGGGAGAAGGGGAAGTGCAACGAGACCTGGGTGTCCTTGTGCACCAGTCGCTGAAAGTAAGCATGCAGGTGCAGCAGGCGGTGAAGAAGGCAAATGGTATGTTGGCCTTCATAGCGAAAGGGTTTGAGTATAGGAACAGGGATGTCCTGCTGCAGTTGTACAGGGCATTGGTGAGACCACACCTTGAGTACTGTGTGCAGTTTTGGTCGCCTTATCTGAGGAAGGATGTTCTTGCCATGGAAGGAGTTCAGCGAAGATTCACAAGGCTGATACCTGGGATGGCAGGAATGACATATGAGGAGAGAGTGGGTCGATTGGGCTTATACTCACTGGAGTATAGAAGAACGAGAGGGGATCTCATCGAAACATATAAAATTCTGACAGGTCTGGACAAACTAGATGCAGGAAGAATGTTCCCGATGGTCGGAGAGTCCAGAACCAGGGGTCATAATCTACGGATAACGGGTAAACCATTTAGGACAGAAATGAGAAAGAATTTCTTCACCCAGAGAGTGGTGAACCTGTGGAATTCTCTACCACAGAAGGTAGTTGAGGCGAAGTCATTAAATATATTCAAGGATGAGTTAGATATATTTCTTAAAGCTAAAGGTATCAAGGGATATGGGGAGAAGGCAGGTACAGGGTACTGAGTTTAGATGATCAGCCATGATCTCATCGAATGGCGGAGCAGGCTCGAGGGGCCTGAATGGCCTACTCCTGCTCCTATCTTCTATGTTTCTATGTTTCTATGTTTAATGGGTGCAGCCAAATAGCGCTGACTCATGACACCGCCTGTTTTCGGGCCTTATCCAATTTCTAAGCCCTGATTTCATACATAAAAACACTCAAACACTAGCAGCCATGAATTTAGAATGTTAAATTGAAGTCTTACATAGAAACATAGAAAAATAGGAGCAGGAGTAGGCCATTCAGCCCTTCGAGCCTGCTCTGCCATTCAATATGATCATGGCTGATCCTCTATCTCAATACCATATTCCCGCTCTCTCCCCATACCCCTTGATGCCTTTTATGTCTAGAAATCTATCTATCTCCTTCTTAAATATATTCAGTGACTTGGCCTCCACAGCCTTCTGTGGTAGAGAGTTCCACAGGTTCACCACCCTCTGAGTGAAGAAATTTCTCCTCATCTCAGTCCTAAATGTCCTACCCCGTATCCTGAGACTGTGACCCCTCGTTCTAGACCCCCCAGCCAGGGGAAACATCCTCCCTGCATCCAGTCTGTCTAGCCCTGTCAGAATTTTATACATTTCAATGAGATCCCCTCTCATTCTTCTAAACGCTAGTGAATACAGGCCTAGTCGACCCAATCTCTCCTCATACGACAGTCCTGCCATCCCAGGAATCAGTCTGGTGAACCTTCGCTGCACTCCCTCTATGGCAAGTACATCCTTTCTTAGGTAAGGAGACCAAAACTGCACACAGTACTCCAGGTGTGGTCTCACCAAGGCCCTGTATAACTGTAGTAAGACATCCTTGCTCCTGTACTCAAATCCTCTTGCAATGAAGACCAACATACCATTTGCCTTCCTAACTGCTTGCTGCACCTGCATGTTTGCTTTCAGTGACTGGTGTACAAGGACACCCAGGTCCCTCTGTACATCAACATTTCTCAATCTATCACTATTTAAATAATACTCTAACTTTCTGTTTTTCCCACCGAAGTGGATAACTTCACATTTATCCACGTTATACTGCATCTGCCATTTATTTGCCCACTCACTCAACTTGTCTAAATCGCCTTGAAGCCTCTTTGCATCCTCCTCACAACTCACAATCCCATCTAGTTTCGTGTCGTCAGCAAACTTAGAAATATTACTTTTGGTTCCCTCATCCAAATCACTGATATATATTGTGAATAGCTGGGGCCTAAGCACTGATCCCTGCGGTACCCCACTAGTCACCGCCTGCCACCCCGAAAAAGACCCATTTATTCCTACTCTCTGTTTCCTGTCTGTTACGATCCAGACCAGAAAACAGCGAGAGCAGAGTGCCTGGTTTCTCACACCAATTGATCCTAAAATAGGTCTTTATCTTACAGTTAGTGAGATTTAAATATAAACAAAAGCAAAATACTGCGGATGCTGGAAATCTGAAATAAAAACAGAAAATGCTGGGAATACTCAGCAGGTCAGGCAGCATCTGTGGAGAAACAGAGTTAACGTTTCAGGTCAATGACCTTTCGTCAGAACTGGAAAAAGTTACAGGTGTAACAGATGTTAAGCAATTGCAGGGACAGAGAAAGCGGGGAGGGGAGGAAAGAACAAAAGGGGAGGTCTATGATAGGATGAAAGGCAGGAGAGATTAAAAGACAAAAGGGATGATGGTGCAAGGCAAAGGGGTTGGTAATGGGACAAGATAAGAAACAAAAGAGGAGTCTAGAGGAGGTCTAAATGGGAATGGCAGAATCATCAACAGCTGCCATCTGAAAAAATAGGGGCAGAGGTTATGGGCTGAGATTGTTGAACTTGATGTTGAGTCCAGAAGGCTGTAAAGTGCCTAATCGAAAGATGAGGTGCTGTTCCTCGAGCTTAAGTTGAGCTTCGTTGGAACAGTGTAAGAGGCCGAGGATGGAGAGGTCAGAGTGGAAGTGGAGCGGAGAATTAAAGTAATGATATTTCTGCTACTCTGTGCCTCTTGGACAGATCTAGTACACCTGGGGCAGGTTTAGCAGACAGGGGAGTGGATCTATTTATTGCCTTTGTGCCATTCCCAGCTGCTTCCCAGAAAGGCTAGATTCACAGTCATAACCAGGAGGGTTGTTGAAGTATACTACTCTGGCTATATTCACTCTAGCATTCATCTGATAGAGAATGGCAGAATCTATTGTGCAAAAATTCAACACAGCTGTGTCCATTTCACAAGCGTAAAACAGGCGCTACAACAGTCAATTTCAGAAGGCAGAGGTGTACGTCCAATCTGCACATTGAAATCAGGCTTCTGCACCCAATTCAGCCTCGGATTTCTAAATTCGGTTCGGCCAGTTGGACCGTGCGCTGCGCCATCTTCCATTAGTATTTCTGGGTCTTGACCTGCCTAACCAACAGTCCTTAAAGAGACCAAAGAAGGCCACTCAAAATAAGGCCCCAAAACTTTGGGAAATGTTATTTTTTGTAGAGTCCAAACAAGCAGGAGGGCTCCTCCAGGCTCCACAAAACAACTGCGAGCCACTGTTGACCCGCACATGCCCCTCCCCTGATCGTCCACCCTCCTCCTGGACTTAGCTGTGGGCCATGGTTCCAGTCAAAATTGGTTAGGGCTCAATCGGCGAGCTGCATCCAGGTACCAAATTGGCAGCTGCAGCTCGCCAAAGTTATGCTGATGAGGCCCGAGTTATGATGATGAGGCCAGAGGACCAATTTAGGTTAGTTTTGCGTGAGAGAAGTACTTATTGGGAATGTACAATACAGGCATTTTTAGCCTTTTTTGTGGCTGCTGTGGAGAGCAAGAATATCAGCATACATGACTGGGAGAAGAGAAGTAAAAAAAGAACAGAGTTAATTCAATTTGACATTTGTAAGCATCACATGATATCTCTGTCACGCTTGCAAACTGGACTAACAATTGTTGCTAACAATCAAGCACAAAGCTTGTCTGTGTTCTGGTTCTATTCTTACATCAAATTTCAAAATAATAGCTGTAAAAAACAAGCCACAAACACTTTCTGTGTGAAATAATAGCCTCCACAAATATTTTTCATACTTCTTCGTACTGATTTTTTTATATGATGTGGACAACAACAGACTAGGCTATAATTTCACATATTCCATTTACCAAACACTGAAGTCACTTTTTATGGTAAGGTTTCATAATTCATTTTTTGACCGCTTTTATAGATTTTGTACGAACAGTATTAGAAAATGGAACATTCGTCCCTCCTTCCATTTTTCATTTGGCAAATGGTACTCCTACTTCATGTAAATATTGCCACTTTCACTATAGGCACTTTTTCCTAACAGCAACTTCTACCCACTTTCTCATAAAACTCCCTCCAGTACATCAAATGCAATTTTGACATCAACACATTTATATGGTACCTGTTAAAGGTCAGGCCCTATTTGATGTTTTGGACACACTGCAAGCTCATTTCAACAGAGACTTTAATCAACTATGAGAGATATAGAAGAACAGTATATAACATTTTTTTCCACACTATATGGTGTTCAATAAGTGGAGATTTATTTCTGGTTTATTTAAATAGCTTACACAAGCCTAATACAGTCAATAAAACCCCCAAAACATTTGCATTGATATGTCATATAATAATAGAAAACACATTAATGTATAATTGTTAAAAAATTTATGTTTGCATTTTTCATAGAAACAGAGAATGGTTACAGCACGGAAAAAAGCCATTCGGCCCATCAAGCCCGTGCCGGCTCTCTACAAGAGCACTTCAGCTAGTCCCACTCCCCCGCCCTTTCCCCATAGCCCTGCAAATTTGTTTCCTTCAGATACTTATCCAACTCCCTTTTGAATGCTGTGATTGAGTTTGCCTCCACCACCCTTTCAGGCAGTGCATTCCAGATCTTAACCACTCGCTGCGTAAATAAGATTTTTCTCATGTCGCCTTTGGTTCTCTTGCCAATCATCATAAATCTGTGTCCTCTAGTTCTTGACCCTTCTGCCAATGGGAACAGTTTCCCTCTATCTACTCTGTCCAGACCCCTCATGATTTTGAACACCTCTATCACATCTCCTCTCAATCTTCTCTGCTCCAAGGAGAACAACCCCAGCTTCTCCAGTCCAGCAACGTAACTGAAGTCCCTCATTCCTGGAATCATTTTCGTAAAACTTTTCTGCACCTTCTCGAAGGCCTTCACATCCTTCCTAAAGTGTGGTGCCCAGAATTGGACACAGTACTCCAGTTGGGGCCGAACCAGTGTTTTATACAGGTTCATCATAATTTCCACACTTTTGTACTCTATACCTCTATTTATGAAGCCCAGGATCCTGTAAGCCTTTTTAGCTGCTTTCTCAATCTGCCCTGTCACCTTAAACAATTTGTGCACATATACCCTCAGATCTCTCTGTTCGTGCACCCCCTTCAGGATTGTAGATTTTTTTTAAATATTTGTTCATAGGATGTGGGTGTCGCTGGCAAGGCCAGCATTTATTGCCCATCCCTAATTGCCCTTGAGAAAGTGGTGGTGAGCCGCCTTCTTGAAGCGCTGCAGTCCGTGTGGTGAAGGTACTCCCACAGTGCTGTTAGGGAGGGAGTTCCCTAACAGCACTGTTAGGGAATGGTGATGTACTTCCAACTCAGGATGGTGTGACTTGGAGGGGATCCCAGAGGTGAGGTGAGAGTGACTGCCCTTGACATCAAGGCAGCATTTGACCGAATGTGGCATCAAGGAGTCCTAGTAAAACTGCAGTCAATGGGAATCGGGGGGGAAAACTCTCCACTGACTGGAGTCATACCTAGCACAAAGGACATCGCTGCAGGAGTTCCTCAGGGCAGTGTCCTCGGCCCAACTATCTTCAGCTGCTTCATCAATGACCTTCACTCCAACATAAGGTCAGAAATGGGGATGTTTGCTGTTTTGTGGACAGGACATACCTGGGCAGTGTTCTGTGCCATTCACAACTCCTCAGATAATGAAGCAGTCCATGCCCACATGCAACAAGACCTGGACGATGTTCAGGCTGATAAGTGGCAGGTAACATTCGCGCCACACAAGTGCCAGGCAATGACTATCCCTAACATGCCTTTAACAAATCCGTGCTGGCTTTCCTTAATTAATCCACACCTATCCAAGTAACTGTTAATTTTGTCCCTGATTACTGTTTCTAAAAGCTTCCCCACTACCGAGGTCAAACTGTAGTTGCTGAGTTTATCTTTACACCCTTTTTTGAACAATTTTTGTTGAATATTTGCATCCAAAATGAGGGATATTAATACAGGATTGGAACAATTTTTCATTTTTGCATTTACAATAAAGTATTCCCACACAATATACAGCATATGTTGTATAATAGATAAATCCCTCTGTACTGTGACAATATACGTTAAAGCTAACCTCAGAAGAGTATCCTCACTGCAGAATATGATACTTACATTTGCACATCAGCTTCCATGTGGCCTCTCTAATTGTGACAAATGGCACTGATGTTTTGTGCTGTGGGTTTGTGCTCATTTAAAACTGATTGGAAACCCATCAATTAAATGGTCACTACAGCCATCAGAGAGAGGAGGCTTACATTCCATCACTACAGTCTAGAATTCAAACCTAGGTTCTATGATTCACTACACCCAATTAGACATTGGTGCTTACAGGGAGTGAATCTTGGGAAATTGATGGTGCACAGTCCCTATTTTACATGCAGATGGCAGGTACCACCACTACTAGCGGGATATTTTGGGCACCCACCTGCTCACAGAGCACACATATTGCAAGGCACTGTGCCAGGTCTGGAGGATGAGGGGGAAATGTCAGTGTTCTCCCTAGAAAGGAGAAAGTTGTGCTCCCATGCTCATCTCTTTGTTAGGAGGCCACTTTAAAAATGAAAATGACTATATATCCTCAGGGTCTAGGTCATGATCCTGGCCTGGACCCCCATTGGGGCCCACAATTGCCATTTGGCCCTCTGGTATACCTGGACATACCAGGCAGCCAAATGGTCGCTGTAGGCCAGGAGCACTGCCATTGATGATCCACTGGTCCTGAGTGGCCAGAGACGCAGGAACTCCCAGCGTTGGGAATCCTTGCCCTTGGCCCCAGCCCCTTCAATCCCGCTAGCCTTATTTGCTCAGACAGAGGCCCCGCCCCTTATAAGGCTTTGTATAATCCCCGCTGTAAAGCTGGGACCTGGCATATCTGGGTTCTGACCTAAGTTCCAGACTTTCCAGTGGTCTCCCATTGGGAATGCATCAAAGGGACCACTGAATTTCAGCCCCAGGATGTTTTATGGTTTTCAGTACCCAGCTGAGAAATATTATAAATATAACAATAAAGTCATAAGGGACAATGACGAGATCATTTTTGCAGTATGTTGTTCAGTGAAAAGTGAAAGGCTTTCCGATCTAACATACTACTCAGTCTATTGCATCTTATTCAAGTGTTGTCAATTATATTAGTGCTCTGATTTGCAGTTGCTATCAGTTCAATCAAAGGGAGACTACTGGTTAATGATTTTCTGAGATTAAGACTCATTTTTATCAATTTTCAAGTTTGCTTTATTCACAGGCATCTTTGTATGGGTAAAATGATTATTTTTCTTTATACTTCAATTGAGTTTAATTTCTCACTCATTTAAGTGAAAATTATTGGCTTATATATAAACACATTCATATTAAATTTAAAAATAAATTGCATTATCCTTGTTTACTGTTTAATTTAAGAAATGTTCTATGCTTCACTGCATTTCTCTGCAGTAACTTTTTACTTTTTTATTCCTTTTACTGTGCAGGCCAGCACACACAGACTTCATCCATATACCGTCAATGCTGTTTCTTGATTGACATGCAGGAGGTGTGCTTGAGCATGAAGTTCACATCATTGGACAGTTTACTCTCCCTCCTCTCAAAATCCATTTGAGACGGTTTAATTCACTAGAAGAAGCCCCAGTCTAAACGTTATTCAAAACTCAGTTCCAAACTTGGACCCTCTAGTTGCAAGTCAAAGATTCTAGTATTGTAGCTACTATGGATCCTAATTTATAACACACCTACAGATGATTATTGTTACAGATATTATATCACATAAAAGGTCTGCGAGATGCATTCAGACTAAGGGCTTAGCATGTTTGCAGATTTCTTGCAACTGCATAAATAAGTTCCATCTCTCCATTTCTAACAGCTGAAGCAAGTGCAGAGATGTCAGAAGGGTTTTGATGTCAGCACCAGTTTTGTGATAAAATCAGTTTATTTACCCTAATCCAACTGTTCCAGATAAGGTTAACCTAATCCAGTAGAAAAAGACATGATAATGGACATGGCAGCTGTATAAATTGGGCTATAATAATCCCTTTGGTGATGAGGAACCACTGTTCAATTATCCACCATTGAAGATAGCTATAACAGCAGCACTTGTGCAAATACTGTACAAATGGAATATGTACAGATGGTGTAGAACTACTGTATGATGTGTGTATCACTTATCTATGTTTTACATACTTAAATGGCAAAGACAATGGAGCTAACTTGGATAGACCCCGAAAATGGGCTCGGGGATCGCGATGCGCGATTAACCCATGCCCGTTGATTGAAATGCAGGCAGCATGCTAACATTGTGTTGCCTGCTCATTTGAATGATTTCAGCATGCAGCCAGCACTAACCGCGCTGTTCATTGGCTGCACGCATCATCAGGGGGCCCAAAATCGTAACTTGCTAGCAGTAGTAAAAGCTGGCCTGCACCTCTTAAAGGGGAGGTGCATTGAGGCTTGAGCAGGTGCTGGCAGTCATTCAGGAAGTGAATCTGACCTGGAAAACAGTGAAGAATGGGACCACATGGGAGAGAGCGGGCTCCTAGGTTTTCGGACATTGTACTGGAGGTCTTGGTGGAGGAGGTGAAATGTAGAAGAGATGTCCTGTATCTGCAGGGGGATACGAGGCCCTCCAGACATACGCTCAGAAGGCAGTGGGAGCAAATAGCTGTGGAGGTCAATGCCAGCAGTCAAGCCGCAAGGACCTGGATGCAGTGCCACAAGAAATTCAATGACCTCACGAGTGGTCAAGGTCAGTGAATGCATCTTCAAATTCCATATCCTACCAACTGCACCACTAGCCTCAGCCACTACTCAATGCACCACACCCTCATCACTCACCTACCAACAATTTCTATCAATCAGAATGCATACCTAACATTCATAGCTTCACCTCACCCTCACACACTTAGCACTGCTGCAAGCCTCACACCTACATCTCACAGCTTGCACACACTTCCAGCTATTCAACCATGACAGCCACATCACCCAAACATTTTGCACAACACTCACTAACACACTTCCCTCTCTCTTCCAGGAGAAGGAGGCGCACAACCAGAGGCAGCAGCAGCTAACCAGTGGGGAACATGCAAGCCTGCATGTCCTAACCCCCATGGAGGAGACAGTGCTGGCCATTATTGGAATGGCCATGGCCGAGGTATCCTCAAACCTAATCCTCCTTCTCACACCCAACTTCCCCCTCATCCCACAATCTCTTCTGTTTTACAAGCTGCAGATGGTGTAAGAATGCACCTCTTGCTTTTCGACCCCCACACCCCCGACCACCCCATTCGTACCCTTGTGCCTTTCTTCCTTTCAGATACCTAGGAAGTGCAACCTGGCCAGGCAGTGGATGAACACCAACAAGAGAGTGAAGATGAAGACACAGCAACATTACTTGATTTCACACTCACAGCCACCAGCTCAGATACTGACACTGCGCGTAATTTAAAGGATAGCATAGAGGCGGGATCTGCATGTGGTGAAACACCAGGCATGAGTGGCCTGCAGCCAGAGCAGTGAGCAAGGATAGCACAGGTGCTGCTGCAGAGGACTCAACAGAGGACTTTGATGGGTCAGGCTACAGAGGAAGGCTGATGGGTATGCACACTGAAATGCTTGGTGTATTGGGAAGCCTGGCAAAAAGCCTGTGTGCAATGTCCAGGCGCATGGAGGAGTCCGGCACCAACTTGGCACAGGGCTTGCACAGAGCTTGAGGTTGATCCTTTCCAGCATGGAAGTGGTGGCCAACTCAGTTAGCAAACTTGTGGGCCCAACCATGATGCAGCGTCTGATGGCTGATGTCGCAGCTTCCATTGCACAAGCAGCAGCAATCCAGCGTCTGGGTGCTGCAGTGGAAGCTCATACTGCTGTCATGCAAGGTTAGCTTGCTGCCATGCAAGCTCAGACTGCTGCCATCATGGCTATGGATAGAAACATAGAATAGAACATAGAAAAATAGGAGCAAGAGTAGGCCACTTGGCCCTTCTGCCTGCTCTGCCATTCAATATGATCATGGCTGATCCTCTATCTCAATACCATATTCCCACTCTCTCCCCATACCCCTTGATGCCTTTTGTATCTAGAAATCTATCTATCTCCTTCTTAAATATATTCAGTGACCTGGCCTTCATTGCCTTCTGTGGTAGAGAATTCCACAGGTTCACCACCCTCTGAGTGAAGAAATTTCTCCTCATCTCAGTCCTAAATGTCCTACCCTGTATCCTGAGACTGTGACCCCCTTGTTCTAGACCCCCGAGCCAGGGAAAACATCCTCCCTGCATCCAGACTGTCTAGCCCTGTCAGAATTTTATACATTTCAATGAGATCCCCTCTCATTCTTCTAAACTCTAGTGAATACAGGCCTAGTCGACCGAATCTCTCCTCATACGACAGTCCTGCCATCCCAGGAATCAGTCTGGTGAACCTTCGCTGCACTCCCTCTATGGCAAGTATATCCTTTCTTAGATAAGGAAACCAAAACTGCACACAGTACTCCAGGTGTAGTCTCACCAAGGCCCTGTATAACTGTAGTAAGACATCCTTGCTCCTGTACTCAAATCCTCTTGCAATGAAGGCAAACATACCATTTGCCTTCCTAACTGCTTGCTGCACCTGCATGTTTGCTTTCAGTGACTGGTGTACAAGGACACCCAGGTCCCTCTGTACATCAACATTTCCCAATCTATCACCATTTAAATAATACACTGCCTTTCTGTTTTTCCTACCAAATTGGATAACTTCACATTTATCCACAATATACTGCATCTGCCATGTATTTGTCCACTCACTCAACTTGTCTAAATTGCCTTGAAGCCTCTTTGCATCCTCCTCACAACGCACAATCCCACCTAGTTTTGTGTCGTCAGCAAACTTGGAAATATTACATTTGGTTCCCTCATCCAAATCATTGATATATAGTGTGAATAGCTGGGGCCCAAGCATTGATCCCTGCGGTACCCCACTAGTCACCGCCTGCCACCCCGAAAAAGACCCATTTATTCCTACTCTCTGTTTCCTGTCTGTTAACCAATTTTCAATCCAAGCCAGTATATTACCCCCAATCCCATGTGCTTTAATTTTGCACACTAACCTCTTATGTGGGACTTTATCAAAGGTCTCCTGAAAATCCAAATACACCACATCCACTGGTTCTCCCTTATCTATTCTACCAGTTACATCCTCAAAAAACTCCAGTAGGTTTGTCAAACACGATTTCCCTTTCATAAATCCATGTTGACTTTGTCTAATCCCGTTGATATTTTCTAAGTGTCTTGTTATCACATCCTTTATAATAGACTCTAGCATTTTCCCTATTACTGATGTTAGGCTAACCGGTCTGTAGTTTTCTCTCTCCCTCCTTTTTTAAATAGTGGGGTTACATTTGCCACCCTCTAATCTGCAGGAACTGTTCCATAATCTATAGAATTTTGGAAGATGACAACCAATGCATCCACTATTTCCATGGCTACCTCTTTTAGTACTCTGGGATACAGACCCTGGGGGATTTATCGGTTTTCAGTCCCATTAATTTCTCGAGCACTATTTTTTTATGAATACTAATTTCCTTTAATTCCTCCTTCTCACTAGACCCTTCGTTCCCTAGCATTTCTGGCAAGTTATTTGTGTGCTCTTCCGTGAAGACAGAACCAAAGTATTTGTTTAATTGCTCTGCCATTTCCTTGTTCCCCATTATAAATACTCCCATTTCTGACTGTAAGGGACCTACATTTGTCTTCACTAATCTTTTTCTTTTTACATACTTGTAGAAGCTTTTACAATCCGCTTTTATGTTCCTTGCAAGTTTACTCTCATACTCTATTTTTCCCCTCTTAATCAATCTCGTGGTCCTTTTTTGCTGAACTCTAAACTGCTCCCAATCCTCAAGCTTGCTACTTTTTCTGGCAACTTTATATGACTCCTCTTTGGATCTAATACTATCCTTAATTTCTTTTGTTAGCCATGGTTGGGCCGTTTTTCCTTTTGTGTTTTTGCGCCAGAAAGGAATGTATAACTATTGCAATTCATGCATTCGTTCCTTAAATTTTAGCCAGTGTTCAAAGGGGTTGCAGGGTATCACAGCAGTCTAGTAATCTGTCCTCTGACAGATTACTAGGATTGCTGAGGCACTGCCCTCGGGAGTGGCAGTAGCTCCATGGAGCACGAACCTGCTGTCCTTTCTCAGGAAGACAACATTCGTCTTCGCCTGCTGGTCTCTGGCAAGAGAAAATGAAATGTAGTTAGCTCTCTTTGAATAGAGAGCCTCAGTGACCTCCCTTATGCAACAGTGGATGGCGAACTGCAAGATATTGCAAATATCTCTAGCTCCAGCCTGGAAGGAGCCCAACATATAGCCCAACACATAAAAGTTCATCATCACGGTCACCTTCACAGCCACTGGCAATGCAGGTCCTTGCGCTGCACTGAGGTTGTAGTTGTGGCTGCGCAGGTGGCAGATTTCAGTGAGGACGTCCTTACTGAAACACAGATGTCTCACATATTGTTCTTCGTTGAGGTTCAGGTAGGAGAATTGCTCCCTGAACACCCTGATTTGATACAGCCTCCTGCTGAGAGCTCTTCTTCCCCTCCTCCTCCTCCTTCTTCTAGCAGCTTGTCCTGCTCTGCAGTGGCCTCTGTTCATTCTCCAGTCATGCTATATTCCAAGGGGAATTCCTACTAGTGCACCCATGTCTGGCAGCAAGTGGTTTATGCAGAAGCCTTAAGTCAACAAAAAGGCCTTCAATACCTGCCACACCACTCCTGTAGACTTTTGCAAAGCACCAAACACTTGTAGAATCATAGCAACAGCCAGAAGAAATCTAGCGCTGGTGGGGCATCCTTCCTTCTGCTGAACCCGTGTTTAGCTGTGCATGCTTAAGAGAGGGCATTAGCTGGAGCGTTGAGCTCCAAAATGGCAGCGCTGGCTTCACATCAGCGTTGCATGCTGATTGACGTCATGATCTGCTTGCTCTGCATACGTCCGGCAGATGTTCACTGCGCGCGCCAACGCCCTCACCAATATGGCGTCCGGCGCGATTCGCCCCACAAGTGTGCAACGCAGACACCATTATAGAGCTCTCAGGTCACTCATAGCGCCCAAAAAAATGGGCGCTAACGATCCCAATTACGCACCCAATGAAGACAAATCTGATTTTACATTATCTTTCTTTCAAGGTATAAATGAGAGATAGTGGCCTAGAAATTGGACCTTTTCTAGTTCAGCTAGCTAAAATAGGAGTTAGGCTCCTTGCATATGCTACAGAGGGGCCTAACGCCTGATTTCGGACTCCTCTGGGAAATTGAGCTGCCCTGAGTGGTGCAGGTGCCGGGCCTACTCCGCTTAGTTTTTGCTGGCATGGATGTCGCCAAAAAAGTAAGAAAAGTTAAAAAAAAATGTTTTTAATGTGGAGCTCCACAGCACTTCTGAGCATCACAGCCACCCGTGATTTGCCCTCCACCCATTATCCTCATCCTGGCATTTACCTGAGGCCACTACTGGAGAGACAGGTGGCCCAAAATTTGATACTGCAGAAGGGTTATTCATTTTGATAACAGGTATTCATTCTTATTTCTCTTTCCAAGCTGTTGGTAATTTGGATAGAGCTGCTGATTGTTTACATGATACACAATACTAAATTTAATTATTCCCCAGTGATTGTTATTGCAAAAATAAGTAGATATACCTGTTATGCAGCTATAAAATATTGATTTATATTTAGAAATATGAAAGTTATGTATTGTTCAAATGTGAATAATGTTTAATTTGAGCTTCATTGTCCCTTCCAAATTAGGAACAATCCTTTTCCCTGATGTTCCAGTGCAATACTAAAGAACCATGCAGTCCTAATGAATCTCTGATAAGAAAAACTACTTCAACAGTCCTGATGAATAATAATAGTTTGACTACATGTTACTATACCTGTTACTGTTAGTTAGGAGGACAGGTTGCATAGACTAGGCTTGTATTCCCTTGAGTATAGATTTTTAAGGGGTAATCTAATTGAGGTGATTAAGATGATTAAAGAATTTGATAGGGTAGATAAAAAGAAACTATTTCCTCTGGTGGGGGAATCCTGTCAAGCGGGCATAACCTTAAAATTAGAGCTAGGGCGTTGAGGGCTGATGTCAGGAAGCACTTCTTCACACAAAGGGTAATGGAAATCTGGAACTCTCCCCCCCAAAAAGCTGTTGAGGTTAGGTCAATTGAATATTTCAAAACTGAGATTGATAATTCTTTGTTCGGTAAGGGTATTAAGGGATATGGAACCAAGGCGGGTAAATGGAGTTGAGATACAGATCAGCCATGATCAGAACAGGCTCAAGAGGTTGAATGGCCTACTCTTGTTCCTGTGTTGTATGTTCCTATGCCAAAAATGAGATGTACAATTCTGGAACTTGCTTTCTTTCCTCAGTCAGATACAAAGATGAAATCATTGCAATAAAAAAACTTTTATTTATCCACTAATTATTATTAGGCTGGAGTTGTCTTCAAGATATAATTGTTCTTGCTCCCCTGTTTAATTCTGTTTTTTTTACAGTGTATTTTCGTTGGCCTCGAAATTTTACTGAACTGACCTTTTGCTCAACAAGACAATACACTCTTCACAAAATTTCTACAGTAATTTTTGAATATTAATACAGTAATCTCTTGCCAATGTACTAATATAGTGCAACTTTTTCTGTAACATGCATTGTTTGTGGCTCTCAATTAACTAACAAACCAAATAAAATATCCATTCTTTTGCATGGGCCTTATTACAACTGTTTTTGTGTGGTTCCCAAATACAGTATTCCTATACAACAGCTGCATATTATTTTGGAATATTCTTCTGAAAAGGTTCCAATAGCAGAATTTTCTAAGTGGCTGACTAGTCAGGTCATAAAAATGTTTTTTTTAGATGAACTGAAAATACAGCATTGATTTTTCTGCTTAGATAAACGCATTTCTCATGCGCGAACCAAAAGAGCACAATGACCATTAGTTAAGACGTAATCATAGATGCTATCTGTCAGTTAGTAAAATAAAACAGCTGCAAAGATCCATAATGAACATTTAGGATTGTTCTGCAATAATTTGGAAACAAAAATAAATCCATCAAAATGATTTATGATGATGACTGAAACTTTATTGTAGCCACCAGTAAACAAGTCTATGTCTATTATTTTAAGCTTTTAATTTACACTCAAGCCTTAATACTGAAAGCAGTATTGGACAGCATCAAAGCAGGATATGCAATATGTCTGTTATTAAATGGCTGGATGGTTTCCTTTTTCATTGTTAGTGGTGAATCCACTATTTTATTATAAATCCATCACAGTTGAAATCCATGATTTTGAGCCAAATACACATTTTGGAAATGAGAATAAACAGATAAAGTGCAATAAAAAAGGTTTCATCTAAGGTTACTTCCAACTGAGCATTCAATTGATACAGAATTGATAGAAAAATATTACTTATTCTGAGAAATATTGTACTTAGAAACTTTTTAGTATAATTTAATTTAATTTTTATTAACTAGGTTATAGTTGAAAGGTATTTGCTAGGTGTGTATTTTAGTTGTGCACAAGATCTGTGCCTTTTGCCCTATTTTTAAAATGGTTCACTAAAGGTTACCCTGACAGTTGTGTCAAATTTGAGAAGGTGTGTTCAGCACTCATACTGCACAACAGAATTTTGGACACCCGAAAGGGACTATTAGCTACATACTGTATTGTGACAGCAAATTACAAATAAATTGGACACTAATAGGGAGGGAAAAAAATCAAGAAGTTTTAGCATTATTAATGAACATTGATTCATTGATTTAAAAAGATTCTCACGATGGTGCAAACTCCAAGATGTTGCAGTTACTAAGCAGCAAAAGATCTGATTGCGTTTCCATTGTGATTTTGTCACAGAAAATATTCATGCGTCTAATTCTTTAAATCAATGTGGCATTGGTATAGAAATATATGAAGAATATTTTTACCTAATGTAAAAGAAAATTAAATGAATCAGTTGCTAGTTTAAAGGCCCTAATATGGATCCAGATCACAAAGATCCTTTTTCAGTTCTTACATTTTTACCTTTTGCTGCTAGTTGCAATTTGTAAGTGTCAGCACATCAGTCCAAATGGCCTTGGAAAAAGCAGGGACACAACTTGAAAATGTGGAGCATGAGTGGAAAATTAAAATATATACAGCAAACCGTGGCAATGGAAGCAGACAATATAAACCTAAACAGCGAGATATTATGCAGCAGTTAGTGCATGGAGCAACAACATGGCTACAGCATAAGATACAAACTTAAAACATGTTACTTGCAAATGTTCTTGCTAACTTTCACCTTTAAAAGAGTTTTACAATATATAAACATTTTATACAGAAATATATAATTTTAGTGGGGTTGCAATTGTAACTTGTGATACTTGGCCCTAAGGTCTTGCAATATACAAAAGGTTTCAATAGAAATATAACTTTCATTTCATCCTAAGAGTGTTATGAAGCACTTCACAACTAATGCATTTCTTTCTGCAATGCAGTCATTGTTAATATGTATAGAAAATATTAATTGTGCTGTTATTGCTATATGCACATGGTCTACAGAGCAGTAGTGATACCTGCCCTCCTGTATGCCTTAGAGACATGGACCATGTACAGCAGGCACCTCAAAGCACTGGAGAGGTACCACCAACGCTGCCTCCGCAAGATCCTGCAAATCCATTGGCAGGATAGGCGCACCAACGTCAGTGTTCTCGCTCAGGCCAACATCTCCAGCATCGAAGCTTTGACCACGCTCGATCAGCTCCGATGGACGGGTCACATCGTCCGCATGCCCGATACGAGACTCCCAAAACAAGCGCTCTACTCGGAGCTCCGACACGGCAAGAGAGCCCCAGGTGGGCAGAGGAAACGCTTCAAGGACACCCTCAAAGCCTCCTTGAAAAAGTGCAACATCCCCACCGACACCTGGGAATCCCTGGCCCAAGACCACACAAAGTGGAGGAGAAGCATCCGGGAAGGCGCTGAACACCTCGAGTCTCTTCGCCGGGAGCAAGCGGAAGCCAAGCGCAAGGAGCGCACGTCAACCCAAGCACCCCACCCACCCGCTCCTTCAACCACCGTCTGCCCCACCTGTGACAGAGACTGTAGGTCCTGCATTGGACGCATCAGTCACCTGAGAACTCATTTTTAATGTGGAAGCAAGTCATCCTCGGTTCCGAAGGACTGCCTCAGAGATGTATTGTAAAGCTCTTTGAAAGGGACATGTTAGCAAGTACAATATAGCCAATTTTTTTTCACATTAATTTCTATAGCAAACAAAAAGTATTAGACCTTATTTTATTGGTAAATAATAGAAATAAAGTCAACCTGACAATTTCTAAACTGAAAGTAAAATATGCTATTTTCCAATATTGCACACCCTGGTTATCATATTTCAATGTGATGTTTTTGGACCTACAGAAATTCATTAAAAATTCAAGCAATTTGAATTGCTCTTACCCCAATACCTCCTTGACTACCAAAAATCAGACAATAGAAATGTACACCCTCTTGGAAAGAAGAAGATGCATTAGATGTGTAGCCAGTAGATCATCATGGAAATCAAACCATAATCAATATCATGGTATTCCTCATAATTGTCTCCATCCTATTCCATCATATTCAAACATGCAACTTCCATGAAAGGGAGACTGTATTAATGCTGTCAATATCTCACTGTTCCACATTTAATGGAGTAATTTATGGCCAGTATCTGTACAGTACCCCAGTTACTTCAATAATCAAACTGTGCACTATTTTTTCACCACATGAATTATCAGGCTTGTCATGGTTGACAAAAGCAGTAATAAAGATAAAGCTCTTTGATAGCGTCAGCAATTAGCATACAGATAGTTCATTTATACAGTACCAGCCTGAAATTCAGTGGTAGAAATTATCCCTCTGATGTACAAGTACTCAGTAATGGAGAGCAAATAGCAAAATCATTGCACAACAGGGAGAAATGTTCTTTTTGATATAATTTATGATAGCAATAACATTTGAAGACTCATTCACACTAGATGAATCACAGTAATACTACAAATCAAACTCCATAGTGAAATTTGTACTGTTAAATCCTCATACTAGAGTTATTCAGATATTAATTTTCAGATTCTGCTAGAGACACCTTTATGTAGAGGCAATATTGTTAACTACTGTCAAGTAGTGCTCCCACAAAGATAAAATGGATGACACTTAAATTCTAATTTTGTGAATCCTGCAATCAACCAATGTATTAAGTGCCTCCTGTCTTTGCATGCTAAAAGTGCAGAGCTAGTTCTATATAGGAACAAAAGAATGTACAGGACTGGAAAGACTATTGCAGTCCTTCTGGCCAATCCCAATGTCTAGGAAATATTATATTATATACCTTTCATAGCACTCATCAAATTTTTCACCAGGTACTTACTCAACTCCCTCTTGTATCTCAGTTCTGACGAAGGGTCATCGACCTGAAACGTTAACTCTGTTTCTCTCTCCACAGATGCTGCCTGACCTGCTGAGCATTTCCAGCATTTTCTGTTTTTATCCCTCTCTTATCTGCTGCCCTTGGAAGCCCACTGTACATATTCTACGTAACGCAGTCAAATCTAAGCTGTCCTTTTACCCTCCTGCTTCTAAATTTAAGGCGATGGCTTTTAAACTTATTGATGTTTATCTTGTTTATGACCTTTAAGATATTCAATACTTCAGTAAGATCACCCCTGAGCCTTCTCCACTGCAAACATTCCAAGCTTCTGCAGCCTCTTCTCATAGCTAAGCTATGAATTTAGTTACCCTTTGGTGCACCCTCTTCAATGCCTGGATGTCTTATAATATGGTGACCAGAATTGTATACAGTTCTACAAGTAGGGCCAGACCAGTGTTCTGTACAAACTCAATTATTTCCTAAAATTTCCATTCTATTCCTTTGGCTATACTGTCCAATAATTTATTTGCTCTTTTTACTGCTGCTGAACACTGTTTTGGTGGCTTCAGTGATATATCCACCAACACCACCAAAATTCTCTCTCCTTTATTTTATCTTGTGGAATAATACCATTTAGTTCATATTGTCACTGTTTATTATTCTTTTCTAAACTCATGACTTTGCATTTGTCCACATTAGATGACATCTGCCACTCATCAGCCCACTCACCAATATATGTAGATCTTTCTGTAGTTGATCAGCCTGTTTCCACTTCTTTACACTGCCCACCCTGAAGTAATTCATTGGCTTTAAAGCCCTTTGAGAGTCCCAAGGCACTATAGAAATCCAAGTTCTTTCTTTATACCTGCTCTTACTCTTTGTAATCTTTTTTGCTTCCTCTACATTTTCTATATTCAGCTTGATTTTCTTTTGTATCATTCTCCAGCCTCCCTTTCCTCTCCAAAGACCTTAAATGCGTTGTTACCGCCCAAATCCATGGCTATTTTTCCCATAACTCCATGTTTGAATCTCTCCAATCAGGTTTCCACCCCTGCCACAGTACTGAAACAGCCCTAATCAAAGTCACAAATGTCATCCTGTGTCTATGACCATGGTGCACTATCCATCATCATCCTACTTCATCTCTCTGCAGTCTTTGACATGGCCAACCACACCATCCTCCTCCAACGCCTCTATTCCATCTTCTTGCTCAGTGGGATTGCCCTCACTTGGTTCCACTCTTACCTACATGATTGTATCCAGAGTATCGCCAGCAATGGCTTTTCTTCCTGCCCTCTCACTGTTAATCCTGGAGTTCTCCAAGGATCTATTCTTGGCCACCTCCTCTTCCTCATCTACATGCTCCCCCTTAGTGAGACATGGGGTCAGCTTCCACAAGTACACTGAGGGCACCCAGCTCTACCTCTCCACCACCTCTCTGAACCCCTCCTCTTTTTCTGTGTTGTCAGAAAGCTTGCCAACATCCAGTCAATTTCCTCTAACATTGGGAGGACTGAAGCCATTGTCTTTACTCCTGCCACAAATTCCGTACCCTTGCCACTGATTTGAGCATCCTCCTCACCATTGTCTTAGGCTGAACAAGAATGTTCATAACCTCTGCATCCTATTTGACCCTGAGCTGTGCTTCCGACCCCATAACCTCTCATCACAAAGACTGCAACACCTCTAACATCGCCAGCCTCTGCCCCTGCCTCAGCCCATCTGCTGCTGTAATCTTCAGCCATGCCTTTGTCACCCCAGACTCAAGTATTCCAATGTTCTACTGGCCATATCTCATTCATTATCCTCCTAATTTCAGCTCATCCAAAACTCTGTTGCCCATATTCTATTCCACACCAAGTCCCAATCACCCATCACTTCTGTCCTCGCTGACCTACATTGGCTCCAAATTCTCATTCTTGTATTTAAATCCCTTCATGGATTTGTCCCTCCCTATGTCAGTAATCTCCTCCAGCACTACAACACTACACTAGACTAGACTCTTGTGCATAACCCCTCCCTTCTCTCCACCATTAGCAGCCATGCCATCAGCCATCAAGGCCCCATGCTCTGAAATGACATCCCTTAACCCTCTGCCTCTTCCTTTCCTCCTTTAAGACCTTCCTTAAAGCTCACCTCTTTGACCAAGGTTTTGGTCACCCAATATTCCCTTTTTGGCTCAGTGCCATGATATTTTTCTGACTGCTCCCTCTCCTTTTGAATTTTTATATTGAACCTATTAATGTTATGGTTTCTGTTTCCTTTGATATTTCACTACTCTTACTTTATCTACGTGCTCCACTTCACTTCCCAGAACTAGAACTAGATCCAGATTCAGCATTGCCTTTTTCCTTTGGGCTACAAATATATTGATTTAGAAAGCAGTCTTGGGCATATTGTAGAAATTTCCTTTCTTTCTCACATGCATTACTTTTACCACCAATCTATCTTAGAATTAGAAAGATACCTACTATGGCCCTGTTGATTCTGCATATTTTTCTAATTGATCTATATCTCTCTTTCTCTGTCTCATTTCCAGAGGTGGTCTATTCTTAATTCTAATAAAAATGGATTCACCTTTTTCATCATTCACTGCATCATTCTTACAATCCCAATTGGGCATCAATTAAGGAAACAAAGGACAGCGGCATACAGAAGATGCGCATTTCAGTTTGAGCACCCATTTCTTGGGGCCGAACTTTATATAGGGTCATTTTGTCTTTCAGTCAGGATGCCCATCTGTAAAAGCCCATAATCTGAAATTCAAGTATGTGCAATGCGTAGAGTGTACCCAAATATGTGCTACATAATAACGTAAGAAATAGGAGCAGAAGTAGGCCATACAGCCCCTTGAGCCTGCTCTGCCATTCAATAAGATCATGGCTGATCTTCTACCTCAACTCCACTTTCCCGCCCTATCCCCAATAAGTCCACAGTAAGTCAAGGCTAAACACAAAGTCAGAAAATTATCCCTCTAATGTAAAAGTGTCTTATTTCACATCATATGGCAGCAAGGGCTGGCAAGATATATTTTTTACAAAGTGATACTGGAACACATATACACACATACACATTTATAAAGGAATTCAACGGTTCAAAATATTATGAAAGCTTGAGCACAAACATTAAAATATATCCTTCAAATCTGTATTGAAAGGGGCATACTCTCAGTAATTATAAAGTAAACACTGTTTCAAGTGCACAGGGCTGCAATCATCTACAATGACAGCACAGTGCACAACACCCTGAAGGCAAAGGACTCTGGTTAAATTAATTTGTCAGCGACTGCAGTAGCCCCTTATAAAGGAGCACATGGGAATTCTTGACATCTGGGACCCACAGCTGTCTCTTTGTACCAATACAATTAAGAACATACAAATTCATTTGCTAATTAGGAACTGCATGAGAGACAAATAGAAATACAACACAGCTGCATAATTTCCTTACCTCAGGTGTTGTGCTGAAATTCATAAGGGTGAAGCCAGCTGAAAAAGGCATTGTATGCTCTTACAAAGCTGCTTTATCTTATACTAACATTCCCCACATCATGAGTGTTGCTAATTTAGTCCACTGAGACAGACTGCTTTAACACAACAACATACTTGTTTACAAATTCAAAAACAGCAACACAGACACACAAGCTCATAATCGTTCTGAATGTGATGGTGAAGAGGACTTCCAGTTTCACCACTTTACTGTCAACACAATGACCTGTAACCTGCTTATGTTTGCACCATTGGTTTTCCAGCTTCTTTATTGAGACTGCAACAAATATAGTTGTATATTTTATTCTTTGCTTACTAATATGCAAAGTAGTGATCTAAAGAACTTATCCCATAATCCTAATTAATCAGCAAATACCGAACATAAATCCCAACGTGCAGCACTATTTGCGTGAACTGTGTACAGATTGTTGTGCAAAACAATCGCAACTTCGTTAGCGACAACAAAATATAGCAGCCAATCATGACACACCTGCAAGTAATTACCCTTTAACACTTCTCATGAGCTAACAAACCACTTAACTGGTATAAATGTTGCGAATCAGTTAATCTAGCCATAGAATGTGATTTTTTTTGAGGAAAATAGCTGAATGACAAGTTTATAAAAGCAACTTTACCAATTGGGCCCACATATAGGCCGCGATTTTGCCGGCACTCAAAGGGCGGGTTTGGAGGCGGGTCATAGGTTAAATTCGTTTTGATTGACGGCAGGTTCCAATCCCAAGTGTCAGGTCCCCGATTTGCGAATGGACCAGACACCTAGCGGCGGGAAGCGGATTAAAGGAAATTACCTGCCTATTAACAGGTACTTGCCAGTAGTTGTCAGCCTATTTTTGGATTTTGCCGCTTCTGGCTCGGGTTTCCCAACGTCTGGACACCACGCCAGGTAAGTGTGGCATGTTGTGAATCTGCTGCAATGTTTCTGGATTGATGACAGCAGCAGAAGTGGTGTGAAGGATCCAATGTTGCACATGGTGAGTCTCAGAGGAAAGAAAATGTTGGGTACTGCATTTTTAATACATTTACAGATTTCTTTAGCTTATAAATGTTTTAATCCATCTCCAGTGCCACCTCATTGGGAGAACCTCTCTCACCAGTGACAGATCGCTTCTGTCACCTCACCTGCAGCTGCCATCTATTCCAGCCTATGGAGGGAGTCATTGGAGAGCCTGGGTGCAAGAGGTCACCTTTGTGCAGTGATTGTCAGTGTTTTCAGCACCTCAATGCTGTTAAACACTGAGAAATCAACTGTCAAAATAAAATTGTGCGTGGTCCCTTTAAGGAAACCGGCAGATGACGCGTCATCAAATGACGTCATCTTACCCGCTTCCTGTTAATTGTCTGGCAAGCGCAGGGTGGGCTTAACAAGGTCAATCAAGGCAAAATCACGTCTGTGGAGCGGAAGCAGCTGGAGGCGGGACTGGGAGCTGGAAACCAGCTGACCCGCACTCAAACCGCCTCCATTAATAAAATCGCGGCCATAAACTCTGTTATTGAGAAATTCAAACAGATTTTGGTTAGGGAGGATGGCCCCTAAATATGCAAAGAAAGTGTTAATCATGGCAATATGTCAAAGAGTTAATGCAGTGTCAACTATTAGAAAACTATTTGGAGAACCTGGCTGGAGGCCCCAACAACATCCTGGCTGTTGTGCTGAAGACTTATGCTCCAGAACTAGCCACACCTCTAGCCAAGTTGTTCCAGTACAGCTACAACACTGGCATCTACTCGACAATGTGGAAAACTGCCCAGGTATATCCTGCCAACAAAAAGCAGGACAAATCCAATCTGGCCAATTACCGCCCCATCAGTCTACTCTCATTCATCAACAAAGTGATAGAAGGTGTCGTCGGCAGTGCTATCAAGCAGCACTTACACACCAATAACCTGCTCACCGATGCTCAGTTTGGGTTCCGCCAGGACCAGTCGGCTCCAGAGCTCATTACAGCCTTGGTCCAAACATGGACAAAAGAGCTGAATTCCAGAGGTGAGGTGAGAGTGGCTGCCCTTGACATCAAGGCAGCATTTGACTGAGTGTGGCATCAAGGAGCCCTAGTAAAATTGATGTCAATGGGAATCAGGGGGGAAACTCTCCACTGGCTGGAGTCATACCTAGCACAAAGAAAGATGGTTATGGCTGTTGGAGTTCAATCATCTCAGCCCCAGGACATCGCAGCAGGAGTTCCTCAGGGCAGGGTCCTAGGCCCAACCATCTTCAGCTGCTTCATCAATGACCTTCACTCCATCACAAGGTCAGAAATGGGGATGTTCACTGATGACTGCACAGTGTTCAGTTCCATTTGCAACTCCTCAGATAATTAAGCAGTTCATGCCCGCATGCAGCAAGACCTGGACAACATTCAGGCTTGGGCTGATAAGTGGCAATTAACATTCGCGCCACACAAGTGCCAGGCAATGACTATCTCCAACAAGCAAGAGTCTAACCACAACCCCCTGACATTCAATGGCATTACCATCGCTGAATTCCCCACCATCAACATCCTGGGGGGTCATCATTGACTAGAAACTTAACTGGACCAGCCACATAAATACTGTGGCAACAAGAGCAGGTCAGAGGCTGGGTATTCCGCGGCGAGTGTCTCACCGCCTGACTCCCCAAAGCCTTTCCACCATCTACAAGGCACAAGACAGGAGTGTGATGGAATACTCTCCACTTGCCTGGATGAGTGCAGCTGCAACAACACTCAAGAAGCTCGACACCATCCAGGACAAAGCAGCCCGCTTGATTGGCACCCCATCCACCAGCTTAAACATTCACTCCCTCCACCAGTGGCACACCGTGGCTGCAGTGTGTACCATCTACAAGATGCACTGCAGCAACTCGCCAAGGCTTCTTCGACAGCACCTCCCAAACCCACGACCTCTACCACCTAGAAGGACAAGGGCAGCAAGCACATGGGAACACCATCACCTGCAACTTCCCCTCCAAGTTATACACCATCCTGACTTGGAAATATATCGCCGTTCCTTCATCGTCGCTGGGTCAAAATCCTGGAACTCCCTCCGTAACAGCATTATGGGAGTACCTTCACCTTACGGACTGCAGCAGTTCAAGAAGGCAGCTCACCACCACCTTCTCAAGGGCAATTAGGGATGGGCAATAAATGCTGGCCTTGCCCGCGACGCCCGCATCCCAGGAACGAATATAAAAAAAAGTTGATAACTCCAAAAGAAGCGTTAGGGAACTGGGAAAGATTGTGAGCTTCACAGTAGTGCTAGCATGGCACTACCATTAAACTAAAGTAAGCTTACCACTGGTGGTAACTTTGATCATCCAGGGCTGCCAACAGGAGAATCTAGCCTTACAGGTCACATTTAGGTGAATTTTTTCAAACAGACTATTTAATTATTTAATGGAATATATTCCAATGAAACCCTTTCACTGCCACATGCAATGTATTATTCTGTTCAGTCACTAGATTACCACAGGTGAGAAGAATTCACATCTATGAGCGCTGCAGCTGTTTAGCTGATTGCTTTGTTGGCCTGAAATAAAATACTGTTGAGAACTATAGAAGAGTTTGATACTGTACTAAAATATAAGTCTGTGTTTCAACTAATATTACTTATACTTTAATAGAAATAACACTACAAAATGATTGTGACTAAGCTGTACTTCTTTTATTTTCAAAATTTCAAACCCATAATTTCTTCACTGAATGGACATGGTTTTATGAAAGGGAAATCATGTTTGACAAATTTGTTGGAGTTCTTTGAGGATGTAACGAGCAGGGTGGATAAAGGGGAACCAGTGGATGTGGTGTATTTGGATTTCCAGAAGACATTCGATAAGGTGCCACATAAAAGGTTACTGTACAAGATAAGAGCTCATGGTGTTGGGGGTAATATATTAGCATGGATAGAGGATTGACTAACTAACAGAAAACAAAGAGTCAGGATAAATGGGTAATTTTCCAGTTGGCAAACGGTAACTAGTGGGGTGCCACAGGGATCAGTGCTGGGGCTTCAACTATTTACAATCTATATTAATGACTTGGATGAAGGGACCGAGTGTAATGTAGCCAAATTTGCTGACAATACAAAGATAGGTAGGAAAGCAAGTTGTGAAGAGGACACAAAGAATCTGCAAAGGGATATAGACAGGCTAAGTGAATGGGCAAACATTTGGCAGATGGAGTATAATATGGGAAAGTGTGAGGTTATCCACTTTAGTAAGAAAAATAAAAAAGCAAATTATTATTTAAATGGAGAGAGATTACAAAATGCTGCAGTACAGAGGGACCTGGGGGTCCTTGTGTATGAAACACAAAAAGTTAGCATGCAGGTACAGCAAGTAATCAGAAAGGCAAATGGAATGTTGGCCTTTATTGCAAGGGGGTTGGAGTATAAAAGCAGGGAAGTCCTGCTACAACTGTACAGGGTATTGGTGAGACCACACCTGGAGTACTGTGTACAGTTTTGGTCTCCTGATTTAAGGAGGGATATACTTGCATTGGAGGCAGTTCAGAGAAGATTCACGAGGTTGATTCCTGAGATGAAGGGATTGACTTATGAAGAAAGGTTGAGCAGGTTGGATCTATACTCATTGGAGTTTAGAAGAATGAGAGGTGATCTTATTGAAACATATGATATTGAGGGGGCTCGACAAGGTAGATGCAGAGAAGATGTTTCCCCTCATGGGGGAATCTAGAACTAGGGGGCATAGTTTCAGAATAAGGAGTCGCCCATTTAAAACTGAGATGAGGAGGAATTTTTTCTCTCAGAGGGTCGTAAATCTGTGGAATTCTCTGCCCCAGAAAGCTGTGGAGGCTGAGTCATTGAATATATTTAAGGTGGAAATAGACAGATTTTTGAACAATAAGGGAGTGAAGGATTATGGGGAGCGGGCAGGGAAATGGAGCGGGCAGGGAAATGGAGCTGAGCCCAAGATCAGATCAGCCATGATCTCATTAAATGGCGGAGCAGGCTCGAGGGGCCAAATGGCCTACTCCTGCTCCTATTTCTTATGTTCTTATGATACAACCTACTCTTGCCTGTGATGATTTCCCTCTCTCTCGGTGTATAAATATCTATCTGCTGCTCAGATCCTCTTTTGGATGGCACAGTCAAGAGTGGAAATTCATTGTGTGGAGAATTGTAGGCACTGTACACGTTTATATTCTTATGACGTAGTCACTTACAGAAGTGATACTGGAAGCCATTAGATTAACCAACTGATAGTACAATGATGGGAGTTATTTTTAATTTCTGTACTCTGACATGGTTATCTTAATACATTAGCAGTCAGCAGTGAAAGCTTCTACTATATGCACTATAAAGGCATAAATCTGTGAACTGTTAGAATAAAATTAAAATATTTCATTGTAGCATCTTGTATATGCCTATTATCTTTAATGTCAGACATCACAATAGCTAATATACCTTTTCTTCTGTTATTGCCCACCATTTTAATCTCCAACTAATTTAAATATTTAAAAAATGCAAAACATAGTCTAGTACTTTTGTTACTTTTAGCAGTACTACGGTAAAAGTGTCTTCTGTTAATCTACCTCTTGCTTTTCTAATAAGATCCTTACAAAATGTATTTTGACAGAACCCTAATAAAACCAGCATGTCAGAATGAATGAGTGAGCAACATCTCACCATGATGAGAGCACTGTGACTCTGTCTCAGCAGTACTGCCAAACACATTAATCCAATACAATAAAGGACAGAGAAATGTAAAGTTCATTGGTGACCATTAATTAAATCATCCAGTGCATTTCATGTGCTCTCTATGGTAAAGTCCTATGAACCGCATTATTTCTAAATATAAAATTGCACCATTATATCTCACCAGATTAAACTCACACAGCCTCAGCCCCCTCACTGTCTGCAAACAAAAAGCAGCAATGGTCAGTACTAAACTGTAGTTTGAAATAATTACCATTACAGAATGCATCATGTAAAATAGCAAAAACCTGCATGTTGCATGGGTTAAGCCATATATGTCCCAATAATTAAAAGAAGGGCACATGGCAAAAGAAAATTATTCCGATTGACAATGAATGTGCAGAGGAAAATCAGAGTGAAACAGATGGCATTCTACACACTTAAGGAATTTAACTCACAGGAGAACAGGGATAAGTATCACAAGCAATTGAGGGAGACAAAAACAGCCATAAGAGTAGCCAAGAGATCTCTGGAAAAGAAGATGGTGTGCAATTGTGCCAGTAATAACAAAAGTTTTTTCAGCTATGTCAGAAGTCCAACCATATAGGGCCACTAAAGAATAATGTAGGGCAGAGGGGTAGGCCATTTAAGACCGAGATGAGGAGGAATTTCTTCACTCAGAGTTATGAATCTTTGGAATTCTCTGCCCCAGAGGGCTGTGAATGCTGAGTCTTTGAGTATATTCAAGGCTGAGATAGATAGATTTTTGGACTCTAGGGGAATAAAGGGATATGGAGATCCAGCGGGAAAGTGGAGTTGAGGTCGATGATCAGCCATGATCTTATTGAATGGCGGGGCAGGCTCGAGGGGCCGTAAGGCCTACTCCTGCTCTTATTTCTTATGTTCTTAGATTTAAACTGATTCTCAGGTTTTGGCAGAGCTACTAAATGACTATTTAGCATCAGTCTATTCTCCTATAGATGATGCTTATGTTCCAGATTGGGGGCGGGTGTTTTCTCTTTATTGAATAGCATTATTAATATTAAAATAGATATTAATGTAATTTTGGATGGATTAGGAAACTTCAAAATTGATAGGGCTCCTGGTCCGGATAATGTCCATCCAGGGGTCATTAAAGAGATGGGACAGGCGCGCTGTGAGCTCCTTCCCCGTATCTTCAATAATTCAATAGAGTCAGGGATAGTTCCCTTACACTGGAAGCTAGCTTATGTAGCTCGTATTTTAAAAAAAAGGTCAAATCAGAGCCAGGGAACTACAGTCCTATCAGCCTGATATCTATTATTGGGAAGATACTAGAAGGGATTGTAAGAGATGCACTTTAAGATCAATGGAAAAGGAAGGGGCCATTAGAAATACATAACACGACTTCTGAAAAAATAAGTCGTGCCTTACAAATTTGACTGAGTTTTTTCAGGAAGTTACTAAGGTAGAGGATAAGGGAAATCCAGTAGACATTGTCTACCTGGACTTTCAAAAACCCTTTGCTGAGATACCTCACACTAGGTTACTTAGGAATTTGATACACTGTATTAGGAATTGGCTCCAATCCCACAGTCAGAAAGTTGTAGTTAACAGGTGTGTCCAGTGTCAGCTGTGGCTCAGTAAGTAGCACTCTCGCCTCTGAGTCAGAAGGTTGTGGGTCCCACTCCAGGGACTTGAGGCACATAAATCTAGGCTGACACTCCAGTGCAGTGCTGAGGGAGTGCTGCACTGTCGGAGGTGCCGTCTTTTGGATGAGATGTTAAATCGAGGCCTCATCTGCTCTCTCAGGTGGACGTAAAAGATTCCAAGGCACTATTTTGAAGAAGAGCAGTGGAGTTATCCCTGGTGTCCTGGCCAATATTTATCACTCAATCAACATAACAAAAAGAGATTATCTGGTCGTTATCACATTGCTGTTTGTGGGAGCTTGCTGTGTGCAAATTGGCTGGGGTGTTATCCACATTACAACAGTGACTACACTCCAAAAAAGCACTTCATTGGCTGTAAAGCGCTTTGAGACATCCGGTGGTTGTGAAAGGTGCTTGTGAAAGGTGCTATATAAATGCAAGTCAGTCTTTCTTTTTTAGATGTGGTTCAGCCTGGAGGAAAGTTACTAGTGATGTCTCCCAGGGGTAATTTCTAAGCCCACTACTGTTCACTCTCTTTATTATTGACCTGGACAGTGGTGTTGGGAGTAGAGTCAGTAAGTTTGCAGATGACACCAAAATCACTCCACCTGCTTGTCTCTGGCAAGAGAAAATGAAATGAAATGAGCTCTCTTTGAATAGAGAGCCTCAGTGACCTCCCTTATGCAACAGTGGATGGCAAACTGTGAGATGTTGTAAATATCTCCAACTCCAGCCTGGAAGGAGCCAGACGCATAAAAGTTCATCGTCCCGGTCACCTTCACAGCCACTGGCACTGCGGTCCTTGCCCTGCTCTGAGGTTGCAGTTGTAGCTGCAGCAGTTGGCAGATTTCAGTGAGGACCTCCTTAGTGAAGTGGAGACATCTCACACATTGTTCCTTACTGAGGTTCAGGTAGGAGAATTACTCCCTGAACACCCTGGGCAGATATGGCCTCCTGCTGAGAGCCCTTCTCCCCCTCCTCCCTCTTCTAGCAGCTTGTCCTGCTCTGTGTAGCCTCTGTTCATTCTCTCAGTCATGTTATATTCCAAGAGGAAGGCCTACTAGTGCACCCATGTCGAGGAGCAACTGGTTTGTGCAGATGCCTTGAAGTCAGCAAAAAGTACTTCAGCATTTGCCACACCACTCCCTGTAAACTTTTGAAACAACTATGGAAATCACCAAAAATGTGTAGATTTGTCACAACAGCCAATAGAAATCAACCAGCAACTAACCTGAAAGAAGTTGATGATCCCTTTAAATTGTGCTTGTGGGGGGTCCTTCCTGCTGCTTAACGTGCTAATGCCTGCAGCAAGATGGTGTCCAGCACGCTTCACGTCACAAGTGTGGCCCCTGGTTCTAGACTCCCCAGCCAAGAGAAACATTCTCCCAGCATCCACCCTATCAAGCCCTGTAATAATTTTGTATGCTTCAATGAGATCCCCTCTCATTCTTCTGAATTCAAGAGAATACAGGCCTAGTTTACTCAATCTCTTCTCATACGACAGTCCCGCCATCCCAGGAATCAATCTCGTGAACCTTCATTGCACTCCCTCTATGGCAAGTATATCCTTCCTTAGGTAAGGAGACCAAAATTGTACACAGTACTCCAGGTGTGGTCTCACCAAAGCCCTATATAATTGGAGTAAGACTTCTTTACTCCTGTACTCAAATCCTCTTGTAATGAAAGCCAGCATACCATTTGCCTTCCTAATGGCTTTCTGCACCTGCACATTCACTTTCAGTGACTCATGTACAAGGACACCCAGGTCCCTTTGAGCATCAGCATTCCCCAATCTTTCACCATTTAGGAAATACTCTGCCTTTCTGTTTTTTCTCCCAAAGTGGATAACTTCACATTTATCCACATTATAATCCATCTGCCACGTTCTCGCCCACTCACTGAGCCTGTCGCGATCCCCTTGAAGCCTCTTCACATCCTCTTCGCAACTGACACTGCCACCTAGCTTTGTGTCATCAGCAAATTTGGAAATGTTACATTTAGTCCCCTCATCCAAATCATTGATATAGATTGTGAATAGCTGGGGCCCAAGCACCGATCCTTGTGATACCCTACTAGTCACAGGCTGCCATCCTGAAAAAGACCCGTTTATCCCTACTCTTTATTTTCTGTCTGTTAACCAATTCTCAATCCATGCTAGTATATTACCCCCAATTCCATGTGCCCTAATTTTGTTCACCAACCTCTTGTGTGGGACCTTATCGAAGGCCTTCTGAAAATCCAAATACACCACATCTACCGGTTCCCCTTTGTCTACTCCACTAGTTACATCCTCAAATAACTCCAATAGGTTTGTCAAACAGGACTTCCCTTTCATAAATCCATGTTGACTCTGCCCAATCTTACTATTAGTTTCTAAGTGCCCAGTTAGTGCATCCTTTATAATAGATTCCAGCATTTTCCCAACTACTGATGTGAGGCTAACAGGTCTGTAGTTCCCCATTTTCTCTCTCCCTCCTTTCTTAAATAGCGGGGTTACATTTGCTATCCTCCAATCTGCAGGAACCGTTCCAGAATCTATAGAATTTTGGAAGATGCCAACCAATGCGTCCACTATCCCAATGGCCACCTCTTTCAAAACCCTAGAATGTAGGTCATCCAGTCCTTGAGAATTATCGACTTTTAGTCCCATTAATTTTGCTAGTACTGTTTTTTTACTAATAATAATTTCTTTAAGTTCCTCATTCTTGCCACACCCTTAGTTTTCTCGTATTTCTGGGAGGTATTTTGTGTCTTCCTCCATGAAGACAGAAACAAAGTATTTATTTAATTTCTCAGCCATTTCCTCATTCCCCATTATAAATTCTCCCGTCTCTGACTGTAAAGGACCTACATTTACCTTCGCCAGTCTTTTCCTTTTCACATACCTATAGAAGCTTTTACAATCCGTTTTTATATTTTTTGCTAGTTTGTGCTCATATTCCATTTTTCCTTTCTTTATCAATTTCTTGGTCCCCCTTTGCTGATTTCTAAAAAGATCCCAATCTTCAGGCTGACCGCTTTTTCAGGCAACTTTATAAGCTTCCTCCTTTGACTTAATACTAGCTTTAATTTATTTTGTTAGCCATGGTTGGATCACTTTTCCTTTTGGGTTTTTATGCCCTAGAGGAATATATGCTTGTTGCAAATTATGCATTATTTCCTTGAATGTTAGCCATTGTATGTCCACCTCCATACCTTTTAGTGTAGTCTCCCAATCTACCATGGCCAACTTGTCCTCATACCCTTGTAGTTTCCTCTGTTTAGATTGAAGACCTTAGTTTCAGATTGGACTACATCACTCTCAAACTTAATATAAAATTCAATCATATTATGGTCACTTGTCCGTAAAGGCCCCTTTACCACAAGATTATTGATCAGCCCTTTCTCATTACAAAGTACCAGATCCAGAATAGCCTGTTCCCTGGTTGGTTCCTCCACATACTGATCCAGGAAACGATCTCGCATGCATTCCAAGAATTCGTCCTCCACACCATTAGTGGTAATTTGATTTGCCCAGTCAATATGTAGATTAAAGTCCCCCATGATTACCGTATTGCCCTTGTTACATGCACTTCTAATCTCTTGATTGATACTGTGCCCTACAATACCATTACTGTTTGGTGGCCTATACACAACTCCCACCAATCTTTTCCGCCCTTTGCTGTTTCTTAGCTCCACCCAAACTGATTCCAGTTCTACATCACGATTTGCCGAGCCAAGATCTTTTATCACTACCATACCGATCTCATCCCTTATTAACAGCGCTACGCCACCTCCTTTTCCTTTTTGTCTGTCCTTCCTAAATGTTGAGTACCCTGGAACATTCAGTTCCCAGCTTTGGTTACCCTGCAACCATGTCTCTGTAATGGCAATTACATCATACTTCTATTAGTGCCATTAATTCATCCACTTTGTTGCGAATGCTATGTGCATTTAGATAAAGTGCCTTCAACTTTGCCTGTTTAATATTTTTCTGCACTTTGACCCTCTTTACTGTTGGCCTTTGTTTCTGCTCCCTACTAGTTTTGCTGACTACTTTTCTAACTTGCACTTCCAGCTTTGTTTCTCTCTGTTCTGGGCCCACACTTAGGTTCCCAGCCACCTGACAAACTAGTTTAAATCCTTCCCAACAGCACTAGCAAACCCCCCTGCGAGGATATCGGTCCCGGTTCTGCTGAGGTGTAACCCGTCCAGCTTGTACAGGTCCCATCTTCCCCAGAATCGATCCTAATGCCTCACGAACTTAAATCCCTCCCTCCTACACCATCTTTCCAGCCACGCATTCATCTGATCTATTCTCCTATTTCTGCTCTTGCAAGAACGTGGCACTGGGAGTAATCCTGAGATTACTACCTTTGAGGTCCTGCTTTTTAATTTATTTCCTAGCTCCCTATATTCTGCTTGCAGGACCTCGTCCCTCTTTCTACCTATGTCGTTGGTACCGATATGGACCATGACCTTTGGCTGTTTACCCTCCCCCTTCAGAATGCCCTGCAGCCGCTCAGTGACATCCTTGACCCTGGCACCAGGGAGGCAACATACCATCCTGGAGTCACGTCTGCGGCCACAGATACGTCTATCTGTTCCCCATATGATAGAATCCCCTATCACTATTGCTCTCCCACTCTTTTTCCTCCCCTCCTGTGCAGCTGAGCCACTCGTAGTACCGCAGACGTGGCTCTTGCGGCATTCCCCTGAGAAACCATCTCCCCCAGCAGTATCCAAAATGGAAAATCTGTTGGAGAGGGAGATGGACCCAGGGGACTCCTGCACTGCCTTCCTAGTTCTTTTACTCTGTCTGGCGGTCACCTATTCCCTTTCTGCCTGTGCACTCTTTACCTGCGGTGTGACCACCTCATTAAACGTGCTATCCACGAAGATCTCAGTCTCGCGGATGCTCCACAGTGACTCCAGCCGCAGCTCCAGCTCCGAAACGTGGATTTCGAGTAGCTGAAGCCACTTCCTGCACACGTGTTCACCCTGGACACCGAAAGTGTCCCTGACTTCCCACATAGCACAGGAGGAGCACTCCATGCTGCTGAGCTGCCCTGCCATGTCCTATGCTTAATGTGCTCCCTTTACTTCCTCTAAATTAAAAAATATTAAATACACTAGGGACCTTACTTCACTTTACACACTACTTACTCTAAACTAGAGACCTTACTTTTACTTTAACGACTGGACTGTAGCAATACTCACCAGGTCCTACTTACCAATCAGCTCCTTCCCTGGTTGTGACGTCACTTTAGCGGTTTTGCAGTTGTTGTTGTTGTTTGACTGCTCCTGCTCTCGGACTCTTTCCTGGGTGTAAAGTAAGAACCAAATCCTACAGAGTGAAAAGTTAGGGAAAGCAAAGGCAAAGCAAGGGAGCTCCTCCTTCCACTTCTCACCCACCTAACTCCTTCACTCACCCAACTCTCAGCACTCTGTGCAAACCATACTCAGTGCAGATCGCACAGCGAAGCCTGTTTTTATAGGCCTAGTTTCCCTAATTAACTGCCTTCAGCTGCTCTGAATTATCCTCCGCCCTCTCCGGTGATGCCGACTCTTTTCAGGTCCGCTGTCCTCGGCCTCCCGCGTTCTTTATCCTCTGCCTTCTCCGGGGCTGCCGACTCCTTTCAGGTCCGCTGTCCTCGGCCTCCTGCGCTCTTTGTCCTCTGCCTTCTCCGGGGCTGCCGACTCCTTTCAGGTCCGCTGTCCTCGGCCTCCTGAGCTCTTTGTCCTCTGCCTTTTCCGGGGCTGCCGACTCCTTTCAGGTCCGCTGTCCTCGGCCTCCTGCGCTCTTTGTCCTCTGCCTTCTCCGGGGCTGCCGACTCCTTTTTGGAATGTACTTTTTTTTTTGCTGTTCAGGCACACTATTAATTTACTTAGATATGAATGCACTCTCTGTTGAACCCAAAAAATATCTAGAGTAAAACATTTTAAATTTTTTTGTGCTGTACATAAAAATGTTTAATCTAATTTTTATTCATTATGTTTAGCATACTTTCTGTTATTGCTTTACAATGATACCTAACTGAACAAAACGAAGATGGACTAAAAAAAGGGGAAAGGCAATAGCTAAATAAGGAGGAAATTTTATCTGTTTACAATTTACAGCTTGTTTTAAAAAAGTTGTTATGGCAACATTTCTTTGAAGTAAAATTATCCAGGATGTTTGGAAATGCCAGTGTATGGAATGTAAGGGATGATGCAAAGATAATGGAACAGAAGATAAATGGACCAGGCTTTATTTCTTTAATTGTTCAGCATATTTTTCTGCTCAGGTCAGCACAATAGTTGATTACTGCTTTTTACAGTATTAAGAGGGTTTGATTACCGTATTGACTGGAACTAATGATGTAAAGCAAGCCTGGTTCTCAGGAAAAGCTGAATGAGACTTCCTGTAATTACTAATGAATATAATGGATGAGGTAGCACTTGCTTATGTCTTAGATTTACATTTTTTACAAGATTAAAATGTCACCAAAAATAATCTAATTTCTTACTAAAAGTAACTGTATTAGAGCTATTGCCATTCTAAAAATATTACAGATTTAATTTTAGTTTTTCTGCAACACTATATGAAATTAACAGTTAAAGTTAGAAAAAAGCAGCCTTTAAAATATTACAAGTTTCAGAGAAAATCAAAAGTTACAGTGTAACCACTGAAAGATAATGATGGCATTCTCAACATAGAACAAACTTTATTTTTAGATGGGCTAGCGGATTTCACTAGTTAGCCAGATAAATTGACATTTAATAGCGACAGGAGGGGTGTGGTATGTAGGGAGAATGTATTATTATATAATATTGTGGATCTACTTTGCTATAGTTTACAGAGTTGAATGGGATGGGTCTTAGCTGTGGTGTTCAGGAATGGACCTTGTTGGTAATAAATAAATGAATAAATGAGAACGTTAAGGACCAGAGTGGAAAATAAACAAACAAATGGTTGTGGCTGTAAACAAATATACGAAAGAGCAATGATGACATTGGTTGGAAAAAAGGAATAGCTGAATTTGTTCTTGTGCATTCAAGACACAGTTCCAAGTGATAACACCGTCTGGTAGCCTGATACACAAGTAGGAGAAGAATTACATTGAATTTACAGCACAGAAATAGGTCTTTCGGCCCAACTGGTCTATGCCGGTGTTTATGCTCCACACGAGCTTCCTCCCACCCTACTTCATCTAACCCTATCAGCATATCCTTCAATTCCTTTCTCCCTCATGTTCTTATCTAGCTTCCTCTTAAATGCATCTATGCTATTCGCCTCAACTACTCTATGTGGTAGCACGTTCTACATTCTAACCACTCTGTATAAGAAGTTTCTCCTGAATTTCTTATTGGATTTATTCGTGACTATCTTATATTTATGACCCCTAGTTTTGAATTCCCCACAAGTGGAAACATTTTCTCTACGTCTACCCTATCAAACCCCTTCATAATCTTAAAGACCTCTGTTAGGTCACCCCTTAGCCTTCGAGAGAAAAGAGCCCCAGCCTGTTCAGCCTTTCCTGATAGTTATAAGGTTTGGACCCGTAATATCTTGCATGAAGAGTTTTATTGTGGAGAACTGTGAAAAAAAAGGCAGGGGCCTAGAATTTCCTTGAACTGAGTTACGCCGCTTTTGCCCCTTTTAAAACAAAATGTGTGTTCGCTGGTGGCCTACAGAGGGATGTACACATGGGTTTCCTGGGTCTGGTCATTTACATTCACATTGGTGCAGTCATTGTGTGAAAGCAGCTGAACTGCCTGGACACTTCCGTGCAGCCTTCAGAAAGACAGTTCAGCCAGCACTCTTCAGCAGCACACTGGGGGACAACCAGGTCAGAGAGGAACAGGGCTTGGCTCACTCACTTCAGTCTCTAATAACTTCACCGCATGTCTCAGGAATACACCACTCAAGCAACATCTGTGAGGGCACCAGGGCCCTCAGGAAAAATACACAACTTTGCAGATGCAGACCTCCAATCCCGCCTCAAGGAAATTGAAGACAGGAGGCACAGACTCCTGGAGATGCGCAAAGCTTCACAGTTTTATTTTCTTCTGCACTTTATTAGCTTAATAAAGAGAGCTGGATTTTCCTTCTAATTACTACCCATTGTTACGTGGTTTTAGGGTGCTAGAAAGAGTAAGAGATAGTAAGAACTTCTGCCTCAAATCAACCCCAACAAATGCAGAAGAATTCACCTAAAAAATAAAATCACTATTCTCCGCAATACTGCTGTGGAGCCAGTCCTGTCTCTACATTAAATGCAGTAAAAAAATTCTTACACGTTAGTCGGTAGCCTCCAGTGGTCCCTTTAAGGCCACAGTAGAACCAGAAAAACTCTGCAGAGCATGCTGTGTCTAGTTTCTGACCAATTTGGGAGTGAAGTCCTAAAACAGGCATTAGATCCATGATTCGTATATACAAGGGGCCTAAAGCCTGTCTCAGACAGGTGCCCTAGACATGCACAAGTCACATTCTTCCAATTTGGCAGCTGCTGCACTTCTGGGGTGATAGGGCGTGGGATAACATCATCAAAATTTTTTGCCAGAACACTCATTTAACGCCCAGAAATCGGGAATGATGAGGGCCAATTTCAGCTCCCTATTCTTCTGAGTTCGGAATGATGATATACAAAGCTTTATCGACACAGTCGCATAAACCAATAAAGATTCACAATTCTTGTTTTTAAAACAAAATGGCTCATGTGATTATTTCTCAAAGAATCTGTTCAATACAATTCGCTTACAAAGGAGATTGAAGCTTTTAGAAATGATAATCCGGGACAAAATTAACAGTCACTTGGACAAGTGTGGATTAATTAAGGCAAGCCAGCACTGATTTGTTAAAGGCAAATCTTGTTTAACCAACTTGATTGAGTTTTTTGATGAGGTAACAGAGAGGGATGATGAGGGCAATGCGGTTGACGTGGTGTACATGGACTTCCAAAAGTGCCACGTAATAGGCTTGCCAGCAAAGTTGAAGCCCATGGAATAAAAGGGACAGTAACAGCATGGATATGAAATTGGCTAAGTGACAGGAAACAGACAGTAGTGGTGAACGTTTTTTTTTCGGATTGGAGGAAGGTATACAGTGGTGTGCCCCAGGGGTCGGTACTAGGACTTGGGTGTACAGGGCACAATTAAAAAATTTGCAGATGACACAAAACTTGAAAGTATAGTGAACGGTGAGGAGGATAGCAATAGTCTTCAAGAGGACATAGACAGGCTGGTGGAATGGGTGGACATGTGGTAGATGAAATTTAATGCAGAAAAGTGCGAAGTGATACATTTTGGTAAGAAGAATGAGGAGAGGCAATATAAACTAAAGGGTACAATTCTGAAGGGGGTGCATGAACAGAGTGGCCTGGGGGCATATGTGGCGGTAGGGATTGTAGATGCATTGGTAATAATTTTTCAAAACTCCCTGGATTCCGCTAAGGTCCCGGCAGACTGGAAAACTGCTAATGTAACACCCTTATTTAAAAAGGGCAGTAGACAGAAGGCTGGTAACTATAGACCGGTTAGCCTAACATCTGTGGTAGGTAAAATTTTGGAGTCCATTATTAAGGAAACAGTAACAGGACATTTGGATAATCATAATTTAATAGGACAAAGTCAGCATGGTTTTACGAAGGGGAAGTCATGTTTGACAAATTTGCTGGAGTTCTTTGAGGAAGTAACATATAGAGTGGATAAAGGGGAACCAGTGGACGTAGTGTATTTAGACTTCCAAAAGGCATTTGACAAGGTGCCACACAAAAGATTATTGCTTAAGGTAAAAAATCACGGGATTGGGGGTAATATTCTGGCATGGATAGAGGATTGGCTATCTAACAGAAAGCAAAGAGTTGGGATAAATGGTTCATTCTCAGACTGGCAATCAGTAACTAGTGGTGTTCCACAGGGGTCAGTGCTGGGTCCCCAACTCTTTACAATCTATATTAACGATTTGGAGGAAGAGACCAAGTGTAACATATCAAAATTTGCAGATGATACAAAGATGGGAGGGAAAGTAGTGAGTGAGGAGGACATAAAAAACCTGCAAGGGGACATAGACAGGCTAAGTAAGTGGGCAGAGATTTGGCAGATGGAATACAACACTGGAAAGTGTGAGGTGATGCACTTTGGCAGGAAAAATCCTAGAGCAATTTATTATCTTAATGGCAAGAAACTGGAGAGTACTGAAGTGCAAAGGGATCTGGGGGTCCTGGTGCACGAAACTCAAAAGGTTAGTATGCAGGTGCAGCAAGTGATTAAGAAGGCCAATGGAATGTTGGCTTTCATTGCTAGGGGGATAGAATATAAAAATAGGGAGGTATTGCTTCAGTTGTACAAGGTATTGGTGAGACCGCACCTGGAATACTGCACACAATTTTGGTGTCCTTACTTAAGGAAAGACATCCTTGCTCTCGAGGCAGTGCAAAAAAGGTTCACTCGGTTAATCCCGGGGATGAGGGGGTGGTCATATGAGGAGAGGTTGGGTAGATTGGGACTCTACTCATTGGAGTTCAGAAGAATGAGAGGCGATCTTATTGAAACATATAAGATTGTGAAGGGGTTGGATCGGGTGGATGCGGGGAGGATGTTCCCGATGACGGGTGAGACTAGAACTAGGGGACATAGTCTTAGAATAAGGGGCTGCTCTTTCAAAACTGAGATGAGGAGGAACTACTTCACTCAGAGGGTGGTAGGTCCATGGAATATGCTGCCACAAAAAGCTGTAGAAGCTACATCATTAAATAAATTTAAAACAGAAATAGACAGTTTCCTAGAAGTAAAGGGCATTAAGGGTTACGGGGAGCGGGCAGGAATTTGGACATGAGTCTAGGTTCGGATCGGTCATGGCCCTGTGGGTAGTGGAGCGGGCCCAGGGACCGTGTAGCCTGATTCTGCTCCTATTTCGTGTGTGCAATTCTATTAGATGCAGGAGATGGTTCTGTGATAGTAGATAGTAGATTGGCGGTTAGGATCAGATCAGCCATGATCTTATTGAATGGCGGAGCAGGCTTGAGGGGCCGATTGGCCTACTCCTGCTCCTATTTCTTATGTTCTTATGTTCTTATGTAAATCATTGAAGGTGGCAGGGCAGGTTGAGAAAGCGGTTTAACAGCATACAAGATCCTGGGCTTCATAAATAGAGGCATGGGGGAAAAATTGGGTTGCTTTGCGCCTCCCAAACGGGGTGCAAAGCCTCTAGAGCCTGATCGTGGCGCCGCTAACACCTCCCGTGAAATTCAGCGGGAGGTTAGCGGCGGCAGGAGCCGGTAGCGCCCCGCGCCTCCGGTGATGACGTCATCGCTGTGCGCAGTGCCCCGCTCGCGCCCCGGCCGCAAACTTTGGTCGCACCCCCTGACCTACCACTGGACGATATCTCCGACAGAGTTAGGGTGGCGATTTTGCGGCCGCAGCGGCGCAAATTAAAGGGCAGGTGCCGGGCGGCCATTTGTTTTGGGCCGCCTGCCAGCACCTGCCTCTTTCCGCGTTTTTTATGCGGGGTGCTGGCCTTGAGTGCCGGGCTGTTTTCCCAGCACCCCGCTCCCCGGTGGTTCAGCAGGGCACCGGTGCGTGCTGCGCTAGGCCCCTCCCCTTTAATCAGGGGAGGGAGGCCTGTAATACCACGGTGTGACGTGCCGATGCGTGTGGCGCTGTTGCACGTAGCACCGCGATATTCAATGGTAGCGCCCCAGGAAGGAGGGGGAGTGCTTCCTGTAGCACCCCGCCTCCTGCTTGGGGCGTGACCACTATATATACGGCGCAGAGGCGCTAACTTTTTCGGGGCGCTAAAAGTAGCACCCCGGTGAAGTTAGCGCCCCAAAGGGGGCGCCACCAAATTTTTCCCATAGAGTACAAAAGCGAGGAAGTTATGATGAACCTTTATAAAACGCTAGTCCAACCTCAACTGGAGTATTGCGTCCAATTCTGGGCACCGCACTTTAGGAAGGATGTGAAGGCCTTAGAGAGGATGCAGAAAAGATTTACAAGAATGGTTCCAGGGATGAGGGACTTCAGTTACGTGGATAGACTGGAGAAGCTGGGGTTGTTCTCCTTAGAGCAGAGAAGGTTGAGATGGGATTTGATAGAGGTTCAAAATCATGAGGGGTCTAGACAGATTAGATAGAGAGAAACTGTTCCCATTGGCGGATGGGTCGAGAACCAGAGGACACAGATTTAAGGTGATTGGCAGAAGAACCAAAGGCGACATGAGGAAAAACTTTTTTACTCAGCGAGTGGTTAGGATCTGGAATGCACTGCCTGAGAGGGTGGTGGAGGCAGATTCAATCGTAGCTCTCAAAAGAGAATTGGCTAAGTACCTGAAGGAAAACAGTTTTCCAGGGCTACGGGGAAAGAACGGGGGAGTGGGACTAGCTGAAGTGCTCTTGCAGAGAGCCAGCATGGGCTCAATGGGCCGAATGGCCTCCTTCTGTGCTGTAACCATTCTATGATTCTATGAGATTAAAAAAGCTAATCTTGGTTATATTTTTAAAGAAAAAGAGGGGTTTAAATTGGTTAACCCCTGAAAACGGGCACGCAGATCACAATACATGATTAACCCATGCCCATTGAGTGCAATGCAGGCAGTACACCATCTTCGTGCTGCCTGCTCATTATAACAATTTCTGTGTGCAGCCATGCGCCCTGCTCTGTTCATTGGCTGCATGCATCAGCAGGGGCCCAATATCATTACTAATTTGCACTACTTAAAGCTAGCCTGCGCTACTTAAAGCTAGCCTACACCTTTTTAAAGGGGAGGTGCATTGTGGCTGGAGCAGGTGCTGGGAGTCGTTCTAAAAGTGAATCTGACCTGGGAAAGAGTGAAGAATGGCTGAACATGGAAGAGAGTGGGCACCCGGGTTTTCGGACGCTGCATTGGAGGTCTTGGTGGAGGAAATGGAAAGGAGGAGAGATTTCCTGTATCCTCAGGGGACAGGAGGCAGTGGGAACAGATAGCTGCGTGGGTCAATGCAAAGAGTATACTCAAGGACCTGGATGCAGTGCCGCAAGAAGTTTAATGATCTCACACAAGTGGTCAAGATCAGTGAATGCGTCTTCAAATGCCACATCCTACCAACTGCACCACGAGCCTCAGCCACTGCTCAATTCACCACACCCCCATCACTCACCTACCAATAATCTCTGTCAATCGGGTCTCAACCCTACCATTCATATACTTTAAAATAAAAACAGAAAATGCTGGAAATACTCAGCAGGTCAGGCAGCATCTGTGAAGAGAGAAACAGAGTTAATGGCCCGAAAATTAGACCTAATACGCGAGAGTACGCACTGTGTACTCTCGCGTTTTAGGTCTCCAATTGCCGGTTTCCTGCATGCACTGCGCATGCGCGGGAAACCGGCACTTCGTGAATTCAAAAGGGGCCGGTTCCTAAGTGAACCGCGTGCGCGCTACAGGCTGCGCGCACGCAGTGCACTTAGTGCTTTGAACGCGCAGGTAAGCATGGAAGATTTTACACATAAAGAAAGGAGGCGTAAGACCCTCTTTTAACAAGGTAAGTAGTTAATTAAGTATTATTTTAAATTTTTTTCAACAGGTTTATCTTTTTTAGAAACTTTAAAGAAAGGTAAGTTTATTTTTATAACTTTTAAAAAGATTTTAAATTTTTTCAAAAATTTAATTTTTTGTTTAAAGTGGTTAATTTATTTAACTATACTTATTTTATTAATGTGATGGCTTTTTTTTAAATTTAATTGAGGTTTAGCTGTTCTTTTGGGGGTGTGTAGGATTCATAGCTTTGACAGCACTTGCTGTTAAAACTATGAATGAAAGATGGTGTGCTGCCATTGACTCTAACTGAATCACGTGATCCCAGAGCTCGCACGAACTAATTGCATCTCTGGGTCACGCAAGCACTGCACAGCTGCAGCCTTGAAACTAAAGTTCGTGTGGGCCCGGAAGAAAAAGGTAGGCGCGGAGTGAGATATCGCGGGGAAGCCTTACCCCCGCGTGAACACTCAGTGTTTAATTTCTGGGCCAATGTTTCAGGTCGATGACCCTTCGTCAGAACTGTTCTGATGAAGGGTCATCGACCTGAAACGTTAACTCTGTTTCTCTCTCCACAGATGCTGCCTGACCTGTTCAGTATTTCCAGCATTTTCTGTTTTTATTTCAGATTTCCAGCATCCGCAGTATTTTGCTTTTGCATTCATATACTTTACCTTGCCCTCACACCCACATCTCACAGCCTGCACACAATGGCAGCTATTCATCCATGACAGCCACATCACCCAAACAGATTGCACAACACTCACTGACACAATTCCCTCTCTCTTGCAGCAAAAGGTGGCGCACAACCGAAGGCAGCAGGAACTAACTGGAGGGGGAGAGACGCGCCTGCATGTTCTGACGGTGCTGACCATTATTGGGAGGGGCAACGCTGAGGCCATGGCCAATGGTGGGGCTGAATCCATTAAAGATGATGGTATCCACCTACCTAACCCTCCTTCTCTCATCCCACTTCTCCCTCATCCCACAATCCCTTCTGACTTGCCTGATTAACCTGATTTTAAGTAACTGAAATGACTTTAAAAAAACTATACAGAACCATTTGCTAGTTATATTGATGTACAGTAGTCAGTTTCTTAGTAAATTGAAACAAACATTATACTGAAAAGCTTTTAAAACATGCCTATAAGTGTCCTTGCGCCTAAAAAAAACCCTTAATTTTTAGAGCTTCCTCGAAAGCACGCAAACGAGCGCAATTAGCGGAAACTCGCAATGGTGATTAATTCGATCTGGTGCCAAGGTCAGTTTTGTGGGCGGGGCCGGCTTCTAGTGTGATGTTTTTTAAACTAGCGCAAAAGATCGTGGAAACACAAGTTGCACTGAGTGTAATTTGTGCTTAAAATTCTTCAATTTTTTGCGTTGGTTTGGCCTATTTCGGGCGAATTGCACCGAAAAAACCAGTGCAACCCAACGGAAACTATGTAACATTTTTTTCCCCATCAGTTTGGTGTGAATTCAAACTGAGGTCACAAAGGTAAAGGTGCAGTGTACTAACTCAATGTGTCACTCATTTCCAGGACAGCTTTATTTCCCTGCAGATTTCTATTGTTCTTGTACAAATTGTATCAGGGAAGAGAGATAGCTGTGAGGAAAACCATTATTTTTATTTTGAAATAGATAGCAGAATCTCAGCTCTTCCTCATGCCTCATTTTTCATGCAAAAATATTAACTGAATGCCAGAAATGCAGCAAAATGCATTTTTATATGAAGGGAATGATATATATATGAGGGAAAATAATTACACAGTGCTGTCTCTCCCCAGTGGCTAATGGGCAGCTTGAGTCCCAACAATTTTCCATCCTCACCGTAGTCAATATGCACAGCTTGCATGACCTTTTCAAACTTCCTAGTGAGAGTCAGAATGACAGGAGTGGTGTGCTCATTGGTCCTTCACAACTTGCATCAACTCAGGTGCATGCTGATGGTTTTTAGTGAAAATACCAATTCAAGGGGCAATACAGCTATAATGTTAACCTTTAAAGATCAAAATCACTGCTTCTAGAGGCTACAAATCAGCTTTGAATTAAAAATGTAACACAATGAGGTCTAAATTGAGAAACTGCTGTCGATTCTGGTGTCAACCTTGGCTTAGCACTCTTGCCTCTGAGTCAGAAGGTCATGGGTTAGAATCATAGAATCTTACAGCACAGAAGGAGGCCTTTTGGCCTATTGTGCCTGTGCCAGCACTTTGAAAGAGCTGTCCAATTTAGTCCCACACTCCAGCTTTTTCCCCATAACCCTGCAAATTAGTCCTCTTCAAGCCCCACTCCAGAGATGTAAGCAGATAATCCAGGCTGACACTTCAGTGCAGCACTGAGGGAGTGCTGCACTGTCGGAGGTACCGTCTGTCAGATGTGAAATTTAACCGATGCCCCGTCTACCCTCTCAGGTAGACGTGAAAAATCTCATGACACTATTCAAAGAAGAGCAGGGGAGTTATCCTGATGTCCTGGCCAATATTTATTCCTCAACCAACACCACCACTAAAACAGATTATCAGTTCATATATCTCATTGCTGTTTGTGGGACCTTGCTGTGCGTAAATTGGCTGCTGCCTTTCTCTACATTGCCATAGTGACTGCAGTTCAAAAGTACTTAATTGACTGTAAAGCGCTTTGGAGACATCCGGAGGTTATGAAAGGTGCTATATCCTTTCCTATTCACAAATACCAGAATTTGGAACAATGGCTGTTCCCAATCCCCCATAGTCACTATTATTATTCATGATCTCACTGGAACAGAAATTAAAAAGAGATCAGAATTTAAGAAATTTTTACAATATGTTTGCTCCCAGAATGCTTTTAATTAGTGATTTTAAATCATAAAATACAGTAAAAGGTGTCAACTAAGAAACAATTAGTGTACCTACCAGATTAATAGTGGTACCATTTTCAGTGCAGTGGGAGTGTACAACATGGAGTTATACCATACGCTCAGGCAAACCTCAAATCATGCAAAGCAGAGCTTGGTATTAGTACTTATTATGTGCACAATGATGTTCACTGGCTTCCAACTATTTGTAAATGTTTTAATGTAAGAAAAGAGCCAACTATCCCATCAGTCTTTTTCTAACATTAAGAACGTTGCTATAAAACGTTAATGTTGCTCAGCTGACCAACCGAAAAGTGTCAAAGATCACGTTTGTGCCAATTCCAGTTACACTGCAACCAGTGTAAAGTTGAAGAAGTGTGAGACTTCCTGCTCCAGGTGGTTACACACCACTCTGTAAATTTGGTATTGTTTCCAGCTGGTACTGGAAAACTGCAGCTTTACTGGCCTCTTGTAATGGTGTGAGGCAAAAACCATTTCAGGCCAACATTTAACATTTATGATTATTTGATAATTGGCCTTTTAATTTTGAAAGATTGTTCAAGGTTTATTATATACCCTGGCCCTAAAAATGAGTGGGATGCAATCCTGGCAATCAAGCAGGGACTGCACCCGTCAATGCAGCTAATATTTGCGGGGTCAGGGGAAGGCACCATGTTTGCATAGAGCCAGCAGGCTCCTGTGTTACCATGGGGGCATCTCAGTATCCACCAACCCCATTGCTGCCAGAAATCTCGGTACCTGTCCACCATTGCGAGATAAGGGATTCCCATGTCCCTCCCAGAGGTGCCATACTGCCCCTTCCCCCCCTCCCCCCGCCCCCCCCCCCCCCCGCCAAACCCTTGTGTAAGAGAGCCAGTAGTAAAACTTGAAAATAAAGGTATCCATCTTTCCGTGTCAACGCCACTTCCATAGCCTGGACCCTTCCCCGTCAATGAGGCCCAATTCCGCCCTTCTGAAGGCCAGTATGTCTCATCTCACTCACAGTGTGCCAGCCTCCAATGTTTGGCCAGATTCCTTATGGGCCAGGGAAATGTGAACTCTCTCTGACGTGGCTGGTCATTTAAGGGGTGGGCAGATGCTCCACTCTTTACAAGGCCTACTGGGATTTCCCAACTAAGATTGATTCCTGGTGCATTTAGATCCTGGCATTTTTTCCAAATCATTCTGCAGGAATTATGGCGGGAGTCCAGTGGAACAGCGGAGGGAATTTCGTCCATGTCTTAGGCTGAAAATGAGCCCAAATGTAATTTTTCACTGGTGTACAAGAACTTTGACCCCTACCTTCCATTCTTTTGATATTATCATCTACTGTCATTTCGTCAAGTTATATCAAAACTACAGAATCGAAGCAGGTCATTCAGCCCCACTGGTCTCTACCAGCGTTTATCCTCCACATCAGCCTCCTCCCACCCCTCTTCATCTAACCCGATCAGCATACCCTTCTATTCTTTTCTCCCTGATATGCATATCTAGCTTCCCCTTAAATGCATCTATGCTCAACTAGTGTGTTCCACATTCTTACCACTGTTTTGGTAAAGAAGTTTCTCCTGAATTCCCTTTTGGATTTATTAGTGGCTATCTTATATTTATGGCCCCTAGCATTTGAATTCCCTACAAGTGGAAACATTTTCTCTATGTCCACCCTATCGAACCCCTTCATAATTTTAAAGACTTCCATCAGGTCACCTCTCAGCCTTCTCTTTTCTAGAAAAAAGAGCCCCAGCCTGTTCAATCTTTCCTGATAGTTATAGCCTCTCAGTTCTGGTATCATCCTTGTATATCTTTTTTGCATCTTCTCCAATGCCTCTATATCCTTTTTATAATATGGTGACCAGAACTCTGCACAACACTCCAAGTGTGGTCTAACCAAGGTTCTACACATGTTTAACATGGCTTTCCTGCTTTTCAATTCTATCCCTTTAGAAATAAGCACCAGTGCTTGGTTTGCTTTTTTTTTTAATGGCCTTGTTAACCTGCATCACTACTTTTAGTAATTTGTGTATCTGAACCCCTAGATCTCTTTTCTCTTCTACCCCATTTTAGACTCTTATTATCCAAGCAATATGTGGCCTCCTTATCCTTCCTACCAAAATGCACCATCTCTCACTCTTCTGTATTGAATATCATTTGCCAATTATCCATCCATTCTGCAAGTTTATTACTGTCTTTTTTTGTCACAATATTCCTTTGTATTAACTGTACCCCTCAATTTGGTGTCATCCGTAAAGTTAGAAATTGTACTTCCAATTCCTGAGTCCAAATCATTAATGTGAATCATAGAATCATAGAAAGTTACAGCACGGAAGGAGGCTATTTCAGCCCATCGTGTTCCCGCCGGTCAACAAAGAGCTATCCAGCCGAATCCCACTTCCCAGCTCTTGGTCCGTAGCCCTGCAGGTTAGAGTATCCCAAGTGCACATCCAAATACTTTTTAAATGTGGTTAGGGTTCCTGCCTCTACCACCCTTTCAGGCAGTGAGTTCCAGACCCCCACAACCCTCTGGGTGAAGACATTTCCCCTCAAATCCCCTCTAAACCTTCCCCCAATTACTTTAAATCTATGCCCCCTGGTTTTTGACCCCTCTGCTAAGGGAAATAGGTCCTTTCTATCCACTTTATCTATGCCCCTCATAATTTTATACACCTCAATAAGGTCTCCCCTCAGCCTCCTCTGTTCCAAGGAAAACAGACCCAGCCTATCCAGTCTTTCCTCATAGCTAAGATTCTCTACTCCCGGCAACATCCTTGTAAATCTCCTCTGTACCCTCTGTAGTGCAATCACATCTTTCCTGTAATGTGGTGACCAGAACTGCACGCAGTACTCTAGCTGAGGCCTAACTAGTGTTTTATACAGTTGAAGCATAACCCCCCTGCTCTTATATTCTATGCCATGGCTAATAAAGGCAAGCATTCCGTATGCCTTCTTAACCACCTTATCTACTTGGCCTGCTACCTTCAGGGATCTGTGGACATGCACTCCAAGGTCCCTTTGTTCCTCTACACTACTCAGTGTCCTACCATTTAATGTGTATTCCCTTTCCTTGTTAGCCCTCCCCAAATGCATTACCTCACACTTCTCCGGATTGAATTCCATTTGCCACTGTTCTGCCCACCTGACCAATTTATTGATATCTTCCTGCAGTCTGCAGCTTCCTTCTTCAGTATCAACCACACAGCTGATTTTAGTATCATCTGCAAACTTTTTAATCATACCCCCTATATTCAGGTCAAGATCGTTGATATATACCACAAAAAGCAAGGGACCTAGTACTGAGCCCTGCGGAACCCCACTGGAAACAGCCTTCCAGTCACAAAAACACCCATTAACCATTACCCTCTGCTTCCTGTCTCCGAGCCAGTTTTGAATCCAACTTGACACTTTGCCCTGGATCCCATGGGCTTTTAACTTCATAATCAGTCTGCCATGTGGAACCTTATCAAAAGCCTTGCTAAAGTCCATATACACTACATCAAATGCATTACTTGTGAACAACAGTGGTCCACACACTGATCCCTGTGAAACACCACTTCCCACGTTTTGCCAGTCTAAGTAGTTGCCCTTAACCCCTACTCTCTGTTTTCTGTTTTGTAGCCAGCTTGTTATCCATTCTACTACCTGTCCCCTATGTGGTATCTTATCGAAGGCCTTTTGAAAATCCAAATATATTACATCTACTACATTACTCTTGTCTACCCTTTCCATTAGTTCTTCAAAGAATTCAACAAGGTTGGTCAAGCATGACCTTCCCTTTTGAAATCCATGCTGACTATACCTTATCATATTTTTGGTTTTTCTATTACATCTTTGGTCCCCGCAGATTTTAAGGAAGCAAACGTAACCCCGCTATTCAAAAAAGGAGGGAGAGAGAAAACAGGGAACTATAGGCCAGTTAGCCTGACATCAGTAGTAGAGAAAATGCTAGAATCTATTATGAGGAATGAGGCATCAGGGCACTTAGAAAATCATAATATAATTGGGCAGAGTCAACACAGATTTATGAATGAGAAATTGTGTTTGACAAATCTGTTAGAGTTTTTTGAGGTTGTAACTAACAGGGTAGATAAGGGAGAACCATAATGTATTTGAATTTTCAGAAGGCGTTCAATAAGGTGCCATACAAAAGGTTATTACACAAAATTAGGGCTCATGGGATTGGGGTAATATATTAGCATGGATTGAGGATTGGTTAATGGACAGAAAAGAGAGAGTAGAAATAAACGGGTCATTTTCAGGTTGGCAGGCTGTAACTAGTGGGGTACTGCAAGGATCCATGCTTGGGCAATAGTTATATCAATGACTTAGATGAGGGGACCGAGTGTAATGTATCCAATTTTGCTGACGATACAAAGCTAGGTGGGAAAGTAAGCTGTGAGGAGGATGCAAAGAGGCTGCAAAGGGATATAGACAGGTTAAGTGAGTGGGCAAGAATGTGGCAGATGGAATATAATGTAGAGAAATGTGAAGTTATCCACTTTGGTAGGAAAAATAGAAAAGCAGAATTTTTTTTTAAAAGGAGAGAATCGGAAATGTTGGTATTCAGAAGGACCTGGATGTCCTTGTACACTAATCACAGAAAGTTAACACGCAGCTACAGCTAGCAATTAGGAAAGCAAATGGTATGTTAGCCTTTATTGCAAGGGGATTGGAGTAAAAGAGTAAACTGTAATTATACAGTGCCTTAGTGAGACCACACCTGGAGTACTGCGTACAGTTTTGGTCTCCTTACCTAAGGAAGGATATACTTGCTTTACAGGGAGTGCAACAAAGGTCTAGACTGATTCCTGGGATGAGGAGAGATTGAGTAAACTAAGCCTATATTCCCTAGAGTTTAGAAGAATGAGAGGTGATCTCATTGAAACATATTAAAGTATTAAGGGGCTTGACAGGGTAGATTCTGGGGAGTCTAGAAATAGGGGTCACAGTCTCAGAATAAGGGGTCGGCCATTTAGGACTGAGGTGAGGAGAGATTTCTTCACTCAAAGAGTTGTGAATCTTTGGAATTCTCTACCCCAGAAGGCTGTGGATGCTCAGTCGTTGAGTATATTCAAGACAGAGAGTGATAGATTTTTGGATATTAAGGGAATCAAGAGATATGGGGATAGTACGGGAAAATGGAGTTGAGGTAAAAGATCAACCATGATCTTACTGAATGGCAGAGCAGGCTCAAAGGGCTGAATGGCCTACTCCTGCTCTTATTTTTTATGTTCTTATGTTCTTGAGTAAAAATTCATTATCTTTCCTACCACCGCTGTTAAGCTAACTGGTCTATAGTTCCCTAGAGTTGTTCTAGTGTCCTTTTTAAATATAGGAATAACATTAGCTGTCCACCAGTCCTTTGGCACTATTCCCTTTTCTAATTAATTGTTATAGTGCCTCTGCTACCTCTTCCTCAACTAGTTTAATATGCGCAGGGTTTTATCCTCTCTAAGTTTGATTAGTTTGTCAATTATCTCCCCCCTTCCAACTTAAATGTCTTTATATCTTTTTTGATATCTTCTTATAATGTCATGTCCACCTTATTAGTCTCACTGATAAATACTGATGCAAATTAACTATTCAATATTTCTGCCATTTCACTGTCATTACCTGTGAGTTTATCTTGTGCATCCCTCAGTGGTCCTATCCCCATCCTGATTGTTCTTTTGTTATTTATGTGTCTGTAGAATACTTCACTATTTCTTTTGTATTCCTTGATAACTTAATTTTCTAGTTCCGCTTTGCTTTCCCAATTGTTTTTTTGACTTGTTTCCTAGCCTCTTCGTATTCCTTTTAGTTATCCTCTCCTTTATTGTCTCTGTACTCAGTGTATGCCTTTTTCTTTAGTTTCAATTTTGCCCTTATCTCTTTATTCATCTATGCTGTTTCATTATTGGCTTGTATGTTCTTGATTTTTAGAGGAATATATTTCTCCTGAACTCTATTGACCACGTTTTAAATATTTCCCACTGCTGTTCTATCTCTTTGTATGTCATTTTTTCCAGTTCATCTTCCCTAGTTCCATTCTCATCCCCTCAAAATTAGATTTTTTTCAAATCTATTACTTTGGTCTTTGTCTTACTTATGTCTTTCTCAATCATTGTTTTAAACCTTATTATGTTATGATTGCTATCACCTAGCTGTTCCCTACCCTTACTTCTCTTATCTGCTCTGGTTCATTTCCCATTACTAGATCCAGCAGTGATTCACCTTCAGGAGTCCTGAACAAACTGTAAAAACACCATTCCCTTTTCCCCTTTCCCTACCTCTTTTTGCCTGTCTATTTGAGGGTAGTTGAAATCTCCCATGATTATTATTCTATGATTTTTATTTATTTCATTGATTTGCCTACATACTTCTTCCACCACTTCCCTTCCACTATGAAGTGGTCTGTAGAATACCCCTATTAATGTGATTGATCCCTTTCTATCCGTTGTCTCAATCCATATAGAATCTGTTTCTATCTTAATGTTATGTCCCTGTTTTCTATTGCCATTATGTTGTTTCTAATTAGTACAGCTACCCACCCACCCCCATCTTCCTTCCCTGTCCTTTCTAAATATGTTATATCCTGTAATATTAAACCGCCAGTCGTGTTCTTTATGAAGCCACGTTTTAGTTATCCTTACTACATCTGGCTCCTCGCTTCAGTTCCCCAGTTTTGTTTCGGTGCTGTGCACATTGCTGTACAGGCAATTTAATTTGTTTTTATTAATTGTTCCCCTCACAATAAAACTGGTTACCAAGGACATCTTATACAAGAAATTAACAGTTTAATTGCAAGGGCTAACTCAATGTAGAAATAGTATATAGAAAATTACTACAGTTGACAGTAAAAACCTGTGTTTCACTGTGCATATGCTAACTTTGTAGCTAATTGTGTATACTTTTCACATTGTAGCATATCTGTCTGTAAATTATAAATAAAGTGCATCCATAGATGGAGAATAAGGCAAGGAGCCCCAGTGACTTGACCAATCATGAAACAGATCACAGTCCTGGATGCTAGACGAATAATAACTGATAGTAGTATTGCAAATAGTTTTCCCACATAGGTAAACCTGAACAGAATAAAAACACATTGGGGGAAAAATTCTGTTGCTTTGCGCCTCCCGTTAGCGCCCTAAGAGGGCGCTAACCAGGCGCAAAGCAGCGAGCGCCTGGGCGCGGCAATGTTAGCGCCGCTCGCGAAATTGATCAGTCATTTTGCGGTGACGCTAAACACTACCGCCACGATCTCCTGCACCTGCAGATCGTGACATCAGTCAAGCGTGCAATGCCCCGGTAGCACCCCAGACCGGATATTGAGTCGCGCCCCCTGCCTTAGTGCCTGCCGCTCGGAACGACTGGTAGAGGGGAACGTTTTCAAGTCGGGAAGGGGCTGGGGGAGCGCTATTTAAAGGCCGGTGCTTCCTGCCTTTTCTTGTCGGCAAAACTTTGGGTTTTAACGCTGTCCTAAGGAGTTTTGGCCCTCGGCACCACTTTTGAGGTTCCTAAGTGCCGAGCTCTTTCTCTGGGCCTATCCATTAGTGCTTCCAACACAATTGCTTTTGAGGTCTCTCCAAGCCTAGATTCAAGGCTGCATTGAGCAGGGAGTGGCTAGCCAGCAAGATAGCCCCTCCCCTTTAAGAACTGGACGGCGCCAGTCTGTCTGGCTTCCATAGTAATTGGCATCACCTGAGCTTCGGTAGCGTTCTGAGGTAGCGCTTGACGTTTGCGCCTTAAGACAGGTGTGTAGCCTGATTTAACGCTCAAATCACCTCCAGGGGCGATAGAGGCGAATTTTGAAGTCGGAGCCGATAATTAGCGCCGGGCTAAACATTGCGCCCGGCCGATATTAGTGCCCCAAAATGGGTGATACCGAATTTTTCCCCCATTATGTGCAAAACTGATGTCTGCTGGTTTTCTTGATAGGTAATTGTCCCAAAAAAGATTTCAATTCCCTCGTCTACAGATACAGTTTAATGTTCTATGGAAGTTCCATGTAGGTGTGTTTACTGTACAAGGAATCTTTATTTAATATGCTTTAAATTGTTGCTAGGTAATCTAAACACAACTTACTACAGCTGCACTTCAGTTATTCTGTCTCAGATGCTTCGTTTGCTCCTGAAACAAAGAAAGACAGAAATCTGGTAAATGCATCAATATTGATAATAAATACTGAAAAAACAAATCCAGTCCATGTATCTTTTAGCTTTTAGTGGGAAAAAACCAAGGGGGAAAAATTCGGTTGCTTTGCGCCTCCCAGGCACAAAGCAACTAGCGCCCGGGCACAGTGCCGCCAACACCTCCCGCGAAATTCAGCAGGAGGTTAGCGGTGGCGCTGCGCCGCCGGCAATGATGTCATCGCTGTGCGCAGCGGCCCGCTTGCGCCCCGGCCGCGATCTTCGGTATCGCCCCCTGACTTACCGGCAGACGCTATGTCCGACGGGGTCATGGGGGCCTACCTGCGGCTGAGGCGGCACTAATTAAAGGCGAGGTGTCGGGCGGCCATTTTTGTTGCTGGCCGCCTGCCAGCACCTGCCCCCGTTACCGTCCCTGGCATCCTTAGCAGCCCCGCTGTGGAGTGCCGGCTGCGCTCCATGAGCCCGGCACTCCTCTTGTGTGCCGGGCTCTTTTTCCGGCACTCCGATCCCTGGTGGCCCAGCTGGGCCCCGGGTCGCGCTGCGCAAGGTCCCTCCCCTTTAAGAAGGGGAGGAAGGCCTGCAGTACCGCGGCGTGATGTGCCGCAGCACATGGCACTGCGGCACGTAGCGCCGTGATATACCCTCGCAGCACCCCAAGAGGGAGGCGGGGTACTTCCAGTATCGCCCCGCTTCCCTCTTGGGGCACTACCGATGAATTTCGGCCGCAGGGGTGCTAATTTTTTCGGGGTGCTAAAAGAAGCGCCCCGACGAAGTTAGTGCCCCAAAGGGGGCGCGACTCAATTTTCCCCCCCAAGTGTCTCAGTCTTTGAAATTGTACGCCTTTTATACGATCAATTTTATATATCTACATAATTTTGAAATGAACAGCTGAGGATAAAAATGTGGGGAAGCTCAGTATGTAAAAATGTTCTACTCCATTGTGGTACAAAGCTATACAGATCAAGAAGATCCCAGGTTTGATCCCCGGTCTGTGCTGAGATAGTTGATAGTGGACTATAACCTGGTGTTGTGCGACTTCTCAATTTTGTCCACCCCAGTCCAACACCGGCATCTCCGCATCGCGAGATAGTTGATTGCAGAGGCATTGATGGGAAAACTACAATTGGTTTCAGTGTCCCTGTGCTAGGGAGGTGAAAAACAGGCAGGATTCCCACTCCTCTCCTGATTGCTATTCAGCGACCCTGTTTGAGGTGCACCCGTGGACATTGGATGAATAACCGGATTTGGCAGAATTGAAATGCCCTTCTGTAGTCAAATAGCTTGCCAAAACTCAATGGCCGGAATTTTCTTTACCTTGGCGGGTCCGGTGCGGGCGGTAGCCATGTCGGGTCCCGACCCCGCTGCTGGCTCCATCCCGCTGTTGAAAATGAATTTACCTTAATGGGGCCTATTAAGCCCGCCAGCGCGTTACCCGGCCCAATTAGATGGAGCGGGTCTGGTGATGTCATTCATGACGTGTTTTCAGCTAGGCTCTTTAAAGTGACCGTGGCCACATTAGATTTGACGTTTAATCTAACAAAGTGGGTATTGAATCTATACTCTACAATAATAAGTTAAATATGAGTAACAAAGAAATATTTAAATATTATTAAGTAATATGACGGCATCTACAAATACGATCCAGAACATAATTTAAAAAGAACATTAATTGGGAAGTTATTGGTGCTTTAATCACAAATCTATAGACTTTTGAATCAGTAACTGGTACAAATAAAAGACGTGTGTGTATAGGTAATATATAAAATTAAGCAGATTTTAAATGTAATTGTAAAGGGGTGGATTTACAATCTTATGCAAGTTCAGCAGAAGAGCTGCAGAAACCCTGACAAACAGTGTAAGTGGTGCTTATGTGTTTCTGGGATTTCTGCAGCTCTTCCGTTGAAGTTAACAATGGACAAGTGAGAGAACCGCCGTAGAAATTCCCCCCCAAAGTCTCAGACTGAAAAATTAAATTAGTTATATTCAGGGACTGAAAGCAAATTGAACCAGTGGAATGAGTGATGAGAATGAAATTGTTATGGTTGATGACTTGATTTAATGTGTAACTGGACAATCACAGTATACTGTGAGAAAAACCTGACCAGAAACAACACAAAAATTTATTTAAATAGTATATGTCATTTTTTATAGTGCAGATCAAATCATTGCAATTATTGTTGAGTTGGAAGGCAACAGCAGAGAATGGCCAGTGAAAAATGTATTTCCCTCACCATCCAGGGTAGGAGGGGAGCTTTCAGCACTCACATCCCTTCAGGAATTTCTGAATTAACATTTACCAGCAGCTTTTCAAGTAGAACAGAATCTCCATCAATCTGTTAGCTGATGTAATCAACATGTTTTTATTTTGGTTTGTTTTTCATGCTGTCAAGTAATCAGCTGGAGCAATGGCCGCGGAACTCATGCCTCAGGTTGACAGATGTAGTTCCCGGGCTGTGTGAATCCCATGGCCATGCAGGGAAATTTAAAAAGTAAGGGGAAAGAGGCTCTTAAGTGCCTGTAAACTACCTGATAATCATCTCAATTGGGTCCCCCGCCACTGCCGGTCGGTTCAGCTCCGCGATGACAGACGCGCCTGGGGGAAAAGCGCGTGGGAGTGAGTTAACAATAATAATAACTTTCCCACCCGACCTGCCACTGATCTCGCCCACTATCACACCGGAAAATTCAGCCCAATATCTGGGCTGATACATGAACAATAGTAACTTGGGTGAGGTACTTGAGAGGCTATTAGTGCTAATGGAATTGTACCCCAGTATGAGTCACCGCCTTCAGAAGAAAATTGGGAGGAGAAACAAAAACACCACTGCAATAATTCTTTTGAAATTTTATGTAAAATCAAAAATATTCTGACAGGACAACATTTTTCAGATTAAATTTATAATGTTCCCATAAACATTTGAATTGAACAAGATTGTCATATTCAGGTGTACAAGATCACATAACTAATGCTTTATCTTAGTTTTATGTAAACGAACCACAGTAGATGTATTTAGCCCGCTAGTTAACCGTGTTTTATTGACGAATATCTTTGAAATATCTTTCTTTCTCTACTTTGTTCTATAACATTTTAATTATCAGCTTGGTTCAGGCATAGTGAATAGTCAGCACTAAAGTAGACTTAAAGAGCTTTCTTATTCATCAGGCAGCATGACATCATTTGTTTCCAAATTACTAGGACTGTTCAACACCTGGTAGAACCTCATTGCTCTTTAAACCAGATTTTTCTTGTCAATTAAATTAATTTTCACACCCTACTAAGGTTATAATACATGTAACAAGATTCCACTGAAAAACTCATATTGTTATGTCTTTTTAAAATGATTAACTACAAATCATAGAATTACACAGACATTACAACACGGAAACAGGCTGTTTGGCCCAACCATACTGTGTTGGTGTTTATCCTCCACCCATACACTAATCCTCACCCCATGTGCCTGCGCTGTTCCTATATCTCTTTATTCCCCTTTCCTTGAACCACTTATTTAACCTATTTTAAATGTTGACTAGTCTCTGCTTCAATCATTAACTGTGGTAGTCTCACAAACCTCAGTGTAGAAAAGGTTCTCCACCTCAGCTCAGAACAACAACTTGCATTTATATAGCACCTTTAACATAGGAAAACATTCCAAAGTGCTTCACAGGAACGTTATCATAGAAAATTTGACACCAAACCAAATAAGGAGATATTAGGACAGGTGAACAAAAGTTTGGTCAAAGAGGTAGGTTTTAAGGAGCATCTTAAAGGAGGAGAGGTAAAGAGGCAGAGAGGTTTAGGGAGGGAATTCTGGAGCTTTGGGCCTAGGCAGCTGAAGGCAGGGCCACCAATGGTGGAGCAAAGAAAATTGGGGATGCACAAGGCCAGAATTGGAGGAGCGCAGAGATCTCGGAGGGTTGTAGGGCTGGAGGAGGTTATAGAGATAGGAAGGGACCATCGAGGGATTTGAAAACAAGGATGGGAATTTTAAAATTGAGGCATTGCCGGACTGGGAGCCAATGTAGGTTAGCGAGCACAGGGGTGATGGGTGAACGGGGCTTGGTGCAAGTTAGGATACGGGCAGCAGAGTTTTGAATGAGCTCAAGTTTACGAAGGGTGGAAGGTGGGAGATTGGCCAGTAGAGCATTGGAATAGTTGAGTCTAGAGGTAACAAAGGCATGGATGAAGCTTTGAACAGCAGATGAGGTGAGGCAGGGGTGGAGAAGGGCAATGTATTGATATATTTATGGAGATGGAAGCAGGCGATCTTGGTGATGGAGAGCATATGGGGTCAGAAGCTCAGCTTAGGGTCAAATAGGATGCCAAGACTGCAAACAGTCTGGTTCATCCTCAGACAATGGTCAAGCAGAGGGATGGAGTCGATGGCTAGGGAAGGGAGTTTGTGGCGGGGACTGAAAAAAATGGCTTTGGTCTTTCCAATATTTAATTAGAGTAAATTTCTGCTCATCCAGTACTGGATTTCGGACAAGCAGCATGACAAATCAGAGACAGTGGGGGGATTAAGAGAGGTGGTGGAGATAGAGCTAAGTGTCATGAGTGTACATGTGGAACCTGATGTTGTGTCTTTGGTTGTTGCTGAGGGGCAGCATGTAGATGAGAAATAGGAGGGACTCCAAGGATAGATCCTTGGTGGACTCCAGAGATAACGGTGCGGGAGTGGGAAGAGAAGCCATTGCAGGTGATTCTCTGGCTACAACTGGATAGATAAGAATGGAATCAGGCGAGGGCAGTCCCACCCAGTTGGACAACGGAGGAGCGGCGTTGGAGGAGAATGGTGTGGTCAACCCCGTCAAAGGCTGCAGACTGGTCGAGAAGGAGGAGGAGGGATAGTTTACCACAGTATGTTTTGTAATAAAGTGAGAAATAATGATTGGCTAATTTCTCAAATCGTTCTTATAAAGTTTAATACAATTATTTAAATATTAGCAATCACAAAACTACAACTAATAGAAATATTAAACATTGAACACAACTTGCATTTATACATTACATTTAACGTAAAACAAATTTCAAGCACTTCACAGCAAAATGGATACTGAGTCAGATGGGATGACTGAAGACTTGGCTGAAAAGATGGGTTTTGAAAAGATTTCTAAAAGGAAGAGTGGGGTGGAAAGGCTGAGAGGTATAGAGAGGGAAAGCCAGACAGTAGAACCCAAGTGGTTGAAGGTTCCGCCACCAATAATGGGGCAAAGGGGGGGAGGATGTACAAAAGGCCAGAGTTGGGGTGGGTGGAATACAGAGCTTGGATGAGACAAGGCCCTGGAGGGATTTAAAGACAAATAGAAGGATCTTATATTTGAGGTGCTGGAAGACGGGAGCCAAAGTAGATCTGCGAAGACTAATGTGGGATAGGATGTGTGTGGCACAATTTTGCACAAGTTTGTGGTTATGGAAGGTGGAGGATGGAAGTCTTCAAGAAAAGCAAGTAGTCCAGTTTGAAGGTGACAAAGGCATGTGAGAGTTTCTGTGGCAAAGGGACAGAGGTAAGGGATATTGCAGAGATGGAATTAACTGGTCTTTGTCCTAGATAGGATAACTGTTCTGGAACTGGGCTCAGGGGCACCAAGGATGGGAGTGATCAGATTGAGTCCGAGACAGCTGTCAAGGTGGTGGAAGGAACTGGTGGCAAGGAAGCAGGGTTTGTGGTGGGGGTTAAAGACAATGCCTGCACACTTCTAGATGGCGAGCTGGACAAAGTTGTGACTCATCCAAGACATGGATGTCAGACAAGCAGTCTGATAATATGATAATACAGAGGTAGTCAAGTGATCAAGGGAATTGAAGAGATAGAGCTGGGATCAGTCGTGAACTTACACCTAACCAACAAGATAGCTACTGCTTGAAGCTCTGTACAGATGAACAGGACAGATGCAGAAATAAAACATTAGATAGATACTCTACAAGGAATTTACCAAGAATTAGCTTGACTAACTTGCAGTAATGATGTCAGAATCATTAATTCTTGTGCGAATGCAGTCATTCATCAAGGCCATAAATCATATTGACAGTCTGCACCCACACTGACACTGCATCCACACTGACAGCTGTTAGTAGCACATAAACTGACCAGAAACAGAATAAAACTCCACATAAGAATATTGAAACACAATATACAACAAACAATTACAGAACAGTGCTTTTAAGGATATAATCAAATCTCAGGCTTCAGATGACAGTTATAAATTGCTTATACTGCATTCTCATGATTCAAGACATTTAAATACCTTAAATTAATTATTACTGAACAATCAGCCCCAGAAATCCATTTTCTTTACATAGCCTATCTTTTTGACAAGTATAATGTGCATTTACGATCCAACATTTGTGATAAAATTGAGAAATTAAACATTATTTTCACGACTAATATAGGAAACATTAATGGTAATTAGATGAATTATTGAGAATCAGAGCATTGTGAAACACCCTGGGCTACTGACTCAGAAAAGCCATCTTTAAATTTTCATTGGCTCGTAATTTCCGATAGGAGGCTTCCTGTGTGCGGATGCCTCCTATCGGGAAAAAATCTACGCCCCTTACCTGAGGGCTCCCGAGGTCCGGCCATTTCCGCTCCTGGGCCTCTCCACGACGAAATGCGCAGGGCCCACGTATCCCAGGGGCGCATGCAGTTCGCAAGCGTCCCTGGGATCATGTGGGCCAGGTGAGCCAATGGGAGAAGGGAATCCCCCTTCATACTTTTGACAGATAGACCTGTCAAAAGTATGAATGGGGATCACTGAAAAAAGACATCAAAACATTAAATACACTTTTAAAAAACCATCACGTTTTTAAAATGAGTTAAAATTACATTAAATTAAATATTTTAAACAAAAATTTAATTTTTTGAAAAAAATAATTAAAGTTTTTTTACGGGGCTAAAAATAAACTTACCTTTTTTAAAAGTATTTTTAAATTATAAATGAGTGAAAAAAAATATTTTTTTTACTTTTTTAAACTCTTATGCTGGTAAAAGCAAGCCTTACGCCTGCTTTTACCAGGCGTAAGATTTTTAAAGGTTTTCAGCGGGCGGAGGTTCTGCAGAAAGCGGAACTCTCCACCCGCAGAGGCCCTTCTCCAGGGCAGGCGTCCGATCTGTCAAGAGGATTCTTGACAGATTGGAAATGCTGGTTTTCAGCGCATGCACTTCGCATGCCTGAAACCGGCATTTCCGATGTCCCTATGGGTATGTACACAGCTCGTACACACCCGTAGGCATCGGAAAATATGGGCCATTATATCTTCTGCATGCCTGCATATAAATTATTTTGTTACTGGTATGGCTGTCAATGTTAGTTTGAACTCCCATTGGCATTTATTTCAACTGTTATTTAAGTTTACTTGCAAGCTAATGCTAGGTCTTATTAGCAATAATAAATTTCAAGCCATGCCTATATTGGGGTTTGTATCAGCATTACTTTAGTACTTGGTTTTGTTTTGTGCCAAAATAATAAGTAGCATGGCAAATCCCTAACAGAAACAGGCCGTATTATTGTCCAATTAAATTATGGTCAGTATGGAGGAAGACCCTGGTTGTCTGAAAACCCCTGAAAACTCCTGAGATACACAACTCATTGCTGTGCATCAGGGCTACTGAAAACCACAGGAAAATATTTAAATAAATCAACGATATCTCACACAGTAAATATGGATGATCTTATAGTGAAAGAGATCCTTGTTCCAAGCTCTTTAGAAGGATCTGTTTTTATATGGTTATGTTCCAATCAATTTTGACCACAAATTTAAAAATATAATTATTTAAATTAATTATAAATATGTGAGTAACTTAAACATGCTTGCCTTGCTCATTAAGTCCAGTAGATGTTATGCAGAGAATGGTAGTTTGACATCTCACGAATTTTCTTTCATATCATCCTTTCTCCCAGGAAAATTTTCTCAACATACATGGAATATTTATCCACGTGATTAAAAAGCTAGCAATAATCAGTTCAAAACATACTTCATATTATTCCTTCAAAAACACAGGTTACAATTAAAATTATCTGGCAATTTTTACTTTGGGTGGACTTGGCCAGGTGGTGGGAGGAGCCCTCGCGCCATCTATCCGAAGTCACTGATATGAGTCATTGGGGGGGGGGAGGGGGGGGGGAGCGGGAGGGTGGTCGTCAAATCAGACAACTCAAACGTTGAGCTGAGCCAGAAGTAGGGACCAATGAGAGGGGGAAGGAGGTAATTGCTGGGTGTAGGCACTGACAGGCCTGCCATGGGGTGGAATATTTTTGTGGCACTAAGAGGAGCATTCATGGTTCTCCTGAGGCCACAACAATCTTGGGGGGGAAAAATCCCAGAAATTTATCTTTTTCTGAGTGGCATGCTGCGGTCCCAGTAAGGGCCGCTCGTTAGGCTGCTCAACATCCAGTACCATTAAACGCAGTGTGCATGGTGCACACTCCACCCATTGGTACCTCAAAAGTTGCATCAGGTTTCTGTGTACATCATAGGACCCCAAATTTCATATTACAAGTAGGCTTCCGCCTAAAATAGGTAGATGTCTGGGTCTCCTATGTGAAAATGTCAGCGGGCAGATCAGGAGTGGGAATGAAGCAGTATGTTCAGCCATGCGATTTTGGGATGCTACCACCCAGCTCTTGCAAGGTGGAGGCCCTCAAAATTGGGGCCAATGTTTTAGTTATGTGACTCAACATGTGTAATATTTTATAGGCGTATTAGCTTACAAAAACTTTAAGAAATGCTACAGAATCAAAGAAATTTCAGACCTGTAAGTGAATATTTGGCTCATTGTGCATATGGTAACCCACATTTGAGCTATCTACTCTAACCCTACTTCCCTGCTCTTTCCCTGTACTCTCTAATATTTTGTTTTCTTCAGGTGTTTATCTATTTCCTTCCTAAATGTCATGACTGATTCAGCAAAGCAGCCACTTTTGGTAACACATTCCATATTGTATTAACCTTTGCATGAAAATATTTCTTCTAATGTACTTCCTTTATGATCTACATTGCTTATTTTCCACGATTCCACAATTTTTTTCATAGCAGGGTGAACAAACCTGCACACCATACTCCAACTGTGTCTTGGCCAATGTCCTATATAGATTCATGATCACCTCCTTGCTTTTGTATACCACACACCTCTGTGTAAAACCCAGATTCCCATTTTATGTCTTTTCCCCACCCAGAAGCCTGCTTTTAAAGGTCTGTGTTTATGCACCCCTTGAACTCTGTTCCTGTTAGGATATGTTTCAATCTCTGTTTTTCCAAAAATGTACTATATATCTGCCATCTACTCTATCCTGTCTATGTACTCCTGCAGTCATTTGCATTCTTCCTCACAGTTTGACATTGTAAGAAAATTATGGTATTATTTCATTGATGCCCACATCTAAGTATATGGACAACAAAAGATGTCCATACAGATCTTGGGGTGCACCAGTAGTAACATTTTGCCAATCCCAGAAACATTCAGTTACTCCCACTCTCTTCTTTCTATGCTTCAGCCACCTCTACTATTATGCTTTGTCATGCCATGGTCCTTAATCTTTGTAACACGTGTCTTGTAATAATGCCCCTTTTGGATGGAAAAAGGGCCTGTAGTGGGCATCTCTCCTCCTCTAATCCCAAAAATGTTACCTTGTATAGATCTCGGCTAAGTCTGAGGCCTATAAACAAAAAGTAATTCTTCAGAGCTTTGGGGCTCTTCTGCCCCCTTTAGTAGCCTCCTCTTTCTCCCCGCCTGCAGCACTGGCATATCATCCTCCCTCAGAGTGGAATTCTTCTTGGTGATGGGTATCCTGCCAGGAACCCACCTTGCAAAAGATAGTGGGGGGAAAACTAGTCTTGGGTATGAGCACAAAATAGGCGATAGCAAATCAGCAGCCCGTTTTACACAACATCCTTTTTTTCCCCCATTGATATTAGTGGAAATGAAAATTGGATGGAGTGTAAAAAGGGCTGCTGATTCACTATCACCGATTTTGTGCTACCATAAGGAAAAGTTTATACCCAAATGACTAAAACTGGGTCAGGGTCATGGTGGGGTTGTGGTGGTGGTGGTGGAATTCCTGCCCCAACAATTCTTCAGCAGGAGCAGGGAAATTCAGCCCAAAACGCCGACTGAGTAAGAGAAATTAAACAGATAGCATAGGATAAGGGCAAGGTCCTGGGCACATATTTTGAGGACAATAGGAGGGACATGATCAGGAGTTGTGGTGGCCTATTTTGGTCTATGCATTATCTTTTGCTGGGAATGGGGCAAGATTTAAATTGTAATGGGGTATGGTAGCATAGTGGTTATGTTACTGGACTAGTAATCCAGAGGCCTGGACTAATAATCCAGAGAAGTGAGTTCAAATCCCACCACGGCAGCTGGGGAATTTAAATTCAATTAATTAAATAAATCTGGAATAGAAAGCTAGCATCAGTAATGGTGAAACTACCAGATTGTCGTAAAAATCCATCTAGTTCACTAATGTCCTTTAGGAAGGAAATCTGCCGTCCTTACCCAGTCTGGCCGAAATGAGACTCCAGACCCACAGCAACATGGTTGACTCTTAAATAACAACAGAAAACGCTGGAAAAACTCAGCAGGCCAGGCAGCATCCGTGGAGAGAGAAAGAGAGTTAACGTTTCAGGTCGATGACCTTTCGTCAGAACTGTGAAGAGCCGGAAATCAAATAGATTTAAGGCCAGAGTAAAGCTGGGAAATCTTCTCTTCGACGGGATTTCCGTTTGGCTCTTCAACCTTGTTCATCTTCATTGATTTCAGTTTCCCTTCTCGTGTTTGATCAGGTATCTTCCAAGACTCGGTTTCACAGCCACATTACTTTCCTCAGCAACTGTCTCCGGTTCCGACTTATCCCACGTGGATTCCAACTAAACTTCCACCCTTCGTGTTTCGGATCAACCCAGGATTACAAATATCTCCAAGATATTCATCGTTCCTCGAACTACTGCTCTCGCCGCATCTTGAGATCCACGCTCAACGCCATGCGGCGCCACATGAACACTCTCGACATCTCTCTTCAGCAGCACCGACGCACTCTATCTCAAAGCTGTCCGGGTCCACAGTTCCATTTCATCCTTAGACTCATCCGACGCTTCAACAAAAAACTTTTCTTCTTCCTTTCCGATGTCAAGGATCGCAAGCTTCAACAACTCTTGGACACTAACGCCCCTCCGGAACCTTCTTCCCCTTCACTTTCCTCTGACCCCCCTTCTCCCAATCTCACCCCCTGCCGCGTTTTCACTATCCCCTCTGACCTTCCCCTCTCTGACTCCGAACGATCAGTCCTCAGCAAAGGCCTGACCTTCATCCCCTTACGCCCCCATCTCAATGAATTTCGAGCTCGGCACGATGCTGAGCTCTTTTTCCGCCGCCTCCGTCTCCGTGCCCACTTCTCTGGCCAGGAGTCTTCCCCCCGCACGGCTGACCCTTTCTCCCGCTTTCAGAATTCTCGTTCCACCTGGACCCCTCCCTCTGGCCTCTTACCCTCTCTAGATCTTTTCATTGCTAACTGCCGCCGTGACATCGGCCAGCTCAATTTCTCTGCTCCCCTCACTCACTCCAACCTACCTCCCTCTGAACTTGCAGCACTCCATTCTCTCCGATCCAACCCTGACATTGTCATTAAACCTGCTGACAAGGGTGGCGCTGTTGTTGTTTGGCGAACCGACCTCTACCTAGCGGAAGTTGAACGCCAACTCTCTGACACCTCCTCCTACCTCCACCTGGACCATGACCCCACTACTGAACATCAAGCCACCGTGTCCAAGACCGTCACTGACCTCATCTCCTCTGGAGATCTTCCCCCCACGGCCGCCAACCTCATAGTTCCCCAACCCCGCACAGCCCGCTTCTACCTCCTTCCCAAGATCCACAAACAGGACTGCCCCGGTAGACCCATTGTTTCAGCCTGTTCTTGCCCCACGGAACTTATCTCTTCCTATCTCGACTCTATTTTTTCTCCCCTTGTCCAGTCTCTTCCCACCTACATCCGCGACTCTTCCGATGCCCTCCGCCATTTTAACAGTTTCCAGTTTCCCGGCCCCAACCGTCTCCTCTTCACTATGGACGTACAATCCCTCTACACCTCCATTCCCCACCAGGATGGCCTGAGGGCGCTCCGCTTCTTCCTTGAACAGAGGCCCAACCAGTCCCCATCCACCACCACCCTCCTCCGCCTGGCTGAACTTGTTCTCACATTGAACAACTTCTCCTTTGACTCTACCCATTTCCTCCAAATTAAAGGTGTTGCTATGGGTACCCGCATGGGTCCTAGCTATGCCTGCCTTTTCGTGGGATATGTGGAACACTCTTTGTTCCAGTCCTACTCGGGTCCCCTCCCTCACCTCTTTTTCCGGTACATTGATGACTGTATCGGTGCCGTCTCCTGCTCTCGCCCTGAACTAGAACATTTCATTCACTATGCTTCCAATTTCCACCCTTCCCTCACCTTCACATGGTCCATCTCCGACTCTTCCCTTCCCTTCCTCGACTTCTCCATCTCCATCTCTGGGGATAGGTTATTGACTAACATTCACTACAAGCCCACTGACTCCCACAGCTACCTGGACTACACTTCCTCCCACCCCGCCTCCTGTAAGGACTCTATTCCATTCTCCCAGTTTCTCCGTCTCCGCCGCATCTGCTCTGATGATGCCACCTTCCATACCAGTGCTTCCGACATGTCTTCCTTTTTCCTCAACCGAGGATTCCCCTCTACCGTGGTCGACACGGCCCTCGACCGTGTCCGTTCTATCTCCCGCACTTCTGCCCTCACCCCTGCCCCTCCCTCCCGGAACCACGATAGGGTTCCCCTTGTCCTCACCTTTCACCCCACCAGCCTCCACATTCAACGGATCATCCTCCGCCATTTCCGCCACCTCCAGCGTGATCCCACCACCAAACACATCTTCCCCTCACCTCCCCTTTCAGCATTCCGCAGGGACCGCTCCCTCCGCGACACCCTAGTCCACTCCTCTACCACCCCCAGCACCCCTTCCCCTTCGCCCGGCACCTTCCCGTGCACGCGCAGGAGATGCAACACATGCCCTTACACCTCCCCTCTTCCCACTGTCCAGGGCCCCAAACACCCCTTCCAGGTGAAACAGCGATTTACTTGTACTTCCTGCAATTTAGTATACTGTATTCGCTGCTCACGATGTGGTCTCCTCTACATTGGGGAGACCAAACGCAGATTGGGTGACCGCTTTGCGGAACACCTCCGTTCAGTCCGTAAGGGGGACCCCGAGCTCCCGGTGGCCTGTCACTTTAATTCACCGCTTCACTCCCACTCTGACCTCACCGTCCTCGGCCTATTACACTGTTCCACGGAAGCGCAGCGTAAGCTCGAGGAACAGCACCTCATCTTTCGTTTAGGCACGCTACAGCCCCTCTGGACTCAATATCGAGTTCAACAATTTTAGATCATAACCTCAGCTCCAATCACATTTATATTTTATTTTTTCCACCCTTTTATTTGCCCCCCCCCACCTTTTTTTTCCTCCTAGAAGCTGGCAGCTGTCTTGACTCTTAACTGCCCTCTGAAATGACCTAGCAAGCCACTCAGTTGTAACAAACCGTTATGAATAATAAGAATAAAACTAGATGGATCGGCATTGACCAAGGCACCAGATTCGGACACGACAAAGGCACACCCAGCCCAGAAGACCCTGCAAAGTTCTCCTTACGAGCATCTGGAGACTTGTGCGAAAATTGGGAGAGCTGTCCCACAGACTAGTAAAACAACAGCCTGACATAGTCATACTCACAGAATCATATCTATCAGCCAATGTCCCAGAGTCCTCCATCACCATTCCTGGGTATGTCCTGTCCCACCAGCAGGACAGACCCACCAAAGGTGGCAGCACAGTGGTATACAGTTGGGAGGGAGCCCTCAACATTGACTCCGGACCCCATGAAGCCTCATGGCATCAAGTCGAACATGGGCAAGGAAACCTCCTGCTGATTATCACTACTGTCCTCCCTCAGCTGATGAATTAGTACTTCTCCATGTTGAACACCACTTGGAAGGAACACCACTTGGAAGAAGCAATGAGTCATAGCAAGGGCACAGAATGTACTCTGGGTGAGGGACTTCAATGTCCATCATCAAGAGTGGCTCAGTAGCACCATTGCTGGCTGAGTCCTGAAGGACATAGCTGCCACGCTGGCCCTGTGGCAGGAGGTGAGAGAACCAACACGAGGCAAAAATCTACTTCATCTTGTATTCACCAATCTACCTGTTGCAGATGCATCTGTCCATGACAGTATTGGTAGGAGTGACCACAGTCATTGTGGAGACGAAGTCCCGTCTTCACACTGAGGACATCCTCCATCGTGTTGTGTGGCACTACCATCGTGCTAAATGGGATAGATTCAGAACTCAAAACTGGGCATCCATGAAGCGCTCAGCAGCAGAACTGTATTCCACCATAATCTGTAACCTCATGGCTTGGCATATTCCTTACTCTACCATTACCATCAAGCCAGGGGACCAACCCTGGTTCAATGAGGAGTGTAGAAGAGCATGCCAGGAGCAGCACCAGGCGTACCTAAAAATTAGGATGTACATTACTATATGCAAATCATGGGCTTAGGATGTACATAAGACCATATGAAATTTTGAACTGAAAACGCACAGTATTCGTGCTGTGCCAGCTACACTGAGCAGTCGATCCAGCGTTCCTTAAAGAGATCACTGGATGCTGCATTAAAATGGCCAAAACTCTACACCTCCATAATAATCCTTCCAACTGCTGTCACTACCCACCCCCCGCAATCTGCTTGGCCCTTCACTTCAAGGGTTCTCTATTGGTTCGGCTCAATGGGTGGGCTGCTAAATTGTCCATCCTCCACCCCCACCAATTGCAAGTGGTGCAGGAATCTTACCCCAGCCCCATGCAAATGAGGTCCCAACCATTGGTTGAAGCCTGTCACTGGTAACATCGGGCAGGCATTCTGATTGCTACACCCACCGCTCACCTGATGTACACTGAAAATGAAAGTCGACCCAACTTCTTATAGAAGTCTAGTAAGCGGAAGATCTGACAAAGCTGGCAGCAATAATATTTGATGGTCTTAAGGATCAAACAGAATAGTACAATGCAGGACGTTCTTTCCAAGATCATCAGGATTACAATTAAGAAGGAACACAGGTCAAAGAGCTCAGCTTTTTCTTTAGGAGAGCCAGCAACTGTGCCATCAGAACAGGAAAGGGCAGAAAGGAGGATACACAGAAGTCACGTAAGGCAACTTTAGCAAGAGATCAGAAGGAGTGGTTAAGGGCGGGGGGGGGGAAACAAGCTTTGACCCAAGCACTTACTATATGTGATCTGAGTAGATATTTTGCTGCATTATTCAAGCCATCCTGAAGCAGTTTTATAAACACTTATTTTGTCATATATGAAATTATACATTCCTAAAGGACATGTGGACTGGCTGTCACTAATCTCTTTTAGCTTCTCAGATAAGGCTCAAACACATGGATCTATTCACCCTTGCTGATAATGTCACTAAAAGTAGCTTGCTTCCCTGTTATCCTTTACAGTCACTAACAGTGCTGTAAGTAGCTATAAATACAATTAGAACAAATTCTTCAAAACAGAGAAATCTCTCGGACCTTTAATCAAATACCCAAAATACTAACTACGGAGATTAGTTCTGAAACTTAAAAAACAAAAGATGCTTACAATTTCAAGTATAAAAATTATATGCAAAGCAAATCCTAACATTGTTGCTACTGTTTAGTTTTGCACTGTATAATGCTTGAACTTTAACACACTTACAATACAGTAACACGAGTTGCATGTGGTATGCTGTTCATCTTGCACCTTTGGCTATTTTTGGTTACCAAAATAAGGCTTGAAAACAGCAAACATATTATTACAGTTATTATTGAAACTACAAACTTGAAGCAGTAGGTATCTTTCAACCTGTTATAGAAGTGGGAGTTCCTTAATTATTTCAGATCAAAAAAAAAATCAATTTTTTCATTATTACTGGGCTTTGGGCCATTCACCAGCTGGTAATTTTCCAAAATCACACTGCCAGCAGGGAGCTTAACCTGCTAGGAGTAAATATTGGAAATTTAGGCACATATAGCATATGTGCTCATCTGCTGCTGAGACCCTCATCCATGCCTTTGTTACCTCTAGACTTGACTATTCCAATGCACTCCTGACTGGCCTCCCACGTTCTACACTATGTAAACTTGAGGTCATCCAAAACTCAGCTGCCTGTGTCCTAACTCGCACCAAGTCCTGTTCATCCATCACCCCTGTGCTCGCTGACCTACATTGGTTCCCGGTTAAGCAACACCTCGATTTTAAAATTCTCATCCTTGTTTTCACATCCTTCCAAGGCCTCTCCCCTCCCTATCTCTGTAATCTCCTCCAGCCCCACAACCCGCGCCCCCCCCCCCCCCCCCGAGATATCTGCGCTCCTCTAATTCTGCACTCTTGATCATCCCTGATTTTAATCGCTCAACCATTGGTGGCCATGTTTTCAGCTGCCTAGGCCCTAAGCTCTGGAATTCCCTCCCTAAACCTCTCTGCCTCTCTTTCCTCCTTTAATACGCTCCGTAGAACCTACCTCTTTGACCAAGCTTTTGGTCATCTGCCCTAATTTCTCCTTAGTCACATTGCACTGGTAGGGAAGAGATGCATGCAATTATCCTCCCCAGGCAGTGTAGGCCTGTCTTCTAGCTAGGTATTGCACTGAGGAGCAGAGTTGCAGGCCTAAGAGGCTGGAGCCAAAAAAGGTCTGAGGGCAAGGCCCCAAAGATGGCTTTGGGGATAGGGGGCAATAAACCTTAAAAAATGTAAAATATCATTAGTTTCAACAAACTTTGGCCTTCCCTGAGATTCCTGCTGACCCTTGGTTTGCAGAGGGTCCTGGCGTAAGCCCAGCTACCAAATTTCTTTGATTACCCTTCCTACCCAACAAGCAGATGAACAGAAAGGTGAGGCAGAAAGTCACGGGTGATCCTTGCCCACCTAATCACATCACTTAGAGGTCCTGCACCATTTCCAGTTATGTTCATATGGAGAAGCCCTCAACCACGCAGGATAGCATTGTGGTAGTAGAGATGCAACACGTCTCTACTCCTTTTTCCTCTTTGCTGTGCCTAGGAACTGACTATACCTCAAACATAATGAAGAGGAAAATCTGCCCAGATTGGCTAAGGATTGAATGTGATTGTTTGATGCAAAGATGAATTTAGAAACACATGTGGTTTCAATTTAAAATCACAGGTTTTAGATTTGATGTAGCAAGCACCAGGGGGCTGCCCTAACAATTTTCCACCCTACTCGATCTAGACTCCCAATAGAAGTGGAAATCCGCCCAGGAGCTTGTCTTAAAAAATGTAAATGATCCAGGTCCTGAAAAATAATTAGCTAGGTAGGCCAATGGGTAGGGTGACATTCCTGTCATTCCAAAGATATGCCCATGCTTCATATGATCTGAAACTTAAACCTTATACATACAACAGATTTGAGTGCTATTAGATTAAATAATGACTCCTTTACCTGAATTACATACAATTACAGCACAGAAACAATTGGCTGACAAAGTCTGCACTGCAGTTTTCTCCACATGAGCCATGGTCCTAGATTTTCCAATCTGGCTGTTCCTGTTCTGGCTAATGCATAACATTGGTTATAATCCTAAGGTTATTACCTTCAAAATCCTGTTTCCTAATGTACCTCCTAACTCAAACACTATTTTTTGCAGGATCTGAATCCTATTCTTTCCTACATTATTGGTTTTACATGAACTATGACTTCTGGCTCACCTCTTCATTCTAACACTCCCTTTCTGTCTCACAGGCAGACAGATTAAAATGTTTACATTTCTAACTGTCAACATAACATACTATATGTTTGCTTGAAAATTCAACTTGTGTTTTTTTTTAAATGAACTCAAATTTGGCTATCGTCAAATTAGGACATGTCTCTTTTTTAGTTTAACATGCTTTCTGAAATTTATTGAACACAAAATAAAACCTATTGCAAGTGTGTAATTAGTACATCTGTCATTTTTTCCCTCTCTTACATGCACAGCCTCTCTTTAAAAAAACTCAGCGTAAACATTACCTGAATAAAGCTTTAGAAATGTTTCCTCTAACCTTTCTTCAAATAATTTTGAAAAACAATTGTGTAGAAACTGCTAGAAATGTGTCCTGGGAAATTGGGTACACTGCACAGTACAAATTCAGGTAAGAGAGTCGCAGGTCTGGACAGAAATATTAAATCTGAGCCTATATTTTTGGGAGAGGCTGAGGCCTTCAAGGGAATACTAGAAGATACAAAAGATAAATTTAATCATGTTATTATGAAATACATTTTTTAAATATTGATTAAAAACTTATTTTGGATATCGAAACTTCAGTTACTGAGGGGAAAAAAAGAAGCAGATGAAACTTTTTTAAGAAAGCATTTTGCGTGATTTGTGAGGAAAAGATAATACAACACCATGCAGTAATGTTACAGGGAGCTATGATATGTAAATCATGGCCTGTAATTTGCGGTCAGCGGCGAAGCAAAGGCGCTCACCGCAGGCCCCAAGGAAAGCTGCCCACATCTCGAGATGTCAACAAGCTGTCTAAGCAGCCAATCACATTGCAGAATTATCACAGACAGGAAACGAGCAGTTGCTTTTATCTGGACTTTTAAAAAATGTTACAGAGAACAACATAAAGATTGGGACTCTCACGTGGGGATAAGGTAGAAGCTGAATTATCATGAACAAACTTAAAAAAATGCTTTTAATAGTTTTTTAAAAATTGTAATTTTAACATAATGGAGAAATTTGACATTCCACAAATATAGAAATTTGTTTTTCAGGGCCAGAACATTTGTTTACCAGTCAATATGCTGTTAAAACCCCAGTTACAGCTATTCCAACAAGGCTCAACATTTAATGGGGTATTTAACAGCAATATTACCGTAGAAAAGCCTAAGTTTTCATCAGTTTCACTGATTGCCGGCTATGGGGTGGGGGGTGGGGTTGTGGGGTGGGGGGGGGGGGGGGGGTGTTCCATGGCGCAGCCAGTGTCAGAGCAGTGAATGACTGACCGCAACTTCAGGATTTCCGCGTTTAGATGCGTTACATCCTGAAATTGCGGTCAGTTTCAAAGAGGTAATAACGACGAATGCTGTTAGTTCGCCGTTATTACTCACCACAAATTCCGGGCCCATAAGATTAACACTGGAAATCCTATTAGAAAGTCACCTACTGTCATTACAGAGAAACATAACAGGTAAGTAAGCATTTTGACAGTTCAATTCCCAAAGGAAATGTTTGCATAGCAGTTCTCAATGGGAAGTGTAAATTAAGAATTTTAATATATTCTAGTTTGATAATAAATTGTATAAAAGTCCATATGGTAAAGATCATCTCTGACTTCTAGCTCCCAGCAGGGAGTCTCAACTGCCAGTAGCATATATTGGAGACTCAGGCACAAGCTAGGCAAGATTTTCTGACCATTTAAATTATACACCCAAAACTTAATTTTCATTCCAAGCAGCCAAATTTTCAATATGTGCTTCTGGTAGATGTGGTGTCTTCTGGGAGCACTAAGTTGGAAAGTTACCTTTAGTGAATCTAACTATAAACAATACCATAGCTTACCCCAATATAAGAGTAAACAGACTCTCTCCACTATCTTCCCTTGCTGGTTTACTGAACTGGGTACAGTAGCACCAGTAATCCAGAGGCCTAGACGAATAATGCAGAGAACATAAATTCAAATCTCACCATGGCAATTTAAGAATCTGAATTCAGATTTTAAAAAATCTGGAAATAAAAAGCTGGTAAAAAAAAATGACCATGATGCTGTCAGATTGTCGTAAAAACCCAACTGGTTCGCTAATGTACCGTAGGGAAGAAACCTGCAGTCCTTAGCCATCCTTATATGCAACTCTAGTCCTGCGCTAACGTGGTTGACTCTTAACTGCCTCTGAAGTGACCTAGCAAGCCACCCAATTGTATCACCAGATTCTCAGGGCAACAAGGGAAGTGCAGTAATGCTGGCATTGCCAGCGACACCGACATCCCGAGAATGAATAAAAACTTTTATGCACAGAGAGCACAAAAGTACAATTTAGCCACTCAACAGACAGTACAAAAATTCAGTAAAGTGAATGGGTTAGCATATTACAGAATTAAATGATTCTTGTACCGAGTTATTTTGTACAAAAATTTCAAAAGATCGGCTTACCAAGCACTTCTGACCGTTTCAATAAGCAGAAATTCATCAGGTTGTTAGAGTATATAGTTGAGGTTAGACTACCAGTTGAATTTATTGCAAGAAGCAAACGCAAAAATAAATACAGCAGAAAAAAAGTTAAATTTGCACACAGCTGATTTGTTGACTTGGAAATAAAAGGCATTCTAAAATGTTAAAGGCCCTTTTCAGAATCTGTAAACTTAGTTCTTTGATGATATTGCCCCACTGCCATGATGTAGAAATACAATTGAATGGCCCAAACTGAGGATATGGCAAAAATCAGCAGAATACACCCAGGCTGAGAAGTCTCAGTGATGCGGAGATGCCGGTGTTGGACTGGGGTGGACAAAAGTGAGAAGTCGCACAACACCAGGTTATAGTCCAACAGTTTTATTTGAAATCACAAGCTTTCGGAGCTGCTGCCCCTTCGTCAGGTGAAGACTTGATGTAATGCCTCCCTGACGGATTGTATCGCTGCAGACACATTGTTCTCTGTCTATATATACTGTATATATACTATATATACTGTGTAATCGATTTATACTCCCTCACTGTACCTGAAGAAGGAGCAGAGCTCCAAAAGCTCGTAATTTCAAATAAAACTGTTGGACTATAACCTGGTGTTGTGCGACTTCTCATTTTTGGACTATAACCTGGTGTTGTGCGACTTCTCAGAGAAGTCTCAGTACAGAGCTGTCAATCAAGCCAGATCAAAGCCACAATGAAACATACTGAGCATGGCTCCATTTGGTGAACAATGGTTCACACTCTGTACAGACCTTGTAGACCTAATTAACAATTTAATGAGGTATAATCAGATTAGGTCTGAGAACAGCTGTTTGCATCCTAACTGATTTACAAATGAAAGCACCTGACCTGGCCTGTGTTCTGCAGAACAAGGCTTATTTTCTCATCGTCCAACCGTAACAACAACAACTTATATTTATATAGCACCTTTAATGTAGTAAAATATCCCAAAGTGCATCACAGGAGCATTATGAAACAAAATTTCACACCGAGCCACATAAGATGATTTTAGGACAGGCTTGGTCAAAGAGTTAGGTTTTAAGGAGCGTCTTAAAGGAGGAGAGAGAGGTAGAGAGACAGAGAGGTTTAGGGAGGGAATTCCAGAGCATAGGGCCTAGGCCATCATGGCCGTCAAAGGTAGAGTGATTAAAATTGGAGATGCGCAAGAGGCCAGAATTAGAAGAACACAGAGATCTCGGGGGGTTGTAGGGCTGGAGGAGGTTACAGAGATAGGGAGGGGCGAGGTCATGGAGGGATTTGAAAACAAGGATGAGAATTTTAAAATTGGGGCATTGCCAGATCGGGAGCCACTGTAGGTCAGCAAGTACGGGGGTGATTGGTGAGCGGGACTTGGGGTGAGTTAGGATACGGGCAGCAGAGTTTTGGATGAGCGCAAGTTCATGGAGGGTGGAAGACGGGAGGTCGGCCAGGAGAGCATTGAAATAGCCAAGTCTAGAGGTAACAAAGGCACGGACGAGGATTTCAGTAACAAATGAACTGAGGCAGGGGTGGAGTGGCAGCCGCTGCTCTTTCGCCAGCTGGTGGCGGGTCCCACGGTGTCCTCCATTTTGATTCTCTCCGTAGCGTTGTTGGTAAGTATTAGCGGCCTGCAAAAATAAATGGTGGATTGGTGACGTCAGTCAGCATACAACGTCAACTTAACGTCACCACAGCCAACTTTGACCCTAGCGCTGAGTTAGCACTGGGTCCTAAGCACGCCAGGGAAACCCAGCATGTAAAGAGACTGTCAGCACCTCTTAAAGGGACACGCATTTTGCAGGTAAGTTTGCATTTCAGCTTTTGGACTGTTTTTAAACATTTTTTATTGAAGTGGTGGCTTGCTGCAATAGATGCTAAAAGTTTTTTAAGTGTGTATGTGTAGGGAGTGCTACTGGACGTTTTCAAGGCCTCGGTTGGTAAAGGAAGGTCTCTGAGAAAACAGAAAATGCTGCAAATGCTCAACAGGTCAGGCGACATCTGTGGAGAAAGAAACAGAGTTCATGGCTCAGGTCGAGATGTTGCCTGAGCTGCTGAGTATTTCCAGCATTTTATGCTGGCATTTCAGATTTACAGCATCCATTCGCAGAGAGAAAAGGAGGAAGCCGAAGAAGAGGAAGCCGAAGAGGAGGAAGCAGATGGAAGGATGCATCCCAGACAGCCCCTTTGTGGCCGGGATATCCATGATGGAATCAGCTGCCTGTGATACCAGTGACCACAACCCCAATTCCCCTTTCAACATTAATCCCACACCTTACCTTCCCTCTGTTACTGACCATCACAGCGTCCTCTTGGTCACGATGCTAAAATAAAAGCCACCACAAAGCCAACTTTCCAATCCAACTTTATACATCTATCCATCCAATATGACATCAAGAGATCAACTCATCACCCTTCTGCATTCTCTAAGTGACTGTCTTGTGTGTGCCTTTGCCTATCCTACTGTTGACACGCAGTGCTACCCCAGTAGCTGCTGGAAGGCTGCCGACTTTCAGTGGGGGACACTGCAAATGGTCTTGCTGGCCGACCTTGAGGAGCTGGTAGCGTCAAATCAATCTTCTTCTTCTTGTTCTTCTTCACTCTCCTCTCCCTCTTCTTGGTCACCCACTGGCTGAGCAGGCTGAATTTCTTGGGTGTGTGAAATAGGGAAGGCACAATTTGTGGTGAGGGGAGGGCGGAAAAGCAAGAGGTGCATGCGAGAAGGAGGGTAACATATGAGGAGACCAGCATCTTATATCCTTTCAGCCCCACCGTCGGCCAAGTGCTCAGCCATGCCCCTGCCAAGAATGGCCTGCAATGTCTCCTCCAAGGGGGTGAGGTGAGGCTAGGAATGGGAGATGTGCCTCATGATTGATAAAGATTGTTGGTAGTGATGGGGCAGCAGAGAGGGGAGTCGTGCATTGAGCAGTGTGTGAGGCTAGTGGTGCAGTTGGTAGGAGACGGCTTTTGAAGATGCATTCACTGACCTTGACCAGTGGTCTGAGGTCATGAAGCTTCTTTGGGCACTGAAGCCAGGTGGTGGGGGCAATACTGCTGGCAGTGACGGCCTCGGTGATGTGGTCCCACATCATTCTTTCTGTAGGGTCTCCTGGCCCCTATGGGTAGAGGACCTCTCTTGCAGTGTTGACCCCCTGCACAAAGCTGGAGTGCTGTGTACGAGACCCTGGGTGCCCCTTCCCTGGCTTGCTGAGCCATTTGCGTTAGTGCTGAAGCATTTTTACCATTTTTTTTAGGCGTGGAAAACAACTTTAAGAGCTGAAGACTGCCATTTGGGAATTATTTTTAATGTTTCTTTTTTTTTGAAAGGCAGTAAAAGCTGAAATTTAATTTTTTCACTTGATTTCAATTTTTATTAGTTTTCAATGGATTACCTCTTTAACTCATAGCCCCTTTAACTGCCCACAATGCCTTGCGAACTCCACAGCCTCACTCCCAGAGGCTGCGAGAAGCAGCAACGCTGACTTGGACGGGAACTTCGGGTCTGAGGCCTCCATTAATGCCACCAGGAGGGCGTTGCACGGTAAGTTAGCGCTGCGCTCCACATCGCCAGCGCACAGTGAAAATTTTTCAACTGTAGCTCTGTGCCCATTTTCACAGGCTGTTAACTTGAGTTGCCAGGAGACCAGCAATTCTGTTGGCACGCACTCATTTTTCCCCCATAGTCTGTGCATATCAGGTGGCCCAGGAACACCCCCAGAAATGCTCCCAAAGTCTCTACCAGACAGGAGAGTGGGCACCGGCCCCAAATTAGAATTTGGAATAGAGTGGAAATGATGTAGAAATCTGGCAGGTCCAGATTCTACCCCAAATTCCTCCCCTCCCTGTGGGCAATCTGCCCACTTTGTGCCCTCTTCCACCTCATGAATTCGAGGCCCTAAATTCGTATTTATAAAACCCAAAGTGCTGTTGGCCTTTTTTATGGCTTTATCTATCTGCACTTGCACTTTCAATGAATTAAATATTTGAACCCCTAGGTTTCTTTGTGAATTCACACTCTTCAATGTCTTTCCATTGCATAATGTCATGGCCCAGTGGGCCACCAGAAACTGTAGCTTTCATTATTCATTCTTCCAGCACAAGTACATGTACTATGTGGGATTTAGATAACAAAATAAAGCAGCATGCACTGAGTAAATCGCACAACACAAGTGAGCAAGAGCAGGTAGTGGTAGCAGTGGAGGAACAGGAACCTGCTAGCTAGGGAGCCAGCTTGCTTGCTTCCTCAGAGCAACTGTGGAGAAGTCCAGGAGCCACATCTGTGTAGTATGCAAAACCATTTAGCAGTACCAGGGACACTGTTAATTGACATTGGGAGAGGCTCTGGAATCTGGGATTTGGGAGCGATCCAATTTCTAGGCCTTGATGGTTGCAGGGTTAGGGAATAATACTTCAGCTATGGGAAGGTGTGGAACATAAGAGGATGAAAAAGGTGATGACAGTTGGGGTCTGGTGGTAATAAGTGGAAAAAATGTTGAGGTGATGAAAGTTGAATGATGGGTAAATATTGAAAACTTTCAGAAGGAAATTTAGAAATATTTGAAGCAACACAAAAAGAGTAAAGACACCAGGGGGAAATTTTAACCTCCAAAAATGGGGATTGGGTTGGGTGGGAATTTGACAGAAGCGGAACAAGGGGCGGGCGACCAATCCGTCTCATGAGGTAGGCCGTTCATTCAAATCTTTTACGGAGGCTGTGTGCCTCCATTTTAACAAGGTTTCTATTTTTAACTCATGTCGGCCGGGTTTCCCTTTCCTCCGGCAGGTAAAAGGAAGCGAGATGGGCTGGATGCATAACGTAAGTGCCATTACAGTACTGATTGTGGGCTCCCCCCAACTCCACAATGTATCCGCTCCCCCCTCCCCCATCTCTCCCACACACCACAACTAATCCTACCTACGGCCTTTCCCGCTGGATAGGCAGACATTCAGCCTATCAATCAGGCTGGCAGTCAGGTGGGAAATCTGGCAAAAACAATTCAAACAGGTCCTGGAGTTTAAGCTCCAGGGTGTTCGGAGAAGCCCGCATTTTCGGGTTTCCCGACCATAACTGCTCCGGCCCCCCACTCCGAGATCGTGACTCGGTAAATATTGGGGCCCAGGAGTCAGAAGAAGTTTTTTTTTTAAAACATAGAGGATTATTAGAACGTGCAATGCTTCACCACAAGTGACTATTGTTGCAGTTACTATAGGATGGAATTTCCAAGTCCTTGCCCATGGAAAGATAACTCACACACAGTAAGCGTGCATCAGAAAACTGCAGGCAGAGAGCCCGCGATTTTTTGATCCTTGTTCATGACCATGAGTGAGGACTCGAAAAAAATCTATCCTTGTAGCATTGTTTAAAAGGAAAATAGATACGTATTTGAAAAGCAAGAGTATAAAATGATACAGGGAAAGAGCAGAAAAATAAGGTGAGAATGGATAGCTCAGTTGAAAATCCAGCACCAACACAGCCACGATTAGATGAATGACCTTGTTCTGCACTGTCATTTCCATGATTCTATGAACAGACAGACAGTAATTGAATCAATGGATTCACTTGATGTCATAAACTGTGGCAATGAAAATTGAAAATCCAGATTCAAAAGATTGCCAAGGTTACATTATACAGTGTATCCAAATTATCCGTTTCTGACAACAACTCATCCACAGTGGCTGCAGCCCAACGACACCCAAACCAGAATTGTCCTCCGAGTTCAAAGAGTTAAATACATTTCGGTTTGTTCCACATTAGTATATAGATTATTACATTGATTGTGCCATATTTTTACATTGTAATAATGCATAAGGTTAGACCTCACAGAAAGAAAGATTACCCATCTTGTGGAGTCATTTTCATTATTCAAATAATATGCACCCTTTACATGCCACAGAAATATAATGTAGCTTGATAGTCGAGAAATCATTTGCTGAGCACACTTATAAAAAAGTTGGCATTCCATTCCATCTCGGCAACTGATGATGTCAGGACCCTCAATACCACTTCCGTATCAATCGATGCTGCCACCACTACTTCCTCAATCTGTCCACAAACCACGTACAGTACAAGGTGGGAGGCAGCCATTATAGCAGATTGCTGGAGCAAGAACTGCTGCACAGAGGAGCGGGTGGCCACACCTTACCAGTGGTGGTCAAAGTCAACTTCTTCGCCTCAGGCTCCTTCCAGGGATCTGCAGCAGACATTTGCGGCATCGCGCCGTCAGCCTGCCCACAGATGCACCACACAGGTCACTGATGCCCTCTTTGACATGTCAGCCAATTAAATCAACTTTGCCACTGTTGAAGCCAGTGTTACTGAGCGGGCACTCAGTTTTGGCACTCTGGGTGGAGGGTGTCATCGACTGCACACATGTGGCCATCAGGGCACCCCATCATCACCAAGGACTCTTTGTCAACCGCAAGGGCTTCCATTCCCTCAATGTGCAGCTCGTCTCCAACCAAAGGAAGATCATCATGCATGTGTGCACCAAATTCCCTGGCAGCTGCCATAACTCTTTCGTCCTGCGCCAGTTCACCCTCCCTCAGCTCTTCACTCCTCCAAACAGACTTTCCGGCAGGCTGCTTGGAGACAAGGGCTATCCACTGAAGACATGGCTCATGACACCCTTGAGGAGGCCAAGTATTGAGGCCAAGGAGAGATATAATGAAAGGTACATTTCCACCAGATGTGTCATAGAGCAGACAACAGGCATGCTGAAAATGTGCTTCAGATGCCTTGACAGATTTGGAGGAGCCCTTCAGTATGCACCAGCCAGGGTCTCCAAAATCATCGTGGTCTGCTGCGCCCTGCACAACATAGCGCAGCAGGGAGGATTAACGTTGCATGAGGAGCAAGACTGAGCGCACAGCCTCTTCAGAGGAGGAGAAGGAGGAGGAGGAGCATCAGCTGGAAGACAAGGAGGAGCAGCAGGAACCTGCCGTCCAGATCCCACCAGCAGCCAAGCACATTGCTGCCCCGGAGGCCAGGGATGGCCTCATCATGGCCAGATTTACTTAACTTAAGGCATTACACTCATATGGCAGCCATACGCTGCGCCAGGCTCCCAACACCCCACAGCAACACCATAAAGCATCTCTGCAATGACCAGGCCATTCCTTTCACACTGACCACCATTGCTGGAGGGAACGTTATGTCTCACCATTCACTCCAACTCACTAAGCCACTTCCAAAGTTGCACACAGAATTGGCCATGCGGTGAAAATAAGAATTTATCATCATATTAACGGAAACTTCACACAAACAGTAATTAAAACACTCAAGTGGCTACCCTTGTGCATCTACTTGTGTGTCATCTTTCTCTTACGCGTGCTTCTACGAGGTGCTACCCCTGTGGCTTCAGCAGAGGTAGAGGCAGCCTGCTCACTTCCCTGCTACAACTGCATAGACACTTTTGGCGGATGCCCTCTGGGTCTTGGAGCCTGTGATGGCCTTGCCAAAGTCTGCTCCTCCTGCGACTGTGCAGGGGCCGACTCGGCCATCGTGATCCCAGGAGGCATTTGGGGCTCTAACTGAGGGGGAGGCAACGGAGGAGAAGTGTGAGCGCTTTGAGAGGAGCCCCCACTTCCATGTCCCTTCTCACCGTCATCCCTCTCATGGACCACCCGCACTTCCCTGCTAGCGAGGAGCTGGAGAGCACCTTGCTGCACAGCAGTGGGGCCATGAGGACCCATGTCTACGTTGACATCCCTCCTAGAGAGGAGGTCTATGAGCCTCTGTCCTCTATTCTCCATTGATAGCCATCTATCCTCCATAGATTGCATGTGCTTCTGTGAGTGGCGCATTTGCTGCTCCATGCAGGTGGCCATCCTTTCCATGGAAGAGCCTACAGTCGCCATCGCCTGCAACACGGTGGTGCTCATGTTGGAGATGGACTCCTCCATTCTCTGCACATTTGCAGACATCGTGCTCGCAAAACCTGTCAAAGCCTCCTGCACTTATTGCTGCACCTCCAGGATAGTCCCTCTTTCTGGATGGCCCCCAAGGCTCAGCATCTGCATGCAGCTGAGCAGAGCTGGGAGTGTCCTGCGCCCTCCGGCGATGAGTATCCACTGCTGTCCCTGTCTCCACCATCTCCTCTTGCTCACTTGTGACTTGTGAGACACCAGGTGACAACACTACTCTAGCTTGCATGGGACCCACCGAGGTGTGCATATCTGCACTGATGCTGGGTGCGCTTATGTCTGGTGACGGTGCACCCTCAAAGGCTGGAGGCACCTCTGAGGAGTTGTCTTCCTCTTCCTGCTGGACAGTAAGGGGGGGCTTTTGATGGACCTGTGGGAGAGTAAAGAGATGATTTAGAAATGTCATATCAAGAATGGGTAACGATATCATTATGCACATGCTGACATCAGTCCCCATATGAGTGACTGCTCTATGCCATGTGGTTGTATGAGATGTAATTCTGTCACCAAGTTGCTGAGATGGCCCCCTCTCTCCATCTCCCACATCCAGCTGCTCTGCGACTCCTGAGACTTCCAGGGCGACCGCCTCTGCTGCAGTTAAGGTGGCCAATGATGGAGGGCCACCTCCGGTTCTTTCCCTCTCCTTCTGGGCTCTCTTCTCCTGCAAGGAGGCAAAGAAGAGAAGTTTGAGTGAGAGTGACGGAATGAATGTAAGGAATGGATGGATAACATCTTTCGAGGGTGACTATGAGGGAGTGTCGTGCCAAATGGCCTCCTTGTGTGTTGTTAGTTGGTATGATTGCATTAGGATGAGGGTGAGTGGGGATCTGATAATGTAGATAGAGAGAGAGGGATGGTTGGACGTGCAAGGTATGTTGGTGTGAGTAATGATGTGCAGGAGCAGGCTTGGAAAGGCAGAGTGATGGGAATGTGATACGAGGCACAGCAGGATGAAGTTGAGTGTAGCTTTGCACTCACCTTTCCTGATCTAATGAGATCATTGAAGCGTTTCCGGCACTGCAGCCAGGTCCTCCTGACAACATCCTTGCTGTTGACCTCCTCGGCTATTTGGAGCCAGGCTCCTTTGGTCTGCTGGGGTGGTCTCTTCTGCCCCTCTGAAGGAAGAGGCCCTCCCTGCATCCTCTCACTCCCTCCACAAGCATACAGAGGGAGTCATCTGAGAACCTGGGTGCAGCCCTCTGCCTCTGTGCAGTCATGCTTGCCACTCTTTGCAACACTCCAATGGTGCAGTGCAGTGACTGCACAATCCTAGATGGACCTTCAAATGCAATGTGGCCATTGCTCCTTTAAATATCCAGCTGAAAACGCGTCATCAATGACATCATCATTGCACCATTTAGTAGGGCCAGATAACGCGCAGGGCTGCCTTAATAGGTGCCATTAACAGAAAGTTGATCTCAGGAGCATAATGGAAGGAGCAGTAGGGTCGCGACCCGCCACGGCGACTGCCTGCACCCGACCCTGCCCAGGTACAGAAAATTCCGGCCTATAATGAGAATATTGAAGATGTAGAAGTATGAGGTCTGGTCCCAGATCAGAGTACGTAAACAACCTTTACATCTTTTTTCATGCCTCACTCACTGCCTGACTTACTGCAACCACATCAGGTCTTGAATGTGCAAACTTTGTCTGGCCTAGTGCTGAACATGGCCTGATATTCTTGCCATTAAGCTACATCCTAACTGTTGTTCCTCTTCTCTTTCCCTACGTCAGACAGATGACTTAGACTTGGAGTCCAGGGAAAGGATGAAGAAAGACATACTGAAGATGCTCAGAAATAGGCTGTGACTTTGAGGGTAGTGCACTGGTTGATACGCTCAACATAACTAAACAGGAGCAAGTGGTGGTGGCAAAGGAAGAAAAGGAACAAGCTGTCTGGAAGAGCAGTTTGCTTCCTTCCTCTTCTACAAAGTACAGGAAAGAGACCTTTGAGACCTCAGTGAGAAATTTCTGGAGGTTTTGTACTGTCTGCCTAGTATTATTTCACCAAATATCATCTAGTGTATAAGATTCAACTATCCCTTTGTGTGGGGTTCTGATGTGTGACATTGAAACTCTGCCACGGACAGTTTTATGCAGCTGAGCCCCCATGACAGAGCCTGTGATATCAGTAATAGCATCTCTGAGGGATACACGTAACCATGTAAACCCTGTGGTCAACTATCTCCTCTGCCTTGGATAGGCGATGAGATCAGGAAATTTCAGGCACGCTGACCTCAATATGCAATCCATTAAATTCAATGTTATTACAGGTATGTCATGACTCACTGCTACTTTTTTCATTAATTGATTAATGCTAATGAAATCACATTCTTAGGAATCTCATTTCACAAAGTGTAATCCCACGATTCTGTTATTGGTTCATTAAAAAAAGAAAAAACTTGTCCCACAATGTCTCAAAATGTCCCACAGTGCCTTATAACCAATGAATTAAAGTGCAATCATTAGAACACAGCAAGGTCCCACAAACAGAAATGTGATGAATGATAATCTCTTAATGTTAACCAAGTACCCGGAAAACTCCCCTGCTTTTTTTTGCTAAATGCTGTGGGATCTTTTACATCCACCTGATCAGGCAGATGGGGCCTCAGTTTAATGTCTTATCTTTAATACTGCACCTTCAACAATGCAGTACTCCCTCAGAATTGAAGTGTCAGCCTAGATTATGTGCTTAAATCCTGGAGTTGAGCTTGAACCCATGACCTTTTAACTCAGAAGTGAGAGCACCAACACTGAACTAAGGCAGAAAGATTATAGGGCCTTCTTTATCTCCTGCAGCTTGTTAATTGGATTTGAAACCACCCATCAGTTACTCAGGCTGAAAGCATTCCTTCACCTGAAGAAGCATCTAGTACTAGGACACATGCATCACTAGCATGGAGAAGGTTAGAACACTAGAGGTAAATACACCAGCAAAATACATTAAACATGTACACCACCACTGCTGCACAATTAAATAAAATTATTTCACTTTTACTAAAGGCAGTGTTCATATGATACAGCACAGAAGAAGCCCATTTGGTTCCTTGTGCCTGTGCCGGCTCTTTGAAAGAGCTATCCAATTAGTCCCACTCCCCTGGTCTTGCCCCATAGCCCTGCAAATTTTCTCCCTTTAAGTACTGATTATTTTGAAAGTTATTATTGAATCTGCTTCCACCACCCTTTCTGACAGTGCATTCCAAATCATCACAACTCACTGCACAAAAAAAATTCTCCTCATGCCACCTCTGGTTCTTTTGCCAATTACCTTAAATCTGTGTCCTCTGGTTACCAACCCTTCTGCCACTGGAAACAATTTCTACTTATTTACTCTATCCAAACCGTTCATGATGTTGAACACCTCTATTAAATCTTCCCTTAACCTTCTCTGCTCTAAAGAGACCTTAATTGCGAAAGGGCAACTATTCCTTCTTTCATTCATAGACCAGTTGGCACAGCTCAGTCACGATCTCCCTGGTGAGCCTCTTCAAACACTGCCTACCTGCCATGCCCAGGTCGTTACCCGGATAGTACCCAGTGCTAGCATTGTGCTTCTTATGGTTTCTGCAATTCCAACACCTCTCCTTATCTCCTACAAATAGTGTTATACACATGACAAAAAAAACTCAGTTATACAAGAGTTGTGATGACACTTCACAATCTCCCCTTTTGTTAAGGTCACTAACTCTAGTATCAGCTGGAGTAAAATACTTTTTTGACTTGATTATGCAGCTATATAATGCTGCAATGAGTTAATAACATTCACAAGGCCTAAACAAATAAAAATCAGCTTTTTTTCCTCATTCTTTGGGGGAGAAATTCGGTATCGCCCCGTTTGGGGCACAACTGTCGGCCGGGTGCAATGTTTAGTGCCTGGCGCTAATTATCGCCTCCGACTGCAAACTTGGCTTTTATCGCCCCCTGGAGGTGATTGGAGCGCTAAATCAGGCGCTACACACCTGTCTTAAGGCGCAAAGGCCGAGGAGCGAGGCGCTAACTCAGAGCGCCGGCGAAGCTCATGTGATGTCAGTCAGCAATGGAACACAGACACACTGGCGCTGGCCAGTTCTTAAAGGGGAGGGTCGATCTTGCTCTCCATCCACATCCTGCTCATTGCAGCCTTGAATCTCAGCCTGGAGAGACCTGTACATCAAATCTGCTGGAAAGAACAATGGAGAGGCCCAGGGAAAGAGCTCAGAGTGCAGCCCCCACAGTCTCTTCTAAATCGATGCAAGAAAGAGCAAATCAAAATGAACCTGCAAAGTGCTGCTCAGTACCCAAAACTCCTTCACACAGCGTTGAATCTCTCCAGAAGTCTCTCTCTCTCTCTCAGAATGTGTGGTGCAAAAATGTCACTGACAAAAAAGGAAGGAAGCGGTCGCCTTTAAATAGCACTCCCCAAGTCCCTTCCCGACTGCAAAATGCTCCCCTCAACCTGTCGTTGCTAGCGGCAGGCGGTAAGGCAGGGGGCGCCACTCAATATCCAGTCCGGGGCGCTACACGCTGGACTGACGTCACGATCTGTGGGCGCAGGAGATCATGGCGGTAGTGTTTAGCAAAATATCTGGTCAATTTCGCGAGCGGCGCAAACATCGTCGCACCCGGGCGCTAGTTGCTTTGTGCCCCATTAGCACCCTCTTAGGGCGCTAACGGGAGGCGCTAAGCAACCAAATTTTTCCCCCTTTATCTTTTTTCAGAGGGTTAGAAAGCCGAAGAGCAGAACTAAATATGGACTAAATGTGATTTCAGGAAATTAGCAGTCAGGAATGTTGGCCCCTATGTGTTATCCTGAATATACTTAATAAACCTAACTTTTCAACTAAATTCTATTGGTTAGGATTTGCCGCTTAATCCTAAAACCCATATGACCTATTTTTATATATGAATACTTGCTCTTTTTTTAATTCCATGAGATTATCATTTTAAAGGATTACAAAGGGAGATTTATTATTTAATCTATATACAATATATATCTAGAATGGTAGCACCAATTAGAAAATGTTAAACTTTGGTTTGTATACAGACTATTTCCAATATTTTAATACTTGGATTATGTAAGTATATAATAAAAGATAAATAGTAATTAGAAAAAAAGTTCTTGTAGAAGAAACAGCTTAAGGTAAGGTTATTTTTAAATGCAACAAACAAAAATGTTGTGTTCTATATTTTATTTTAGCATTTCAATTATTTAACTAATGCTCATATTGTCTCAGGAAATAAAACAAATATCCAAAACAAATATTTGTCTTATATAAAAAGCATTTGAATTTGTGAAATAAAATAAAATAAAAAAGCAGAATCCAAGTACCCACCAGTGACTGCAGTGAAAAGGGTGAACAGAGAAAGCTACTGTAAAAGACTAAGGTTTTTTTTAAAGGGAGAGGAAGATCAGATCGCCTTTGCTCAAAGGATAATGCATATTACAAAATGGCTCTCAATTTTCGCATGAAACTATTAAAGATTTTTTGTTGGTAGTGTTCTTCCTGTCTTTTCAATAGAACACGCAAGGAAAACTCATACAAGAATGAATAAGGTATTTTCTCAGCCATTGCTGTTAGTGTAGTAAATTATGAATGTTTCAACTTTTCCAAAGTGAACCTAGACCACACATTGTCACTGCCCATCCAGCAGCACATTCCTACAACACATATAAATTTATTGATTGACACCCTGTACTTATGCTCAACTCAAACTATTCATTCAATGGATTTGTTAAAATATTAACTTTTGATGCTTTTACTTGCCATTGAAACATCATCAGGGCAGTACTTAGACACCATTTTAAGCATCTTTGTTTTGAATAGTTTAACAATAGGTTCTTTGTTTCTTCACGATTCTGTACATTCACTGAAAAGACAGCAAACTATTGTATTTAAAATAATAAATTCCAGCTGTTTTTATTAATTATCCCAATGCCTCATTAAATAACATTAACAGTTAAGAAGTAATAATGTGTAAATGAAATGCTGTCAAAGTGGCACAGCACCGTATAAAAATTTACTCTTTTGCCAATATTTCTCTTTCTATACCAATTGTATAAACAGAAATGTAATCTCCTTTTGCAGCAAAGGTGGCATGCAGATTCATGTATCTATAAGGCAATTGGCAGAAAAGGTTGACAGCATTAAAAAACATAAAGTTTCTAGGACTCACCCTTGCATATGTTTATTGAAACATGTATCAGCCCTTAGAAGCTTAAGATCTTATATAAAAAAATGCTTATTCTGTTAAGAAGGGATAACTATTAGTAACAGCAGCAACAGAAAATAATTACATTGAAGTCAGTTTAAAAGATGTAACACTACATCAATAATAGATACATGAAATCAAATTAAAATTACTGACCTGCCGAGATGTTTCTGTACTGTCGTCCTAATGAAATGTAAATACTGTCTTACTATTGCTCCTCCACTGCTAGGACAAACGTGGTCCCTATTTGTCTGACAATTCCTAGTGTGGACAGATGGACAGGAGCCCAAAGCCCTGCTAGTATGAAGGAAGCTTTGCTGTTCCTAGCTTAGCCCTTGGCAGATAAGCCTGAGTCAGGCACAGTGAGCTCACAACCTCTTATCCAATCATTTAAATTAGTGCCACATGAGAAGATCTGCCCAAATCTGCTCAGTAAAGGACCAGAGGGTAGGACAATCGGCTTCAAAACTGACCAGGAGTAACCATGAATGAACCAATGCTTTGCAGCTGTGATATTTCGGATGTGTCTCTTAAAAATATCTTAGTGCTTTGAAATATCTGAATTCACAGGGGATAGAAAACCCTTATAGAAAAATTCCTTTCAGTTGTAACAGCTGTTTTCTTACAGTGGATGTTACTAAGTGGGAGAACAAGAAAAGTCTAACATAGATATTATATTATCAGTTTACTTTCACACGTCTCTGGCCCTGAAGTAAAGGTCATGCTTTTTTTTTCTGTAGAAAATGTTCCTTTTCTGAAGATAAAGAAGCATTCAGTTCAGCAATTAAATGAATAAATAAATGAATCAGCAGAGCAGAAGTGGCAGATTTAATTACTGCTCTGAGCTAAAGTGTAACTAATTATGGGGTCCATGAACTGCATGCCACCATTTTCCCAAGCACACTTGATTCTCTTAAACCAGACAATGGCAGAAAATAAGCAGACAGATAATAAACTGAAAAGAAACCAGATGTCTTAGAATCATTACCGATTTGAATATGTTTCATTAAAAAAATTAACTAAATTGCATACTGTAGATAAAATCTGTTTTATCTGATTTTAAAATATGGTAATATTACTGGAATATTTATGTATCAGGTTTAAAAAGTGCAAGGCTAACATTCTCACTTTGCCATTTGTGTTTCTTCTGCAAACCTCTGCTGTTGTAGACCATAGAGGACAGCTGGATTATTATGCTTGTGCGTAACAGGCGATAAAAATATGATTTATGTTTTATAAAGTCTACTCATTTATTTTGTTAAAATACTGGGTTAAGTGCATAGTCTTTGGTTCATGCTTCAACATTTAAAGAGATTGGAAAACATTTGCTTGCATAGCAATGAAGTAAGTCAGCTTCACATGCTTCCAACTCGCAAACTCTCAGGATTGTCACCATGTTACAAGTAACAGAAGACAACAACAGGCCCAGGAGTTTCTGCTTTGGGCGCAATCAGCGATCTGGGCGCAAATTGTGCTCAAAATTGCGCTAGTTTTAAGAAGTGTTTTTTTTTGCTCAAGTTTCTGCTCAGCCACAGTACACTGACAATGGAGGGGATAGCAATTGAATCCAGTGGCAGGGGCACTAATCAAGCAGGCTTTTCCGTGCTGTATGCTTTTGAGCTTTGAGTGTTGTTGCACCTATCCAGACATGTGGTCAGCAGTCCATCATACTCCTGACTTGAGCCTTCTAGATGGTGCAAAGGCTTTTTGGGATTAAGAGGTGAGCCACTGATCGCACAGTAACCAGCCTCAGCCCTGCCTCTTGTTGCTATGTTTTGTCTACACAAGTGTCTTGTCAGCAGTTACCCCCAAGATGTTAATGGTGGGAGACTTGGTGATTGGGATGCTGTTGAAAGTCAGGAGGAGGTGGTTGGGTTTTTCCTTTTTGGAGATGATCATTCTTTGGCACGGATGTTATTCGTCACCTGTTGTTCAGGTCCTGCTGTAGGCAGGAATGGGCTACTTCATTATCGGAGGAGTTATGAATGGAAATGAACATTGTGTAACTGACAGCAAACAGTTCCACTCCTGGCCTTATGACAAATGGATGGCTATTATAGCAAGCAGCTGCAGATGTTTGGGCCCTGGACACTGGTCTGAGAAATTGATGTAGCAATGTCCTTGGCTGTGATGATTGGCCTCTGACAGACCAGTTAAGACTCCAGCAGCTGGAGTATTTTGCTTTTGACTCCCATTCGTCTGGGCAACATCAAGATTTGTGCTGACAAGTAGCCATTGAACTGAATTTTGCAAGGACGCCTTGGTACCGTAGATAGTCGAATGCTCTCTTAATGTCGAGGGCAGTTACTCTCACCTCTCCTCTGGCATTCAGCTCTTGCGTCCATGTCTGGTTCAAGGCTGAAATGAGTTCTGGAATTGAATGGTTCTGTCAGAACTCAAACTGAGCATCGGTGAACAGTTATTGGTGAGTAGGTGCTGTTTGATGGCACTATTGATGACTCCTTGCATCACTTTATGATGATTATATCATAACCAGGATGTTATCAGGGCCCATAGCCTTCACTATGTCCAGTGCACTCAACTGATTCCTAATGTCATGTGGAGTGAACTGAATTATCTGGACACTGGCATCTGTGAAGGAGATCATAGAAACATAGAAGATAGGAGCAGGAGTAGACCATTCGGCCCCTCAAGCCTGCTCCGCCATTTAATGAAATCATGGCTGATCATCCAAATTCAGTACCCTGTCCCTGCTTTCTCCCCATATCCCTTGATCCCTTTAGCCTTAAGAAATATATCCAACTCCTTCTTGAATATATTTAATGAATTGGCCTCAACTGCCTTCTGTGGTAGAGAATTCCACAGGTTCACCACTCTCTGGGTGAAGAAATTCCTCCTCATCTCAGTCCTAAATGGCTTACCCCTTATCCTTAGACTGTGACCCCTGGTTCTGGACTCCCCCGCCATCGGGAACATCCTTCCTGTATCTAGTCTGTCTAGTCCTGTTAGAATTTTATAAGTTTCAATGAGATCCCCTCTCATTCTTCTAAACTCTAGCGAATACAAGCCCAATCGTCCCAATCTCTCTTCATACGTCATTCCTGCCATCCCAGGTATCAGTCTGGTGAATCTTCGCTGCACTCCCTCCATGGCAAGAACATCCTTCCTCAGATAAGGCGAACAAAACTGCACACAATACTCAAGGTGTGGTCTCACCAAGGCTCTGTACAACTGCAGCAAGACATCCTTGCTCCTGTACTCGAATCCTCTCACTATGAAGGCCAACATACCATTTGCCTTCTTAACCGCCTGCTGCACCTGCATGCTTACCTTCAACGACTGGTGCACAAGGACTCCCAGGTCTCGTTGCACTTCCCCTTTTCCCAATCTATTGCCATTCAGATAATAATCTGCCTTCCTGTTTTTGCCACCAAAGTGGATAACCTCGCATTTATCCACATTATACTGCATCTGCCATGTATCTGCCCAATCACCCAACTTGTCCAAATCATACTGGAGTTTCTCTGCATCCTCCTCACAACACACATGCCCACCCAGCTTTGTGTCATCTGCAAACTTGGAGATATTACATCTAGTTCCCTCGTCTAGATCATTAATATATATTGTGAACAACTGGGGTCCTAGCACCGATCCCTGCGGTACCCCACTAGTCACTGCCTGCCACTTGGAAAAAGACCCGTTTATTCCAACTCTTTGCTTCCTGTCTGCCAACCAGTTCTCTATCCAAGTCAGTACCTTAAGTAGGCTTGTCCACTTGACACTTGTCTGAAGACACTTTCAAACCTTTCAGCCTGGTCTCTTGCACTCACATGCTGGGCTCCACTGTGTTTGAGGATTGGGATGTTCATGGAGTCTCCTCCTCCCATTAATTACCTGATTGTCAACCTCCGTTCTTCAGTGGATGTAGACTACAGAACTTTGCTCTAATCTATTGGTTGCGGGACATCTTGGCTCAGTCTATAGCCTGCTGCTTTGGGTGTTTAGCTTTGTATTGCAGCTACACTAGATTAGTACCTCATTCTAATGTATACCTGGTGCTACACCTGATGCACTCTTCTATACTTTGCATTGAACCAATGTTGGTCTTCTGACCTGATCGTGATTGAGGAGTGAGGGATGTGCTCGGAACTGAGGTTACAGATTGTGGTGGTATATAATTCCGCTGCTGCTGGCCCAAAGTGCCTCATAGAGTCCCAAATTTGACCTGCTACATCTGGCCTTCGTCTCGCACTTAGCACAGCAGTAGTACCACATGGAGGATGGAGGATGTCTTCACAGTTTAGATGAGACTTCGCCTCCACAAGGACCACGAGGTGGTCAGTCCTACCAATGTTATTATGGACTAACATGTCTGTGACAGGTAGGTTCATGTGGATGAGGTTCAGTAGGTTATTTCCCTACTTACCCCACTATTCAAAAAGGGTGGTAGAGAGAAAACGGGGAATTATAGACCGGTAAGCCTGACATCGATAGTGGGGAAAATGCTAGAGTCCATTATAAAAGATGTAATAGCTGAGCACTTGGAAAACAGTGACAGGATCGGACAAAGTCAACATGGATTTACAAAAGGTAAATCATGCTTCACTAATCTCCTGGAATTTTTTGAGGATGTAACTGGTAAAATAGATAAGGGAGAACCAGTGGATGTGGTGTATTTGGACTTTCAAAAGGCTTTTTATAAGGTCCCGCATAAGAGATTAGCATGTAAAGTTAAGGCACATGGGATTGGGGGCAAGGTATTGACTTGGATAGAGAACTGGTTGGCAGACAGAAAGCAAAGAGTTGGAATAAACGGGTCTTTTTCCGAGTGGCAAGCAGTGACTAGTGGGGTACCGCAGGGTTCGGTCCTTGGACCCCAGCTATTCACAATATATATTAATGATCTAGACAAGGGAACTAGATGTAATATCTCCAAGTTTGCAGACGACACAAAACTGGGTGGGCGTGTGTGCTGCGAGGAGGATGCCGAGAAACTCCAGGATGATTTGGACAGGTTGGGTGATTGGGCAGAAGCGTGGCAGATGCAATATAACGTGGATAAATGCGAGGTTATCCACTTTGGTGTCAAAAACAGAAAGGCAGATTATTATCTGAATGGCAATAGATTGGGAGAAGGGGAAGTGCAACGAGACCTGGGTGTCCTTGTGCACCAGTCGCTGAAGGTAAGCATGCAGGTGCAGCAGGCGGTTAAGAAGGCACATGGTATGTTGGCCTTCATAGCGAGAGGGTTTGAGTACAGGAACAAGGATGTCTTGCTGCAGTTGTACAGGGCCTTGGTGAGACCACATCTTGAGTACTGTGTGCAGTTTTGGTTGCCTTATCTGAGGAAGGATGTTCTTGCCATGGAAGGAGTTCAGCGAAGATGCACAAGGCTGATACCTGGGATGGCAGGAATGAAGTATGAAGAGAGATTGGGTCGATTGGGCTTATACTCGCTGGAGTTTAGAAGAATGAGAGGGGATCTCATTGAAACTTATAAAATTCTGACAGGACAGGACAAACTAGATGCAGGAAGGATGTTCCCGATGGTCGGGGAGTCCAGAACCAGGGTTCACAGTCTAAGGATAAGGAGTAAGCCATTTATGACAGAAATGAGGAGGAATTTCTTCACCCAGAGAGTGGTGAACCTGTGGAATTCTCTACCACAGAAGGCAGTTGAGGCCAATTCATTAAATATATTCAAGAAGGAGTTGGATATATTTCTTAAGGCTAAAGGGATCAAGGGATATGGGGAGAAAGCAGGGACAGGGTACTGAATTTGGATGATCAGCCATGATCGCATTGAATGACGGAGCAGGCTAGAGGGGCCGAATGGCCTACTCCTGCTCCTATCTTCTATGATCTATGATTCCCAAAGTTGGTTCCCTCACCACCAATGGGACAGGACACATCCAGGGATTATAATCGATTATAACGTTCAGTCCATAAGGGTGACCCCGAGCTTCCAGTTACTTGTCACTTTAATTTTCCGCTCCACTCCCACTCTGACCTCTCTGTCCTCGGCCTCTTCCACCGTTCCAATGAAGCTTAACGTAAGCTCGAGGAACAGCACCTCATCTTTCGATTAGGCACTTTACAGCCTTCTGGAATCAACACTGAGTTCAGCAATTTCAGACTATAACCCCTGCCCCCATTTTTTCAGGCGGTAGCTGTTGATGATTCTGCCATCCCCATTTGCAACATTTAATCTCACCGTCTCTTTTGTTCCTTCCTCCCCTCCCCCACCTTTCCCTGCCTCTGCACCTGCTTAAAACTTGTTACATCCCTAACTTTTTCCAGTTCTGACGAAGGGTCACAGACCTGAAACGTTAACTCTGTTTCTCTCTCCATGGATGCTGCCTGGCCTGCTGAGTGTTTCCAGCATTTTCTGTTGTTATTTCAGATTTCCAGCATCTGCAGTATTTTGCTATTTATTGGCCCAGAAATTCGGGCGAATACGGGAGAGTACGGACTGTGTACTCACCCGTATTCGGTCCCAAAGTGCCGGTTGCCTGCATGCACTGCGCATGCGCGGGAAACCAGCACTTCCGATATTGCGAAGGGGGCGGTTCCTAAGTGAACCGCGTGCGCACTACAGGCTGTGCGCACGCAGCACACTTAGGTTTTTTTTCAGGTTTGAACGCGAGGGTAAGTATGGAAGATTTTACACATGAAAAAAGGAGGCGTAAGACCCCCTTTTAACAAGGTAAGTAGTTAATTAAGTATTATTTTACATTTTTTTCAACAGGTTTGTCTTTTTTAGAGACTTTAAAGAAAGGTAAGTTTATTTTTATAACTTTTAAAAAGAATTTAAATTTTTTCAAAAATTTAAATTTTTGTTTAAAGTGGTTAATTTATTTAACTATAGTTATTTTATTAATATGATGGTTTTTAAAAAAATTTAATTGAGGTTTAGCTGTTCTTTTGGGGGCAAGTTGTATTCATAGTTTTGACAGCTCTTCCTGTCAAAACTATGAATGAAAGATGGTGTGCTGCCATTGGCTCTAACTGGCCCACGTGATCCCAGAGGTCGCATCGAACTAACTGCGCCTCTGGGACGCGCACACACTGCGCGCCGGCACCAGGGAGAGGCCCAGGACCAGAAGTTCGTGTGGGCCCGAACCATAAAGGCAGGCGCGGTAGGTAAGATCGCGCCGGATCCTTACCCCCGCGGCAACCATCGAAGTCTAATTTCTGGGCCAATATAATGGAGTAGTCTGTGATGTTAGCTGATAGATACAATTCTCTGAATAGGACTATGTCAGGCTGTTGCTTGACTAGACTGTGGGACAATGTGGACACCAGTCCCCAGATGTTAGTGAGGAGGACTTTACAGGGCCCATACCGCTCAGATTGCCTAAGTCTTGTCCTGATATAATGTCTGCGTCATTTTTGAAAGATCCAATTTTTTTCTCATTATTAAACTTTGTGATGATTTAGAGCCCTGAATGTTTATAATGTAGGTGATTAGAATTGCAGCTTCAAGATTTAGACCCTGAAATTTCTCAGGTTTCAATTCTGGCATAACTGCCAGAATTGCACCCGAAGGTGCCCTTCAGCACTGACCCCACTGGAGGTTCTGGGGTCAGTGGGAGGTCACCTCATTTGAATGCAACAGGCAGTTCAAGCACCACTTTGGCAACATCTGTGGCACCTGCTTGCCCATGTTGGACTGAAATTCCAGTGCCCACCAGCTCTTGGCGGCTCGGGTTGCCCATGCACCCGCCCGCCAGACCCAGGCCATTATCATTTCAGCAACCCTGAGCAAGGAGATCCACATACAAATACCTTTTAAAATATCCTGGTCTTTGGGGATCCAGGCCGCTTGCCTGGTCTGGACTCCACTGATGGGGCCAACATTCACCCTTATAGATGCCAATATGTCTCCACTCAGTAGAGGTACCAGCCTCCACAGATACGTCAGGTCCCACTGCAGCCTGAGGAGTGGGAGACAGGTAAAAGCTGAGAATCTGGGGTTCTTATAATCAGTGATTGTTTAAATTATTTAAAGGGCAAAAGATTCCTTTCAGTAATCTTTCAGATTCATAAATATCAACAATGGAACTTTTCTGGGTGTCTACCTCGCTTCCAGTCAGTATTTGCATTGTGCAGCGTTATTTGATTACTGCCCATATGACTGGAATATGTTAAGTGAAGTTGGAACGATGGAAAATAAAGTCTGCTCCAGATAGTGCATTCTCAAAAATAGAGTGGTAACAAAAACAAAACAAAGCAAATCAGTGGTGACATTGCCTAGTAAAATATTTTTCATGCTGTGCTTTCCCAGAAGACGGATACAATCATGCTAGATGGGGATAGGAATCCAGCCACGATGACTAAAAGAAGGATAGGATTCCTGAATTTCAGTGTTGGGCCAGATCTCCACACTGGCTAGTACACCAGTCATTAATGCCAGAGTACCGAAAAGCGTACAATTACGTAAATCGTGATATTACTGCCAGAGAAACATCTAGGTTGCTGCAGTGGAGTGTCCTAATGCCAAATCAAGAGGAAATTATTCTATTAATGTCTAACAGCTTGAAACTCTGCAACACTCAGAGTGTTACGCCATTAATTCCCATAGAGGTTTATACCGTTGTTCCAGGGTTTCTGCAGACCTTCTGCCAAAGTTACAGCGGACGATCGGGAGAACGCCCAGAAAAATTCAACCCCCAAGAGCAAGAGTTCTTGATGGGTAAACACACCATACGGCATGGCACTAATCCATACAAACCAGGGAAGATCCTAGATTTGATCTCGAGTCCGTGTTGAATTAATCACCCTCAACGAGGACAGCAGTTGGCTTTAGCATACCCAGGCTATAATGTAGAAGTACTTATTGAGGCTAAGAATAGACTTAATTTACTACAAGGAGCTCAAGCACCGTATTAATCAATAATAGAGTCATAAAATCATAACGGCACAGAAGGAGGCCATTTGGCCCATCGAGTCCATGCGGCCCATCGAGTCCATGCCGGCTCTCCGTAGAGCAATCCAGTCAGTCCCATTCCCCCGCTCTATCCCCGTAGCCCTGCAAGTTTATTTCCCTCAAGTGCCTATCCAGTCTCCCCTTGAAAACATTGAGTGTCTCCGCTTCCACCAATTCCGTTGGCAGCGAGTTCCAGGTCCTCACCACTCACTGCGTAAAAATGTTTTTCCTCACATCCCCCCTGTATCTCTTGCCCAAAACTTTAAATCTGTGTCCCCTAGTCCTTGTACCATCAACTCGTGGGAACAGCCTTTCCCCATCTAGCCTATCCAAACACGTCATAATCTTGTACACCTCTATCAAATCACCCCTCAACCTCCTTTGCTCTAATGAAAACAAATCCAGCTTCTCCAACCTGTCCTTGTAGCTAAGATCTCCCATCCCCGGAACCATTCTGGTAAATCTCCTCTGCACCCTCTCAAGGGCCTTCACATCCTTCCTAAAGTGTGGTGACCAGAACTGGACGCAATACTCTAGTTGTGGCCTAACCAGCACTCTATAGAGGTTCAGCATAACTTCTCTACTTTTGTACTGAAAAACAGCCATTTACCACAACTCACTGTTTTCTGTCCTGAAGCCAATTCCTTATCCAAGCTGCCACTGACCCACCTATTCCATGAGCCTCAATTTTGTTAACCAGCCTTCTATGTGGTACTTTGTCAATGTCTTCCGAAAATCCATGTAGGCAACATCCATTGCATTCCCTTCATCAAATCTCCCTGTTACTTCATCAAAAAATTCAATTAGATTAGTCAAACACGATCTGCCTTTTACAAATCCGTGTTGGCTCTCCTTAATTAGCTTAAACCTTTCCAAGTGCCCATTAATTGTTTCCTTGATTATTGTTTCTAAAACTTTACCCACCACTGATGTTAAACTGTCCGGCCTGTAGTTACTAGGATTGTGCTTGCACCCTTTCTTGAACAATGATGTCACAATTGCCATTTTCCAATCCTCAGGCACCTCCCCCGCATCTAGGGAAGATTGGAAAATTATGGCAAGCCCTTCCGTTATCTCCTACCCCAATCCCCTTAGCAACCTGGGATGCAAGCCATCTGGACTAGGTGACTTATCCATTCTAAGCATACCCAGCCTTTCTAGAACATCCTGTCTATCAATTTTTACCCCTTCCATTGCTTCTAACTTTTCCACTTCTACCGATATTTTGTCAGCATCCACCTCCTTAGTAAACACCGATACAAAGAACTCATTGAGTATTCTAGCCTTGCCCTGCACCTCTAAGCATATATCACTTTCTTTGTCCCTTATAGGCCCCATCCTGCCTCTTACTACCCGCTTACTGTTTACATGCCGGTAGAAGATTTTTGGGTTCCCTTCTATGTTAACCGCCATTCTACTCTCATATTCTCTCTTTGCCAATCTTATTTTCATCTTCACTTCCCCTCTCAACTTATTGTATTTGGTCTGGTTCTCCCTTGAAGAATTCACCTGACATGCATCATACACCCTCTTTTTTGTTTCATCATCTTCTCTATCTCCCTCATCATCCAAGGAACTCCATTTAATATCCAAAAGTACATGGACCCCATAAAATCGTTTTAGTCTGCTCTATTCGATGAAAAATAACTGCACAGCACTTCTCAATAAAAAATTTTTTTTTAAATCATTTGTCTTTTGTGTGAAGTAGTATAATGTAACTGATTCCTTCAGTTAATGATTCCTGCAATGCTGGTCTGAGGCTAGCCCTGCATTAAATAACGGATCATTTTGTGATTTTTGCTCTAAAAACAGCATTGTTGCCAAATTGTAGCTGTGTTGGAGAGTTCCAGCAGTGGCTTCAGTGCCTTTTGATTATTCGACATACCTACTGTAATGTGGGATGTTGAAGTTAGGTTATTTCTGTACTGCGGAATTCACTTCGCAAAGAAAGAAAAGCACAAAGCTTCTTGCACACCAATACAGTTCAACTTTAAAGCAACTTTTATCATTTAAAATAGAGAAGATTCAAAGTGTACTTTACGAACATTCTTACGAATTAATACATAACTTTTCAGTTACAATACTGAAAATTGAATTCATTTTGAATCTATTGGTGTACAAATCTAGTTATATTTCCCACAATTAGCATTTTATTACTTGTATTACATTACTTACTGACTTTTTATTAAATTTGACAACAACGTATGCAAGATCCTACGTAGGAATGCTGCCGTAATTCAGTCTATTTATCATCGACTGCACAATTTATTTTACTCTTTCTAGGTTGATCGAAGTCTTCATTATTTTATATATTTACAGTTTGCGGCACCACTGATTTGTGATGTATACATAAATATACATATACACACACAAAGGGGCTGCAATTCTGCAGAAGTTCCGATAGTTTCCCACCATAAATTCAGTGGAACCCCAGGGAACGGCAGCTAGTTCCAGGAGTTTCCTCACTTGTAAGTGAAAGAACTTCAGCCTGCCCCTTACAATGCAAATGACGGGCAGGGGGAAGGATGCTGGACAAAGTCTCCCTTAACCGTAAGTTCCTGCTCTTGCTCTACATTTGGGACCCAATGTTTGTATGGTGCCTGATACACCTAGTGAGTGGAGTCATACCAGCCTCCACAAGAGCATATGTGGACCATACCGGTGGGGTCCATGCCAGGAGTTTCTGTGAACAGGCAGGCAGATGCTACAGATGCAGCTGAAGTGATGCTGTTACCACCTGCCTCATGTTAATGAGGCGCCTTCCAACTGACCCCACAAATTCTGGTGAGATCAGCACTAGAGAGGACAATTTATATGATCTCAGTGTAAATCGACAGGATTGTGTCCTGAGAAATTTTTTAAGTTTCGGAAATTAATTTTCGTGCGATTTCAAGGCCAGCTTGTCCAAACATTGACTGAGATGAGCCTTCTCCTTCTCGCCCCAACCTCAATCCATTGGGAAAACTTTTATCTTTAATGGTCTGGAGCAGAGCTTTGTGCACCAGAAGCACGTATTGGTATTCGGATGCAAACTAATTTACGACCCACACAATTTTTCAGCAATAAAAGGCAATGGACAGCAAATGATAGGGTCATGAATCAGATCTGCACCCAAATTCTCAATATTCATTCCCAGTGTGAAAAGCTCTGCATTTGGAACACGAAAGATGAAAATTTATCCCAAAATGTTATGTTTACATTAAAGTCTAAAATTGCTATTTATATCCTTCTATCAAGGCAATGTTTGCAGGAGAATTGTTCATTTTTCTACAATATTTCATAATAAAACTTCTTGGGGGTTAAATTGGGCCATGTAACGCCCGTATGCGGCCACCTAAGATTTCAAAATGGTGTCCAAAATCCGTGTGCACACTTCCGATGGGAAGTGCGCTGGACGTAGGATTGCCAACTCTGGTTGGAAGCATTCCTGGAGGTTTGATCACGTGACATCCCGCCCCCGCACTATTTAAAGGGATAATAAACTACTTACAGGTTAGTTGCTGGATTATTTCCTCTGGTTGCTGGTGCAATCGTACACGTTTTTGGAGGTTTCCTTTACTTGTCTAATGTTTCAGTACTCTATTGGGAGTGGTCTGGCTGGTCTTCCAGTACTTTTTTAGTCATTTAAAATATTGTGCTGAAAAGAAGTTGCTTCCAGACATGGGTGGTCTGAATCATTGATGAAATCATAGAAATTTATGGCACAGAAGGAGGCCATTTGGCCCATCATGTCTGCGCTGGTCGAAAAAGAGCTATCCAGCCTAATCGCACTTTCCAGCTCTTGGTCCGTAGCCTTGCAGTTTACGGCACCTCAAGTGAATATCCAAGTACTGTACTTTTTAAATGTGATGAGGGTTTCTGCCTCTACCACCCTTTCAGGCAGTGAGTTCCAGACCTCCATCACCCTCTGGGTGAAAAAAGTTTTCCTCAACTTCCCTCTAATCCTTCTACCAATTAATTTAAATCTAAACCCCTGGTTATTGACTTCTCTGCTAAGGGAAATAGGTGCTTCCTATCAACTCTATCTAGGTCTTTCATAATTTTATACACCTCAATTAAGTCTCTCCTCAGTCTCCTCTGTTCCAAAGAAAACAACCCCAGCCTATCCAATCTTTCCTCATAGCTAAAATTCTCCAGTCCTGGCAACATCCTCATGAATCTCCTCTGTACCCTCTCTAGTGCAATCACATCTTTCCTGTAATGTGGTGACCAGAACTGAATGCAGTACTCTAGCTGTGGCCTAACTAGTGTTTTATACAGTTCTAGCATAACCTCTCTGCTCTTATATTCTATGCTTCGGCTAATAAAGGAAAGTATCCTGTATAATACAAAAAGAAAATACTGCAGATGCTGGAAATCTGAAATAAAAACAGAAAATGCTGGAGACACTCAGCAGGTCAGGCAGCATCTGTGAAGAGAGAAACAGAGTTAACGTTTCAGGTCGATGACCTTTCGGCAGAACTGGTATCCCGTATGCCTTCTTAACCACCTTATCTACCTGTCCTGCTACCTTCAGGGATCTGTGGACTTCACTCCAAGGTCCCTCTGTTCCTCTACATTTCTCAGTATCCAACCATTATGTGTGTATTTCCTTCCCTCCTCAAATACATTAGCTCACAATTCTCCGGATTGAATTCCATTTGCCATTGTTCTGCCCAACTGACCAGTCCATTGACATCTTCCTGCAGTCTACAGCTATCTTCCTCACTATCAACCACATGGCCAATTTTTGTATCATCTGCAAACTTCTTAATCATGCCCCCCACATTGAAGTCTAAATCATTGATATATACCACAAAAAGCAAGGTACCTAGTACTGAGCCCTGTGGAACCCCACTGGAAACAGCCTTCCAGTCACAAAAACACCCGTCGACCACTACCCTTTGCTCCCGGCCACTGTGCCAATTTTGGATCCAACTTGCCACTTTTCCTTGGATCCCATGAGCTTTTACTTTTTTGACCAACCTGCCATGTGGGACCTTGTCAAACGTCTTGCTAAAATCCATGTAGATGATATCAAATGCACAACCCTCATCGACCCTCCTCGTTACCTCCTCAAAAAATTCAATCAAGTTAGTCAGACACAACCTTCGCTTAATAAATCCATGCTAACTGTCCTTGATTAATCTGTGACTTTCTAAATGATGATTTATACTGTCCCTCAGAATTTTTTCCAATAATTTTCCCACCACTGAGGTTAGGCTGACTGGCCTGTAATTACTCAGTCTATCCCTTTCTCCCTTTTTAAACAATGGCACAATGTTAGCAGTCCTCCAATCCTTTGACACCATGCCTGTAGCCATTGGAAAATGATGGTCAGAGCCTCCACTATTTCCTCCATTGCCTTTCTTAACAGCCTGGGATACATTTCATCCGGGCCTGGCGATTTATCTACTTTCAAAGATGCTAAGCCTCTTAATACTTCCTCACTCTCTCTATGTTGATCCCATCTAATATTTCACACTCCTCCCCCTTAACTACAACATCTGCATCGTCCCTCTCGTCTGTGAAGACTGACCCAAAGTATTCATTCAGAACCATATCCATGTCTTCCGCCTCCACACATAGGTTACCTTTTTTGTCTCTAATAGGCCCTACTCTTTCCTTAGTTATTGTCTTGCTCTTTATGTATTTATAAAACATCTTTGGGTTTTCCTTGATTTTACTTGCCAATATTTTTTCATGCCCTCTCTTTGCTTTCTTAATTTCCTTTTTAATTTCACCCCTGCACTTTCTATACTTCTCTAGGCTTTCTGTAGTATTGAGCTCTCGGTACGTGATAAAAGCTTCCCTTTTTTCCCTTATCCTACCCTGTATGCTCCTTGATATCTAGGGGGCTCTTGATTTGGGAGTCCCACCCTTTTTCTTTGTGGGAACATATTTGCTCTGGACCCTTCCTATCTCCTCCTTGAATGCCTCCCACTGTTCTGACACTGATTTACCTTCAAATAGCTGTTTCCAGTCCACTTTTGCTAAATCACATCTCAGCTGAGTAAAATTGGCCTTTCCCCAATTGAGAACTTTTACATCTGGTCTATCTTTGTCCTTTTCCATAACTATGCTAAATCTAACTGAATTATGATCACTACCACCAAAATGCTCTTCCACTGATACCCCTTCCATCTGCCCAGCTTAATTCCCTAAGACTAAGTCTAGAAGTGCCCCCTCTCTTGTTGGGCTCGTTACATACTGGCTAAAAAAGTTCTCCTGAATGCATTTGAAGAATTCTGCACCCTCTATTCCTTTTACACTAATTCTATCCCAGTTATTATTAGGATAGTTGAAATCCCCTACTATTACTGCCCTGTTGTTTTTGCACTTCTCAGAAATTTGCCTACATATTTGTTCTAAAGCCTGGTATGGCTTCCTCTGGGAATTGAGCATGACTGGGAGAATAAAGAGAGGCCATGCAGAGCAGGACAAGCTGCTAGAAGAGGCAGGAGGAGGAGGGGGAGCAGGGCACTCAGCAGGAGGTCATATCCACATAGAGTCCACAGGGAGCAATTCTCTTACCTTAACTTCAGCGACAACCAATGCTTGAAACATCTTAAAGAGGTTGTGAGTGAAATCTGTTAATTACTGCAGCCACAACTGCAACGTCAAAGCAGGGCAAGGACAGCATTGCCTGTAGCTGTCAAGGTGACCGTGGCTCTTAATTTTTATGTCTCTGGCTCCTTTCAGCCTGCTGCTGGAGATATAAGCAACATCTCGCAGTCTGCAGTGCACTGTTGTATAAGGAAGGTCACTGAGGCTCTCGGTACAATGAGAAACACTTCCATCTCATTCCCTCTTGCCAGAGACAAGCAGGAAGAGCGAGAACAAGGGTTTACATGGATTGCATGCTTCTCCATGGTTCAGGGTGCCATTGACTGCACGCACAATGCCTTACGTGTGCCTCATATTCATCAACAGAAAGGGATTCCACTCCCTCAATGTGTAGCTGGTGTACGACCACAGACAGCGCATCATGCAGGTGAATGCCCGTTATCCTGGCAGCAGTCATGATTCTTTCATTCTGTGGCAATCCTCTGTTCCACCTGTATTTGAATCAGCATGGCAAGTCAAAGACTGGCTACTGGGCGACAATGGTTATCCCCTCATGACACGGCTCATGACTCCGGTCAGGAACCCACGTAAACGTGCACAGCAGGCCATGAGAGCCATGTTGCCACATGGAACATTATAAAGCACACCAATGGCATCCTCAACCAACGCCTCCGCTACCTGGACTGCTCTGGAGGAGCCCTGCAGCACTCAGCTGAGCAGGTATCAAGATTTGTGGTAGTATACTGCATGCTGCCACCACCTATGAGGAGCAGAAGGATGAGGAAGAGGAGGAGGAAGTGGAGGAGAAGGAGGCAGAAGTACAAGAGGAAGTGAAGGAAGAGGAAGAGACGTTACAATGTAGATAGCTCCTTTCAGCCAGGGCTGCACAGGATCAGATTATTCATGAGTGAAAGCAGTAACCTCAACTGCACCTCCCTATTCACCAACAGTCCCACAGTCCTTACCTTTCCTCTATCACTGACAATCACATCATCCTCTTTCTGACAGCACAAAAATAAAAACCACCACCAAATGCAAATTCAAATCCAATGTTATATATTCACTCATTAAATAATGTATACAAAATGAAACTAATCACCCTTGTGCATTCCCTTAGTATTTGTATTCCATGTCCCTTTACTTTTCCTCGTGCCCCTATGAGGTGCTTCCTCAGTGGCAGCAGCATGGGAGGTGAAAGGCTGCTGACATTCAATTGAGGAGACTGCAGATGGCCTTGGATGACAACCTTGAGCAGCTCTCGACCTAATGGGCCCAGCTTCAGACTGCACCATCTCAGCCTGGGCTGCAGCAATCTGGCTGACTAACAGGCAACAGCAAGGACACTGGCGGAGTGGCAAGGGTGGGAGCAGGAATACTGCCATCCTGAGAGATGACAGCAGGTTCCTTCCTGTTCCATGGAGCCACTGCCACTCCCCCAAGGTGACGCATGAGCAATCCTGGTTATCTGTTGGAGAACAGATTGCTGGACTGATGTGATGCCCTAGAAGCCCCTTTGAATAGTGGTATTGAGAGCCAAAATGGCAGCACTCCTAGCTTGCAAGGCAGCAGTCTGAGATTCCAATGCAGCACTCAGACCTTTGATAGAAGCTGTTTGTGCTGCAATTGAAGTTGTGACATCGGCCATCAGACTCCTGGCATTGACCTCCATGGCTATCTGCTCCCACTGCCATTTAATTGTGTGTCTGGAGAACATCTCTCCTCCTTTCCACCTCCTCCACCAAGATCTCCAGTGCAGTGTCTGAAAACCTTGGAGCCCGCTCTCTCCCATGTTGTGCCATTCCTCACTGTTTCCAAGGACACATTCACTTCCTGCACGATTCCCAGCACCTGCTTCCGCCACAATGCACCTCCCCTTTAAGAGGTGCAGGCTAGCTTTAAACAGTGCAGGCTAGCTTTAAGTGGTGCTAGGAAGTAATGATTTTGGGCCCCCTGCTGATGTGTGCAGCCAATGAACAGTGTGGTTGGCGCTGGCTGCATGTAGAATTAATTATAATAAGCAGACAGCACGATGTTGGCATGCTGCCTGCTTTTCAATCAACGGGCGCGGGTTAATCGCGCATCGCGATTCCCTAGCCCATTTTCAGGACTATCCAATTTAGCCCCCTACGTCTCCCCACTTTCTCCTATTTGGTCACCGCTTCCCTGATCATGCCAGCCAGCCACTGCAGCAAACCTCTTTTGAATACACTGTCTCATCCAACAGCTCGGTGTCATGTGATGCATTACAGCCTGCCACACTTAAATATTTATCAGTCGTCATATCTTCTCTAAATCCGACAGCTGAAATGGTAATATTCATTCCACCTGCCCTGCCATCACAATTGGATTTGTAACCTAACTGTTCAGCTGTCAACTCCACTGCAGGCTGCATTTTGTTTTAATAAAACACAAGTAGCGAGGCAGTTTCTTGTCATTTACATCAGCAGCGCAGGGAAAAAGCTGTGAATCGATTAAGTCTTTATTATGAGCAGATCAATGGATATATGTGTGGAGCATTGGTGATAAGGTTCTCTGGGCTGAGGATCCTGGTATTATGGTACTCACTATGTTTCCTTTAATTGATCAATTTAAGGGTCAGTTCTGTTAACAAAACAAGACCTTCTTCACATTAAGTAATGCCTGTTGACATCAACAGTGTAGCCTAAGAACATAAGAAGTAGGAGCAGGAGTAGGCCATACAGCTCCTCGAGCCCCATTCAAGCAGATCATAGCTGAACTCCTACTTTAACTCCACTTTCCCGTCCTATCCACATATCCCTTGATTCCCTTAATGCCCAAAAATCTATCGATCTCAGTTTTGAATATACTCATCGACTGAGGATCCACAGCCCTCTGGGGTAGAGAATTTCAAAGATTCACAACCTTCTGAGTGAAGAAATTTCTCCTCATCTCAGTCCTAAATAGCCGATCCCTTATCCTGAGATGGTGACCCTTAGTTCTAGACTCTACAGCCAAGTGAAACAACCTCTCAGCCTCTACCATGTCAAGCCCTCTGAGAATTTTATATGTTTCAATGAGATCACCTCTCATTCTTCTAAATTCCAGAGAATATAGGCCCATTCGACTCAATTTATACTCATAGGACAGCCCTCTCATCCCAGGAATCAATCTAGTGAACGTTTGTTGCACCCCCTCCAAGGCAGGTATATCCATCCTTTGGTAAGGAGACCAAATCTGTACACATTACTCCAGGTGTGGTCAAACAAAAGCCCTGTTTAATTGCAGCAAGACTTCCTTACTCTTATATTCCAACCCCCTTGCAATAAAGGCCAACATACCATTTGCCTTACTAATTGCTTGATGAACCTGTATGAACTTTCTATGATTCATGTACCCGCAAATCCCTCTGCATACCAGCATTTACTAGTCTCTCACCTTTTAAAAAATATTCTGCTTTTCTATTCTTCCTACCAAAGTGGATAATTTCACACTTCCCCACATTATACTCCATCTGACACAATCTTGCCCACTCACTTTACCTGCCTATATTACTTTGCAGCCTCTTTTTTTCCTCCTCACAGCTTACCACCTAGCTTTGTATTGTCAGCAAATTTGGATACATTACACTCGGTCCCCTCATCTAAGTCATTGATATAGATTGTAAATAGCTGACACTCAAGCACTGATCCTTGCAGCACTCCACTAGTTGCATCCTGCCATCCCAAAAATGACCCGTTTATTCCTACTCTCTGTTTTCTGTCCATTAACCATAGAGTCATAGATTTATACAGCACAGAAATAGGCCCTTCGGCCCATCGTGTCCGCGTTGGCCATCAAGCCCTGTCTATTCTCATCCCATTTTCCAGCACTTGGTCTGTAGCCTTGTATGCTATGATGTTTCAAGTGCTCATTTAAATGCTTCTTGAATGTTGTGAGGGTTCCTGCCTCTACCACCTTTTCAGGCAGTGAGTTCCAGATTCCAACCACCCTCTGGGTGAAAAAGTTTTCCCTCAAATCCCCTCTAAACCTCCTGCCCCTTACCTTGAAACTATGCCCCCTGTGACAAAAGAAAACTACTAGGCACTTGGTCTAAGCATTAAACAAAGCTTTAATCAACTGTTTTACAACATGGAGGCCTAGTTGTGTCCTTCACTAGTTCCTGTTAAGAATGTCCTGCGCAAGCTGGGCCCGAGTCGAGTATTTATACTCTCCCTGGACAGCGCCACCCGCAGGCCACTCAGTATTATTTCATAAGTCTTTCTTTCATGAATGACAGATTCATGTCATTCTGGTTATTGACCTCTCAACTAAGGGGAAAAGTTCCATTCTATCTACCCTATCTATGCCCCTCATAATTTTGCACACCTCAATCAGGTCCCCCCTCAGCCTTCTCTGCTCTAAGGAAAACAACCCCAGCCTGTCCAGTCTCTCTTCATAGCTGAAGCGGAAGCGCTCCAGCCCAGGTAACATCCTGGCGAATCTCCTCTGCACCCTCTCCAATGCAATCACATCCTTCCTATAGTGTGGCAACCAGAACTGCACACAGTATTCTAGCTGTGGCCTAACTAGCGTTTTGTACAGCTCCACCAATCCTCAATCTATGCTAATATATTACCCCCAATCCCATGAGCCCTAATCTTGTGTAACAACCTCTTGTGTGGCACCTTATCGAATGCCTTCTGAAAATCCAAATATACTACATCCACTGGTTCCCCCTTATCTACCCTGCTATACCCTCAAAAACTCTAACAGATTTGTCAAACACGATTTCCCTTTCATAAAACCATGTTGACTCTGCCTAATCATATTATGATTTTCCAGTGCCCTGTTATCACGTCCTTAATAATAGTTTCTCGCATTTTACCTACTACTGATGTCAGGCTAACTGGCCTATCATTGCCTATTTTCTCCCTCCCTCCTTTCTTGAATAGCAGTGTTACATTTGCTACTTTCCAATCCACTGGGACTATGCCAGAACATAGGGAATTCTGGAACATCAAAACCAATACATCCACTATCTCTGCTGCCACCTCTTTTAAAACCCTAGGGTGGAGGCCAACCTTCCCTCTAAGCTGCGTGGCCATGCAGCTCTCTGCCGGTCCCGGGCATGCATGAAACTGTGAATGGGCTGTGCATCCCCTTAAAGAGGCCGGCACCCAAAAAATAATTAGGGGGAACATTGGTGGAGGCCATCAGGTCCAGGGGATTTGTTGGCTTTTAGTCCCATTAATTTCTCCAGTACTTTTTCTTTACTAATATTAATTACTCTAAGTTCCTCACTCTCATTAAACCCTTGCTTCCCCACAATTCTTCGTGTCTTCTACTGTGAAGACAAACACAAATGGCTTCATTTTAATGGGGAAGGTGGGTTGGGGGCAGGGAGGCTCCGAGGCGGTCAGGAAACTCGGGAGAATGGGTTTCCCACAGGCCCTGCCAACTTTAACAAGCAGCAGCTGGCATTACTGTGGTGCATCCATGAGGCTGAGAGCTACGTGGATAGCATGTTTCAGGAGGTGGTTACCCCACAGCAGAGAGGGAATGGGTGACCGCCAGACAGACAAGGAGGACCAGGCAGGTAGTGCAGGAGTGCCCTGAGTGCATCTCACTCTCTAACCAGTATTCAGTTCTAAATGCTAGTGAGGGCAATAGTTCCTCTCGGGAGTATAACCAGAGCCAAGTCTACGGCACCACAGGTGGCTCAGCTGTACGACGGGGAGGAGGAAGATCAGGAAAGCAATAGTGATAGGGGATTCAATAGTTAGGGGAACAGACAGGCATTTCTGCGGCCACAGACGTGATTCAAGGTTGGTATATTGCCTCCTTGGTACCAGGGTCAAGGATATCACTGAGTAGCTGCAAGATATTCTGAGAGGGGAGGGTGAACAACCAGAGGTCATGGTCCATATCAGTATCAAGGACATAGGTAGAAAGAGGGATGAGGTCCTGAAAGCAGATTTTAGGGAGCTAGGAAAGAGATTAATAAGCAGGACTTCAAAGGTAGTAATCTCCGGATTGTTCCCAATGTCACAAGCTAGTGAGTATAGAAATAGTAGGATAGAGCAAATGAATGCATGGCTGGAGAGATGGTGCAGGAGAGAGTGCTTTAGATTCCTGGGACATTGGGACCAGTTCTGGCGGAGGTGGAACCTTTATAGGCTGGACGGGTTGCACCTCAACAGAGCCGGGACCAATATCCTTGCAGAGGAGTTTTCTAGTGCTGTTGGGAAGGCTTTAAATTAATTTGGCAGGGGGATGGGCACCAGGATGTAGCATTAGAAAGGAGAAACAAGGTGCACAAAGGACTGGGAGAGACCTATAGCACTAGAGTAAGAAATAGTACAGTATTAGGTGGGGTCAGACTAAGAGCGAATACAAGAATATCTAAGATAGGTTTACAGTGCATGTGTGTAAATGCACAAAATGTGGTAAGTAAGGTTGGTGAGCTGCAGGCGCAAATAGCCACATGGGAATATGATGTTGTGGCTATAACGGAGACCTGGCTCAAAAAAGGGCAGGATTGGGTACTAAATATTCCTGGATATAAGATGTTCAGGAAAGATAGGGAAGGATAGAAAGGAGGTGGGGTGGCAGTATTACAAGAAGAATATTACAGTGCTGGAGAGAAAGGATGTCCTGGAGGGGTCAAGGACAGAATCTATTTTAGAGTTAGAGTTAAGAAACAATAGAGGTGTGATTACACTATTAGGTGCATTCTATCGGCCACCAACTAGCGGGAAGGATTTGGAGGAGCAAATTTGCAGAGAAATTACAGAGAGGTGCAAGAACTATAGAGTAGTAATAATGGGGGACTTCAATTATCCTAATATCGACTGGGATAGTAATAGTGTAAAGGGCAGAGAGGGGGAAGAATTTCTGAATTGTGTTCAGGAAAACTTTTTAGATCAGTACGTTTCCGGCCCAACAAGGAAGGAGGCATTGCTGGATCTGGTTCTGGGGAATGAGGTGGGTTAAGTGGAGCAAGTGACAGTAGGGGAACATTTAGGGAACAGAGATCATAGTATCATAAGGTTTAGATTAGCTATAGAAAAGGGCAGGGAGCAATCTAGTGGGTTGAGAACGGATCTGGCCCAGGTAAATTGGAATCAAGGATTGGCAGGCAAAACTGTAATCGAACAATGGGCTGCCTTTAAAGAGGAGATGGTTCAGGTACAGTCGAGGTACATTCCCACTAGGGGGAAAGGTAGGGCAACCAAAGTCAGAGTTCCCTGGATGACGAAAGAGATAGAGAGTAAAATGAAGCAGAAAAAGGGGGTGTATGACAGATGTCAGGTTGAGAATACAAGTGAGAACCAGGCTGAATATAGAAAGTTCGGAGGGGAAGTGAAAAAGGATACAAGAGGGGCAAAGAGATAATATGAGAATAGATTGGCAGCTAAAATAAAAGGGAATTCAAAAGTCTTCTATCGGCATATAAATAGTAAACAGGTAGTAAGAGGAGGGGTGGGGTCGATTAGGGACCAAAATGGAGACCTACGCATGGAGGCAGGGGGAATGGCTGAGGTACTAAATGAGTACTTTGCATCTGTCTTTACCAAGGAAGAAGATGCTGCCAAAGTCATAGAGAAAGAGGAGGTAGTTGAGATAATGGATGGGCTAAAAATTGATAAAAAGGAGGTACTAAAAAGGCTGGCTGTACTTAAAGTGGATAAGTCACTGGAACCGGATGGGATGCATCCTAGGATGCTGAGGGAACTAAAGGTGGAAATTGCGGCGGTACTGGCCATAATCTTCCAATCCTCCTTAGATACGGGGGTGGTGCCAGAGGATTGGAGAATTGCAAATGTTACACCCTTTTCAAAAAAGATTACAAGAATGGTTCCAGGGATGAGGAACTTCAGTTACGTGGATAGACTAGAGAAGCTGGGGTTGTTCTCCTTAGAGCAGAAAAGATTGAAAGGAGATTTGATAGAGGTGTTCAAAATGATGAAGGGTCTAGACAGAGTAGATAGAAACAGTTCCAATTGGTGGAAGTGTCGAGAACCAGAGGACACAGATTTAAGGTGATTGGCAGAAGAACCAAAGGCGACATGAGGAAAAACTTTTTTATGCAGCGAGTGGTTAGGATCTGGAATGCACCACCTGAAACGGTGGTGAAGGCAGATTCAATCGTGGCTTTCAAAAGGGAACTGGATAGATACCCGAAGGAAAAAAACTTGCAGCACTACGGGGAAAGGGTGGGGGAGTGGGACTAGTTGAAGTGCTCTTGCAGAGAGCCAGCACGGGCTCGACGGGCCAAATGGCCTCCTTCTGCACTGTAACCATTCTATGATTATCACATTGCTGTTTGTGGGAGCTTGCTGTGCTTAAATTAGCTGCCGCATTTCTTACATTACAACAGTGACTACACTTCAAAAGTACTTCCTTGGCTGTAAAGCGCTTTGGGACGTCCAGTGGTCGTGAAAGGCGCTATATAAATGCAAGTTTTTCTTTTCTTTTTTATAAGATTACTAATTAAGCCTGTCTCATTACACCAGTTTTATGGTAAGTTAGTGTTTTTTTAAAGAATTGTATAATTTTTAATGGCCCAGATATTCCGATCCCTGCGGGTGGGTACGCGCTGTGTACCCATCCGTAGGGACATCGGAAATGCCGGTTTCAGGCATGCACAGCGTATGCGCTGAAAACCAGCATTTCCGATCTGTCAAGAATGGTCTTGACAGATCCTCGGCTGCCCTGGAGAAGGGCCTCTGCGGGCGGATAGTTCCGCTGTTTGGAGACCCTCCGCCCGCAGAAAACACTTACAATTATTACGCCTGGTAAAAGCAGGTGTAAGGCCTGCTTTTACCAAGATAAGAGTTGAAAAAAGTAAAAAAAAAAATTTTTTCACTGATTTATCATTTAAAAATACTTTTAAAAAAAGGTAAGTTTATTTTTAGCCCTGTAAAAAACTTTAATTATTTTTTCAAAAAATTTAATTTTGTTTAAAATACTTAATTTATTGTAATTTCAAGTCATTTTAAAAGTGTGATTTTTAAAAGAAATTTATTTAAAGTTTTACTATGTTTTTGGGGTGATCTCCATTCATAAATTTGACAGGTCTTCCCGTCAAGTGTATGAAGGGAGATTCCCTTCTTTGATTGGCTCCCCATGGCCCACGTGATCCCAGGGACGCTGCGAACCACATGCGCCTCTGGGATACGTGGGCCCTGCGCACTTGGAGTTTGGAGAGGCCCAGGAGCGGAAGCGGGTGCGTCCCGGGAACCCTCAGGTAAGGGCGTAGATTCTTCCAGATCGCAGGCCTCCACCCGCGGGAGGCCTGCGATCGGAAAATACAGTCCAATATGTTTGTGTTATAAATGTTATTTCTCGCTGTAAGCGCAGACAATGAATAAGGAAGGCCCTGTGAAGAAATTGCACAACTTGGTCGGTCTGTTTTGTGGTACTTGTTGGTTTGTGAATGGCAACTTGGAAAAGGTGGAGGGTATCTTTGCTTAGTTTTCTGCTGGTAACTCGTTTCTCATACTTAGTCAATCAGGTATTCAATTTGAGCCTATCACAATTTTTTTTGCCCTGTGCACTTATGTCACTTTGGAAATGTGACATATCTGAGACCACACTTTCAGGTTTGAAAGGTGTGATACAATGGATAAATACTATGTGCAAGAGCTAGACTTTTAATTATATAAAGAGGCTGTGTGATAGGGAAGGATAGACTAGGTAAAATATGGAATCGGAAAACTCTTGCTCAATTTCCTGATGTTTACCATGTAGTGGAAAATTCCAGTGATGTGGTCCCATCACGATCAGTGTGGAACCATGTGCTGTAGAACATAGCAGCCCAGACTGAGGCAAGATGAATTTCTGAAGACTCATTCTGCCTTTCTGAATGGCCTTCCCAATCAGATCCTCCTCACTGAATCTTCTCAGCAATATTGGTTGAGTGGAGGTGACCAGAACTAGGATATAAGGGACTTCCTTTCCCAAAGGCTGGTGATTCCTGAAACTGCCTCACAAATCCCCTCCCGCCTCTTTCCCTTTTTATTTTCCTTCTCCCCAAAATCCTGCAACACATTTTTTATGGGATCACTCACAGATAGCTGGGGTGGCCTGACATTCGCCTCAGCCAGGCAGCTCCTGAATTTATCCTGTACCCTGTATTAGACTTCAATGTAGGGGGCATAATTAAGAAGTTTGCTGTTGATGCCAAAATTGGCCGTGTGGTTGATAGTAAGGAAGAAAGCTGTAGACTGCAGGAAGATGTCAGTGGACTGGTCAGGTGGGCAGAAAAGTGGCAAATGGAATTCAATCCGGAGAAGTGTGAGTTAATGCATTTGGGGAGCGTTAGCAAGGCAAGGGAATACACAGTAAAAGGGAGGATACTGAGAAGTGTAGAGGAACAGAGGGACCTTGGAGTGCATGTACACAGATCCCTGAAGGTAGCAGGACAGGTAGATTAGGTGGGTAAGAAGGCATATGGGATACTTTCCTTTATTAGCCGAGGCATAGAATACAAGAGCAGGGAGGTTATGCTTGAACTGTATAAACACTAGTTAGGGCACAGCTAGAGTACTGCGTACAATTCTGGTCACCACATTACAGGAAAGATGTGGTTGCACTAGAGAGGGTACAGAGGAGATTTACGAGGATGTTGCCAGGACTGGAGAATTTTAGCGATGAGGAAAGATTGGATAGGCTGGGGTTGTTTTCTTTGGAACAGAGCAGGCTGAGGGGAGACTTAATTGAGGTGTATAAAATTATGAGAGGCCTAGATAGAGTGGATAGGAAGAACCTATTTCCCTCAGCAGAGAGGTCAATAACCATGGGGCATAGATTTAAAGTAATTAGTAGAAGGATTAGAGGGGAGTTTTGCCTTTCTGAATGACCTTCCCAATCAGATCCTCCTCACCCAGAGGGTGATGGGGGTCTGAAACTCACTGCCTGAAAGGGTGGTAGAGGTAGAAACCCTCATCGCATTTAAAAAGTACTTGGATATGCACTTGAAGTGCCGTAACCTACAGGGCTACGGACCAAGAGCTGGAAAGTGGGATTAGGCTGGATAGCTCTTTTTCGGCCGAATGGCCTCCTTTTGTGCCGTAAATTTCTAAAATTTTATGATTACACAATACTAGCTCTAAAATAGACTGTGCCCTAGTCGGTTCCTTGACATATTGTTCTAGAAAACTGTCTCGAATGCATTCCATGAACTCGTTCTCCAAGCTACTTTTGCCAATTTGATTTGCCCAGTCGATGTGAGGATTAAAGTTCCGCACGATTATTGCATTACCCTTGTTACATGCTCCTTTAATTTCCTCATTTATACTCTGTCCAACACTTTGATTACTATTAGAGTGTTTTCTGTCCTTTGTTATTTCTTAGCTCCATCCATACTGATTCTAGATCATGGTTTTCTGAACTAAGATCCTTTCTCCCTACTGCCTTTATCTCATCCTTTAGTATCAGGGCTACCCCTCCTCCTTTTACATTTTGCCTATCTCTTCTAAAATCATGTACCCTGGAATATTGAGTTCCCAACCCTGCAACCAGGTCTCAGTAATAGCTACTAGACCATTCCTGACACAATCTGCTTGATTTTACCTAAATTGCACTCTGCTCTACAGTCTTGACTTTTCTCTTCAGACTTATAAATTTACCCTTACCTGAACCCTCCCTCCCCCTTATTAGTTTAAAGCCCTATCTACCGCCCTAGTTATTCGATTCGCCAGGACAGTGGTCCCAGCCCAGTTTAAGTGGCGTCCGTCCCAATGGAACAGCTCCCTCCTTCCCCAGTACTGGTGCCAGTACCACATGAATTGAAACCCCTGCCTCCTACACCACTCTTTCAGCCACGCATTTAAACCTCTAATCTGTTTTTCCTTATGCCAATCCATGTGTGGCTCAGGTAGTAATCCAAAGATTATTACCTTTGAGGTTCTGCTTTTTAATTTGTATCCTAGCTCCTCTAGGGCGGTAGATAGGCCTCCTGTACCGCAGTACTTCAAATCATCACCTAATTTCTCTAAATAATTAACATTTTAACAGGCTGTGTTTACTTCCATCCCTTACGCTTGGGATATAGATTTTTGAAACGTAATGTAACGTAATTCACTTAAGTTCATTTGTAAACTGAAATTTCCCTATTAATTTATTATATACAAAAACCTATTCTGTTAAAGGATCCAATAAATGCAGGGAAAAGTATTATCAATATAAAGTTTCATGTGTCTTCCAGCCTTAAATAAAAACATATAAATTCCAACTACCCTTGAGGGAGATAGAGCTCTAGCTATCTAACCTTTCAGTGCAACAGATGTGAAATGGACCTGAGCGGGAATGGCGGCAGCGAGGGCAGCGGCATGAAGGGAGCTGAGAGGAGAAGGCCCAGAACACAGCGCTGACCCGAGCGGGAATGGCGGCAGCGGGAGCAGCAGCGTAAAGGGAAATGAGCGGCAACTTAAAAAAAACAATAAAACAAGGAGTGACGTCACAGGACAGCAGGTAGGTGATTGGTTGGTGAATATTACAGCTCTTTTGCTCTCTAGGTTAGGTAAGTGGATTAAATTCAGAACTGGGAGAGTACTAACTACTGTAAGTTTATTGAATTAATAACTTAAACTAAATTAACTAATTAAAACTAAAACTAAAATTAAAAGTAAAAATAATTGTTTGAAGGAGACGGAGTATAAATCGAGCGGGAGGCCCAGAGTGAGCGCAGACTCCGCGGAGCAGCGGCGGCAGCGAGGAGGAGGAGGACCTCCAGCGAAAACAACAACAACAAAAGTAACAACTGCAAAACCGCTAAGTGGCGTCACAACCAGGGAAGGAGCTGATTGGTGAGTAGCTGGTAAGTGTTTCTAGTTAATAGTCAATTAAGTAAAGGCATGGCAGGGCAGCTCAGTCCCGTGGAATGCACATTCTGTGCCATGTGGGGACTCCAGGACGCTTCCCATTACCTGGACAACCACATGTCCAGGAAGTGTCGTCAGCTAGAGGAGCTCGAGCTCCGGGTTTTGGAGCTTGAGCAACAGCTGGCGTCACTGCAGTGCATCCGTGAGGCTGAGAGCTTCGTGGATAACACATTTAGGAGGTGGTCAACCCGCAGGTAAAGAGTGTGCAGGCAGAAAGGGAATGGGTGACCATCAGACAGAAGAGGACCACCAGGCAGGTAGTGCAGGAGACCTGAGTGCATCTCGCTCTCCAACCACTATTCGGTTCTGAGTACTGGTGAGGGCGATGGTTCCTCTGGGGAGTATAGCCAGAGCTAAATCTGCAGCACCACGGATGGCTCAGCTGTACAGGGGGGGAGGAAAAAGAGTGAGAAAGCAATAGTCATAGGGGATTCGATAGTTAGGGGAGCAGACAGGCGTTTCTGCGGCCGCAGACATGACTCCAGGATGGTATGTTGCCTCCCTGGTGCCAGGGTCAAGGATGTCACCGAGCGGCTGCAGAACATTCTGAGGGGGGAGGGTGAACAGCCAAAGGTTGTGGTCCATATCGGTACCAAAGACATAGCTGGAAAGAGGGATGAGGTCCTGCAGGCAGATTTCAGGGAGCTAGGAAAGAGATTAAAAAGCAGGACCTCAAAGGTAGTAATCTCCGGGTTACTCCCGGTGCCACGCGCTAGTGAGTACAGAAATAGGAGGATAGCACAGATGAATGCATGGCTGGAGAGATGGTGCAGGAGGGAGGGCTTTAGATTCCTGGGGCATTGGGATTGGTTCTGGGGGAGATGGGACCTGTACAGGCCAGACAGGTTGCACATCAACAGGGCTGGAACCAATATCCTTGCGGGAAGGTTTGCTAGTGCTGTTGGGGAGGGTTTAAACTAATTTGGCAGGGGGATGGGCACCAGGATGTAACATTAGAAAAGGGAAATAAAGTACTCAAAGGATTTGGAGAGGCAGAGAGCACCAAAGTAAGAAATAGTAAGGTATAAGGTGGGGTCAAACTAAGAGAGAATGCAGGATGGTCTAACATGGGTTTACAGTGTATGTATGTCAACGCACGAAGCGTAGTAAACAAAGTAAGTGAGCTGTAGTCACAAATAGCCACATGGGAATATGATGTTGTGGCAATGACTGAGACCTGGCTCAAAAAGGGCAGGATTGGATATTAAATATTCCTGGTTATAAGGTGTTCAGGAAAGATAGGTAAGGAAAGATAGGAGGTGGCGTGGCAGTATTGGTCAAGGAGAATGTTACAGTGCTGGAGAGGAAGGATGTCCTGGAGGGGTCAAGGACAGAATCTATATGGCTAGAGTTAAGAAATAATAGAGGTGCCATTACACTACTAGGTGTATTCTATAGACTACCAAATAGTGGAAAGATATAGAGGAGCAAATTTGCAGAGAAATTACAGAGAGGTGCAAGAACTATAGAACTAAGAGTAGTAATAATGGGGTACTTCAACTATCCTAATATATTCTAGGATAGTAATAGTGTTAAGGGCAGAGAAGGGGAAGAATTTCTGAAGTGTATTCAGGAGAACTTTCTTGATCAGTATGTCTCCAACCCGACAAGGAGGAGACATTGCTGGATCTGGTTCTGGGGAATGAGGTAGGTCAAGTGGAGCAAGTGTCAGTAGGTGAACATTTAGGGAACAGTGATCATAGTATCATAAGGTTTAGATTAGCTATGGAAAAGGACAGGGAGCAATCTAGAGTAAAAATGTTTAACTGGGGGAAGGCCAATTTCAGTGGAATAAGAATGGATCTGGCCCGGGTAAACTGGAATCAAACACTGGCAGGCAATGGGCTGCCTTTAAAGAGGAAATAGTTCAGGTACAGTTGAGATACATTCCCACTAGGGGGAAAGGCAGGGCAACTAAAGTCAGGGCTCCCTGGATGATGAAAGAGATAGAGAATGTGATGAAGCAGAAAAAGAGTGCGTATGACAGATGCTAGGTTGCAAATACATTTGAGAATCAGGCTATATATAAAAAGGTCAGAGAAGTAAAAAAGAAAATAAAAGGGGCAAAGAGAGGGTATGAGAATAGAATGGCAGCCAACATAAAAGGGAATCCAAAAGTCTTCTATAGGCATATAAATAGTAAAAGGGTAGTAAGAGGAGGGGTGGGGCCGATTAGGGATCAAAAAGGAGATCTATGCATGGAGGCAGAGGGTATGGCTGAGGTACTAAATGAGTACTTTGCATCTGTCTTCACCAAGGAAGAGGATGCTGCCATACACACAGTAAAGGAGGAGGTAGTGGAGATACTTGATAGGATAAAAATTGATAAAGAGGAGGTATTAGAAAGGCTGGCTGTACTTAAAGTAGATAAATCACCAGGAGTGGATGGGATGCATCCTAGGATGCTGAGGGAATTGAGGGAGGAAATCGCGGAGGTACTGACCATAATATTCCAATCCTCCTTAGAAACGGGGGTGGTGCCAGAGGTCTGGAGAATTATAAATGTTACACCATTGTTCAAAAAAGGGTGCAACGATAAACCCAGCAACTACAGGCCAGTCAGTTTAACCTCGGTAGTGGGGAAGCTTTTAGAAACGATAACTGGGGACAAAATTAAAAGTCACTTGGACAAGTGTGGATTAATTGAGGAAAGCCAGTACGGATTTGTTAAAGGCATGTCATGTTTAACTAACTTGATTGAGTTTTTTGATGAGGTAACAGAGAGGGTTGATGAGGGTAATGCAGTTGACGTAGTGTACATGGATTTCCAAAAGGTGTTCGATAAAGTGCCACATAATAGGCTTGGCAGCAAAGTTGAAGCCCATGGAATAAAAGGGACAGTGGCAGCATGGATACGGAATTGGCTAAGTGACAGGAAACAGAGAGTAGTGGTGAACGCTTGTTTTTCGGACTGGAGGAAAGTATACAGTGGTGTTCCCCAGGGGTCGGTTCGAGGACCACTGCTTTTCTTGATATATATTAATGACTTGGACATGGGTGTACAGGGCACAATTTCAAAATTTGCAGAAGACACAAAACTTGGAAGTATAGTGAACAGTGAGTGATAGACTTCAGGAAGACATAGTGAAATGGACGGACACGTGGCAGATGAAATTTAACGCAGAAAGGTGTGAAGTGTACATTTTGGTAGAGAGAATGAGGAGAGGACATATAAACTAAATGGTAGAATCCTGAAGGGGTGCACGAACAGAGAGACCTGGGGGTATGTGTGCAGAAATCGTTGAAGATGGCAGGGCAGGTTGTGAAAGCAGTTAAAAAGGCTTGCGGGATCCTGGGCTTCATAAATAGAGGTATAGAGTACAAAAGTGTAGAAATTATGATGAACCTGTATAAAACACTGGTTCGGCCCCAACTGGAGTACTGTGTCCAATTCTGGGCGCTCCACTTTAGGAAGGATGTGAAGGCCTTAGAGAGGGTGCAGAAAAGATTTACGAGAATGATTCCAGGAATGAGGGACTTCAGTTGCTTTGATAGACTGGAGAAGCTGGGGTTGTTCTCCTTGGACCAGAGAAGATTGAGAGGAGATTTGATGGAGGTGTTCAAAATCATGAGGGGTCTGGACAGAGTAGATAGAGGGAAACTGTTCCCATTGGCAGAAGAGTCGAGAACCAGAGGACACAGATTTAAGGTGATTGACAAAAGAACCAAAGGCAACGTAAGAAAAAACTTTTTTAAGCAGCGAATGGTTAAGATCTGGAATGCACTGCCTGAAAGGGTGGTGGAGGCAGATTCAATCACAGCTTTCAAAAGGGAGTTGGATAAGTATCTGAAGGAAAGAAATTTGCAGGGCAATGTGGAAAAGGCGGGCGAGTGGGACTAGCTGAAATGCTCTTGCAGAGAGCCGGCACAGGCTCGATGGGCCAAATGGCCTTCTTCCATGCTGTAACCATTCTATGATTCTATGGTTAGGGTCTTCTGATGTTAGGTAGATGTTTTCACATGATTTCTTTCCACCAGCTACCATTATCTGTTGTACATGCAACATGGACTAGGAGACAACTTTCTGTTTCCAGTCCCACCTCTCCCAATTTTCAATTTTTTTTCTCCCCTCTCTTCTCTTCCAGCCACATACACATACTTTCCAGCAGGAGTCATTGGATAGGGATAATGAACAAGAATTTTGGCTGATTTCTCCTCTCTTGTTCAGGGGTGGTGAAGTCAACTGTAGTGTGCCTGTCACTGCTCCAGATGATACTAGACCTAGAATCTTTCTTGTTTGCATGGTTCAGCACCAAAGCATGTAGCGCATCTACTCAGTGGGCCATCAGGGAACCCTCTTCTTTGTAAACCAGTTCCTGGCAAATGTTGATTTAGGTAAGTACACAGAAAAAGACTCAGTAAGGATTGCTTTAAGAAAAAGGATTGATTTAAGAAAAAGGATTACTCCCAATCAGTGTAGGAAGCATCATGCCTGATAGCCCTGTGCACAGAGAAAAGTAAGAAATTCATGTCCAGAGCAAAAGTTAGTTTCATGACCACCCAGTCTGGTCCTTCAACAATGTTGTTCCCATTGTTGGCCAGGAAACCTCAATCGAGATCAAAGGCATGTTCATTCCTTGTAGTGCTTTGACATTCTTATCTACTTATCCAATATATCCTCACCTTGGTGCATGATGTTGTACTTCATTTACTTGCAATATCTCAAAACTAGATGCTTTTTTGCAGGACAAGCTGGCTTATAATAGACATAAGCAGATACAAACTGAAGATGGACCCAAGTAATATCACTGAAGACAAGGGTGTGACATCGAGGGAATGGGAGAATTTGGAGCAAACAAAGATAAATGTTTAATGGAAATAAATAGCAGAGCTTAGAGAGGCTCAAAGGCCACCACCTGAGATGTAAACCACTGAGTTCAGAAGAAAGTAGTATGCTAGAAGATGACACCCTGAATAAAACAAAAGAAAAGCTGAAAAGTAAGCAGAGAAAATAATTTGGGGTAAAGTTTTGTCTTCACCACCTGGGCAGTAGTCTGGCAGAGTGGATCACCTGCCTGTTGTAGAACCCATCCAATTTTCATTCCACTGATTTCAATCAAATAAAAAGCGGGCAAGTTCTACAACAGGCGGGCAATGGGTTCAGCCAGATTACCGCCTAAGTGGTGAAGATGAAAGAAAAGAAAGACTTGCAATTTATATAATGTCTTTCACAACTTCAGGACATCGCAAAGCAGTTTACAACCAATGAAGTACTTTTGAAGTGTAATCACTGTTGCAACGTAGGAAACATTGCACCTTTGTTTTCCTTTCAATTGGAGTTAAGCTACAGTAATAACTATAAATGATCCTTACTATGACATTCATACAAGATTTAAAATGTAGTAAATATATAGTATGCATCATTTGTGGTTCCCTCAGCAATAAAATATGTAAGAACCCCCTCTGTTATACATGCTTTTGTGCACCTCTAAAAGCCAGTATTAGAGAGAACCTTTATTGCTGAAAAAAGCTGGAAATAAACTATTTAGAGAGTCATAGAAATACACAGAAGTCGTAACATGGAAACAGGCCATTCGATCCAATCAGTCCATATCGGCATTTACCCTCCACACGAGCAAACAGCTCTAATCACTCCTGTCCACCTTTTTCCCATATCCCCTCAGCTCCTTTTCCTTTATCCACCTATCTAATCTTTTGAACATTGGCATAGTTTCTGCCTCAACCACTAACCCTGGAACTGAATTCCACAACCTCACAATTCTCTGCAGAGGTTTCTCTTGCTCTTTGTTCTAAATCTGTTTCGTTTAATCTTATATCTATGACCATTCATTCTTGACCCCTCAACTACTGGAAACAGTCTGTGTCCATCTTCCCTGTCCCATCCTTTTATAATTTTAAAAACTTCTACGTGCATTGTTCTAACAAAATAAGACCCAACTCTTCAAGTCTTTCTTCGTATTTCTTATAAAGAGATAGTGGTTGGTTAATAATGTGCACAGCATTAGTTTCTGCATACGATATACTTTGTCATGTGCTTCGCTGCCCCTTTGTGGAGGCTTTTGTAATCTCAGGATTATTTTTGCTTTGTAAATAAATAAATGTCTACATGCTGTCTTAAAATGAGTTACATATTGTTCAATACAATTTCAAGCATTTCTTAAATCACAAATATTTTTTAGTTTATGCCATTTGAAGACCTTTGTTGTCTGTTTCATAATAGATCTCTAGTTTCAAATTTAGAAACAACACTGAGTTCACATCCTGGGAACACATGCTTCTGTTGGTTCATACCAGCAAATGAAAGCACGAGACATGGGAGGAGTGAATAGGCACTGTGATACACAGAACACAACAGCTTCTCAGATATAACTTCCAAAGAATCCTGATATTTGTATAACATAGAAGGGTTGCAGTTCAATTTATAGCCGCCAAAACCTTAAGTAGACAATTTTGAAATCCTGTTGTTACTTGTCAGATTTACCTCTTGAAAGTCAACATTGGGTACTGGTGTCCATAAATTAACAGTAATGTCAAATAGTACAGCCATCCTTCCAAATATTGTAATAAGAAAATAATTGTTGGTTTAAGAAACCAATGAAAATTAGGCTTCACATTTTTTATATTAGTGAATACTATTAATTTCATAATATAGTTAATTATATATTATGGTGGAAAAATTTGATATCGACCATTTTGGGGTGCTAACATCGCCTGGGCGATAACTTTAGCGGCCGGCGCTAATTAGCGCCGGTGACCGCAAAATTCAGTTTTAGCGCCCCAAGAGTGAGGTGGAGCGCTAATTCAAGCACTCCATTTCCTTCTTAGAGTGCTAACCCCGCATATTGGGGTGGTGCGTTCTGCAGCGCTATGCACTGGGCCACGTAGCGCTACCGCATGGAAGGGCTCTTCCCCTCATTAAAGGGGAGGGCCCAAGCCCACAACTCTGTGGGGCCCTACCTGAACCACCGGGGAGCGGGGTGCCGAGCCAACAGCCCGGCACACAAGAGGAGTGCCGGGCTGCCAAATCGTGGCGCGGACCCCGCGATCAAAGACACAATGGGTCGCGACAAGTAAGTCGGATGATTTTTTTTCCCCGCCTGCCACCTCCCCTTTACTTAGCAAGCCTCCTGCCACTCCGTTCCCGCCCCCTGAATCGGCCGCTGTCATTGCAGATTCAGGGGGCACGGGATAATTTTGCAAGCTGGGCGAAAACGGGGTGCTGCGCACGATGATGAAGTCATCATCGCCTGCGCAGCAGCGTGGGGTACTACCGGTTACCACCGCTGCTAAACTCCCACTGAATTTAGCAGGAGTCGTTAGTAATGCCGCGCCCGGGTGAAAAGTCGTTTGCGCCCCGTTAGCGCCCCTGGAGGCACTAAGGTACCCAATTTCTAGCCCTATAACTTTAAAACCGGTACAGTAACATTGTGGTTCTATCACTGGACCATTAGTCCAGAGACCTGAACTAATAGTCCAGATAACATGGGTTCAAATCCCACCATGGCAGTGAGAGAATTTGAATTCAGTTTTTAAAATCTGGCAATAAAAAGCTGGTATCAGTAGACTGACCATAAAGTGATCAGATTGTCATTAAAAACCCAACTGGTTAACTAATGTCCTTTGAGGAAGGAAACCTACCGTCCTTAACCGGTCTGGCCAAATGTGACTCCAGTCCCACACCAGCATGGTTAACTGTTAACTGCCCTCAGAAGTGGCCCAGCAAGCCACTCAGTAGGGCAACTAGGGATGGGCAATAAATGTCGCCCAGATCCAGAGAATGAAAAAAAATGCAAAGGTTTTGATAATATATTTCACATTGAACATAACTGGCAGCGTCATTCCGCCTTTGAAACTGACCGCAACTCGGGATTTGGTGCATGCACAGGCGCATGAGGAAATCCCGAAGGTGCGGTCTGTCAATTACAGCTCTGAAATTGGCTGCGCTGTGCCCCCTACCCCTCACTCCGACCGCACCCCACCCCACCACCCCATCCACCCCACACAGAAAGCCGGCAATCAGTGAAATCTCATAAATCATTGAAACTGACGAAAACGTTCACTCTTCCACAGTAAGTATGCTGTTAAATTCCCCACTAAAAGTTAGACCCAAAGGGATTAGGTGTAACTGGGGTTTTAACAGCGTATTGACTGCTAAAGAAATGTTAAGGGCCTGGAAAACTAATTTTAATTTTGTGCAGTGTGAAATTTTATTCACTTCAATAAAAAATTTAATTTTTAAGAAACTTCTCAAAAAATGATTTTTAATTTTATTTTTAAAATCTTTCCATCTTGGTTTCAGGTTTGCTTTTTCCCCTCTGTGAGAGCCCCAATCTTTCTTTTGCTTTCTCTAACTATTTCAAAAAGTTAGAATTTTAAGAGCTTACTCACTTCCTTGTCCGCCGTCTGTGAGAATTCTGCCTTTTGATTGGCTGCTTAGGCAGCCTGTTGCCGTCACAGCAGTTCGATCAAGGGAATCCCCACTACAGTCCGTTGAACTGAATTGAAGGTCGGAAAACCCAAACTTCTCAGCACAGGGATTGCGAGATCCTTGTGCGGAGCTTACTTTGGGGTCAGCAGCGAACGCCTTTGTTTCGCTGCTGACCACAAATTCCGGGCCAATTAGTTCAGATTCTATAACCAAGAATGTTTTAAGCAACTTTCAGAATAGCTTTATATAAAAACATAAGACATAGGAGCAGGCGTAGGCCATACGGCCCCTCGAGCCTGCTCCGCCATTCAATAAGATCATGGCTGATCATCGACCTCAACTCCACTTTCTCGCCCGATCCCCATATGCCTTGATTCCCTCAGTGTCCAAAAATCTATCTATCTCAGCCTTGAATATACTCATGGACTGAGTATCCACAGCCCCCTGGGGTAGAGAATTCCAAAGATTCACAACCCTCTGAGTAAAGAAATTTCTCCTCATCTCAGTCCTAAATCGCCGACCTCTTATCCTGACACTATGACCCCTAGTTCTGGACTCTCCAGCCTGGGGAAACAGCCTCTCAGCATCTACCTTAACTATTGCTACCTTGTCAATAAAACTCCACACCCCGCTCCCTGATTTTCTCCACAGAATGAACCTAATTCGTAGTGCCAGATTGCCATGAGAAGAAGTTCCATATAATAGAGCAGCAAATCTGTGAGCCTTCAATCCTACTGTTAATGTAGAGGTCAGCCCTCAGGGAATCTCCACAGCTGACCCTGTTGGACATTCTGGGATGGGGGACTTCCATCATTTAAATAAACTTGGTGGGTGCCCACCAGAGAGGGGACGCTGCAGAATCCAGCAGAGGCTGTCGTTTTAGTCAGGAATTCCCAGGGTGCTTCCCCCACCCAAAATATGCTGCAAGGTTTTGCTTTCTGCTGCTGAAACCCTCATCCGTGCCTTTGTTACCTCTAGACTTGACTATTCCAATGCGCTCTTGGCTGGCCTCCCACCTTGCACCCTCCGTAATCTTGAGTTCATCCTAAACTCTGTTGCTCGTATCCTAACTCGCACCAAATCCCGTTCACCAATCACCACTGTGCTCACTGACCTACATAGGCACCCGGTCCAGCAACACTTCGATTTTAAAATTCGCATCTTTGTTTTCAAATCCATCCATAGTCTTGCCCCTCCCTATCTCTGTAACTTCCTCTGGCCCTACAACCCTCTGAGATCTCTGTGCTCCTGCAATTCTGGCTTCTTGCACATCCCCAATTTTCATCGCTCCACCATTGGCGGCCGTGCCTTCAGCTGCCTAGATCCCAAGTTCTGGAATTCCCTCCCTAACTTCTCCGGCTCTCACTCCTCCTTTAAGACGCTCCTTAAAACCTACCTCTTTGACCAAGCTTTTGGTCACCTCTCCTAATATCTCCTTATGTGGCTCGGTGTCAAATTTTGTTTTACAACACTCCTGTTAAGCACCATGGGACATTTTACTACATTAAAGGCACCATATAAATGCAAGTTGTTGTTGTATTATTCCCCCCCCCCCCTCCCCCGACTTCCCCACTTTATGAGTTGGCCGAAGAAAATCTCTGAATAAGACAACAGTTTGGGGGTTCCATGCCATGTCCCAAACCTGGACCCCCCAGGTGAGCCCCACTTGTTCCCCTGCAGCAGCTGATACATTTCCTGTCACTGGGTGTACTGGCTGTTTCACCAGGCTGAAAATAAGCAAACCCCTGGTCTGGGATTCTTGTCCCCATCCACACCTCCTTTAATATGGGTGACCTTGTTTGGGCGGGAAAACTGAGGTTCTGGCCCAAACATGGCCCTGTGGAAACTGGTAGAGAAGGTTAGGACCTGATATATCAGAATCCCAGTATAATTACTGGCCCTTCTGTTCTACTTCCACTAGAGGGAAGCCAGGCTGATGAGGTAGTAGCAGAGGCATATAAGAACATAAGAACATAAGAAATAGGAGCAGGAGTAGGCCATTCGGCCCGTCGAGCCTGCTCCGCCATTCAATGAGATCATGGCTGATCTTCTGCCTCAACTCCATTCACCGGCTCTATCGACATATCCCTTGATGCCCTTACTAGTCAGAAATCTATCAACTTCTGTTTTGAATATACCCAATGACTGAGCCTCCACAGCCCTCTGGGGTAGAGAATTCCAAAGAATCACTACCCTCTGTGTGAAGAAATTTCTTCTCATCTCAGTCCTGAATGGCCTACCCTTTATCCTAAGCCTGTGGCCCCTGGTTCTAGACTCCCCAGCCAAGGGAAACATTCTCCCAGCATCCACCCTATCAAGTCCTGTAATAATTTTGTATGCTTCAATGAGATCCCCTCTCATTCTTCTGAATTCAAGAGAATACAGGCCTAGTTTACTCAATCGCTTCTCATACAACAGTCCCGCCATCCCAGGAATTAATCTCGTGAAACTTGCACTCCCTCTATGGCAAGTCTATCATTCCTTAGGTAAGGAGACCAAAATTGTACACAGTACGCCAGGTGTGGTCTCACCACGGCCCTATATAATTGGAGTAAGACTTCTTTACTCCTGTACTCAAATCCTCTTGTAATGAAGGCCAGCTTACCATTTGCCTTCCTAATAGCTTGCTGCACCTGCACATTCACTTTCAGTGACTCATGTACAAGGACACCCAGGGCCCTTTGAGCATCTGCATTCCCCAATCTTTCACCATTTAGGAAATACTCTGCCTTTCTGTTTTTTCTACCAAAGTGGATAAATTCACATTTATCCACATTATATTCCATCTGCCATGTTCTCGCCCACTCACTGAGCCTGTCGAGATCCCCTTGAAGCCTCTTCACATCCTCTTCACAACTGCCACCTAGCTTTGTATCATCAGCAAATTTGGAAATGTTACATTTAGTCCCCTCATCCAAATCATTGATATAGATTGTGAATAGCTGGGGCCCAAGCACCGATCCCACTAGTCACAGCCTGCCATCCTGAAAAAGATCCGTTTATCCCTACTCTTTGTTTTCTGTCTGTTAACCAATTCTCAATCCATACTAGTATATTACCCCCCAATTCCATGTGCCCTAACTTTGTTCACCAACCTCTTGTGTGGGACCTTATCGAAGGCCTTCTGAAAATCCAGATACACCACATCTACCGGTTCCTCTTTGTCTACTCCACTAGTTACATCCTCAAAGAACTCCAATAGGTTTGTTAAACAGGATTTCCCTTTCATAAATCCATGTTGACTCTGCCCAATCTTACTATTAGTTTCTAAGTGCCCAATTATTGCATCCTTTATAATAGATTCCAGCATTTTCACAACTACTGATGTGAGGCTAACAGGTCTGTAGTTCCCCATTTTTTCTCTCCCTCCTTTCTTAAATAGAGGGGTTACATTTGCTATCCTCCAATCTGCAGGAACCGTTCCAGAATCTATAAAATTTTGGAAGATGACAACCAATGCATCCACTATCCCAATGGCCACCTCTTTCAAAACCCTAGGATGTAGGTCATCCAGTCCTTGGGATTTATCAACTTTTAATCCCATTAATTTTGCTAGTACTGTTTTTTTACTAATAGTAATTTCTTTAAGTTCCTCATTCTCGCCACACCCTTAGTTTTCTCGTATTTCCGGGAGGTTTTTTGTGTCTTCCTCCATGAAGACAGAAACAAAGTATTTATTTAATTTCTCAGCCATTTCCTCATTCCCCATTATAAATTCTCCCATCTCTGACTGTAAAGGACCTACATTCACCTTCGCCAGTCTTTTCTTTTTCACATACCTAGAGAAGCTTTTACAATCCGTTTTTTTATTTTTTGCTAGTTTGTGCTCATATTCCATTTTCCCTTTCTTTATCAATTTCTTGGTTCCCCCTTTGCAGATTTCTAAAAAGATCCCAATCCTCAGGCTGACTGCTTTTTCTGGCAACTTTATAAGCTTCCTCCTTTGACTTAATACGAGCTTTAATTTCTTTTGTTAGCCATGGTTGGATCACTTTTCCTTTTGGATTTTTATGCCCTAGAGGAATATATGTTTGTTGCAAATTATGCATTATTTCCTTGAATGTTAGCCATTGTATGTCCACCTTCATACCTTTTAGTGTAGTCTCCCAATCTACCATGGCCAACTTGTCCTTCATACCCTTGTAGTTTCCTCTGTTTAGATTGAAGACCTTAGTTTCAGATTGGACTACATCACTCTCAAACTCAATGTAAAATTCAATCTTGTATCTCTACCGTACCGATCTCATCCCTTATTAACAGCGCTATGCCACCTCCTTTTCCTTTTTGTCTGTCCTTCCTAAATGTTGAGTACCCTGGAACATTCAGTTCCCAGCTTTGGTTACCCTGCAACCATGTCTCTGTAATGGCAATTACATCATACCCATTTACTTCTTTGTGCCATTAATTCATCCACCTTGTTGCAAATGCTACGTGCATTTAGATAAAGTGCCTTCAACTTTGCCTGTTTAATATTTTTCTGCACTTTGACCCTCTTTACTGTTGGCCTTTGTTTCTGCTCCCTGCTAGTTTTGCTGACTATTTTTCTAACTTGCACTTCCAGCTTTGTTTCTCTCAGTTCTGGGCCCACACTTAGGTTCCCAGCCACCTGACAAACTAGTTTAAATCCTTCCCAACAGCACTAGCAAACCCCCCTGCAAGGATATCGGTCCCGGTTCTGCCGAGGTGTAATCCGTCCAGCTTCTACAGGTCCCACCTTCCCCAGAATTGGTCCCAATGCCTCAGGAATTTAATTCCCTCCCTCCTACACCATCTCTCCAGCCACGCATTCATCTGATCTATTCTCCTATTTCTGTTCTCGCTTGCACGTGGCACTGGGAGTAATCCTGAGATTACTACCTTTGAGGTCCTGCTTTTTAATTTATTTCCTAGCTCCCTATATTCTGCTTGCAGGACCTCATCCCTCTTTCTACCTATGTCGTTGGTACCGATATGGACCATGACCTCTGGCTGTTCACCCTCCCTCTTCAGAATGTCCTGCAGCCGCTCAGTGACACCCTTGACCCTGCACCAGGGAGGCAACATACCATCCTGGAGTCACGTCTGCGGCCACAGAAACGTCTATCTGTTCCCCTTACGATAGAATCCCCTATCACTATTGCTCTCCCACTCTTTTTCCTCCCCTCCTGTGCAGCTGAGCCACTCGTAGTGCCACGGACTTGGCTCTTGCTGCATTCCCCTGAGAAACCATCTCCCCCAGCAGTATCCAAAACGGAAAATCTGTTGAAGAGGGAGATGGATCCAGGGGATTCCTGCACTACCTTCCTATTTCTTTTATTCTGTCTGGTGGTCACCCATTCCCTTTCTGCCTGTGCACTCTTTACCTGCGGTGTGACCACCTTGTTAAACGTGCTATCCACGTAGATCTCAGCCTCGCGGATGCTCCACAGTGACTCCAGCCGCAGCTCCAGATCCTAAACGTGAATTTTGAGTAGCTGCAGCTGGAGACACTTCCTGCACACGTGTTCGCCCTGGACACCGAAAGTGTCCCTGGCTTCCCACATAGCACAGGAGGAGCTTCCATCAGCTGACACCTCACACCAGAATATATAGACAGAAGCACGTGTACCTGCATTTGCAAAGAAGCAGTGCCTGTGGAGACTTCACTTTATAAAGGAAGCTATGACTGAGTATGACACATGCGGCAATCTACAGCCCACCTCCACCATAGACACTGTACTGTCAGTGGCTGTTAAACTCACAACCGTCCTCAACTTTTATGCTATGGGGTCATTAAAGGCTACCACTGGAGACATCACTAGTATTAGCCAATCAGCTGTGCAAGATATTACAGCAAGCAATTTTGGGCTGGATTTTCCTTCGCTATACAACCCTGCTGGCCAATTTCCCACCATAGCACCACTGTAAGTTTAGAACAGGGTGGTGGTACTGAGTCTGCAACATAAGAACATAAGAATTTGGAGCAGGAGTAGGCCATATGACCCTTTGAGCCTACTCCACCATTCAATAAGATCATGGCTAATCTTCGACCTCAACTCCACTTTCCTGCCTGATCCCCATATCCCTCGATTCCCCTAGAGTCCAAAAATCTATCGCTCTCAGCCTTGAATATACTCAACAACTCAGCATCCACAGCCCTTTGGGGTAGAGAATTCCAAAGATTCACAACCTTCTGAGTGAAGAAATTCCTCATCATCTCAGTCTTAAAAAGCCATAGACTGTGCCCCCTAGTCCTAGAATCTCCAGCCAGGGGAAACAATCTCTCAGCATCTATCCTGTCAATCCCCCTCAGAGTCTTATAGATTTCAAAGAGATCACCTCTTATTCTTCTAAACTCCAGAGAGTATCGGCCCAATCTACTCAATCTCTCCTCATAGGACAACCCTCTCATCCCAGGAATCAATCCAGTGGACCTTCATTGCACCACCTCTAAGGCAGGTATATCCTTCCTTAGATAAGGAGACCAAAACTGTGCACAGTACTCCAGTTGTGGTCTCACCAAAGCCCTGTACAATTGTAGCAAGACCTCCTTACTCTTGTACTCCCACTTGCAATAAAGGCCAACATGCTGTACCTGCATGCTAACTCTCCATGTATCCTGTACGAGGGCACCTAAATCTTTCTGAACACCAACATTTAATAGTTTGTCACCATTTAAAAAATATTCTGTTTTCCTTGTCTTCCTACCAAAGTGAATAACCTCACATTTCCCCATCTGTTACCTTATTGCCCATTCACTTAACCTGTCTATATCCCTTTTCAGGCTCTTTGTGTTCTCCTCACAGCTTACTTTCCCATCTAGCTTTGTATTGTCAGCAAACTTGGATACATTACACTCGGTCCCTTTATCTAAGTCATTAATAAAAATTGTAAATAGCTGAGGCCCAAGCGCTGATCCTTGCGGCACCCCACTCATTACAGCCTGCCAACCTGAAAATGACCCATTTATCCCTACTTTTTTTCTGTCCATTAACCAATCCTCTATCCATGCTAATCTATTACTCCCAACCCCATGAGCCCTTATCTTGCGCAATAACCTTTTATGTAGCACCTTATCAAATGCCTTTTGGAAATCCAAATATACTACATCCACTGGTTCCCCTTTATCTACCCTGCTAGTTACATCCCCAGAAATCTCTAATAGATTTGTCAAACATAATTTCCCTTTCATAAAACCATATTGACTCTGCCTCATCATATTATGATTTGCTAAGTGCCCTGTTACCACTTCCTTAATTGCCAGAGCCACCAAAGGAGGGAGAAGATCTGGTCTGACATCTGAGATTTGGATTCAGTAAGAGCGCGTTTTATAATAATTTATAGGAGGTTTCTGTCCTTTTTAACTGTTTCTCCTCTTCTTTCCGGTGTTGCAGCACCACTGGATTTTCCATCTTTGCAGTGATGGGCTCCCCACTTAGAGCAGAGTTACTGCTGGGAGCCTGCCCTGACATAACTAAATGGGTCAGAATTAGGACGGCGGGCAGAAGGCCTACCTTAACCCAGCTCTGGCTGTGATACAACCCTGGGGGAAAATCCAGCCTTTTACCTCCTTGTCAATGCACGGTGGATACAGGGGGCCACTGCAATTTTACAGATGGCAGGATTCCCAATCCAAGAATTTATGGATTGCACCCATTTCCTGCTGGGAAGTACCCTGGGAGATGCCACAGTACCTTCAAGAAAATCAAGTTTCTTCTATGCTCCAAATGCGATGGTGATGATTCCTGCCCCTTTAAGCTCCTGCAAGCCTTTAAACCTTGCAGCATGATATTTCCATCCTCCAGTGGGAGAGCTCCCAATCGGAGGCATTTCTGAAACCTGCTATATTAAAATGAGAGTGTGCTCATAAACTGTATGTCCTATTAGTTATAACTTCTGACTACGAACATTCCATTTACTCTTTTCAAGCATAAAAAGAGACTTAAAGCTGAAGTATAAATTTAAATATTTGAAATAAATATGTACTTAGTACTTGATGGTTTATAACTTCAATGAGCTACCTTACCAATCCATGTTGAACACTGAGCAAGACAAAAATAATATTGATACTTAATTCTGATGAAACACAGTTAATTATTTGCACATAAGCACAGGGTATGAAAGTTCCAGATATGTGCTTAACAATGCTGTTAAGAAATGCAATTAAGAAACTAGATATAGTAGATAGTAACCATTTAGCACAAGTTCTCAACTAGGGTGACAGTATAAGGACATTCAAACACTGCACAGGTTAATGTATGTCATTGAGAATGGAGGCTACATGTTTTTACCAACAGAAATGGGTTCAAGATGTCAGAAAGCGTCAATTAAGATCTTTGTCTGGGATTGAAAGTCCAATTAAAAGGGTCACATTGCAGTTTTTGCACACTTAAGGGACCTGAGGACTTATTTCCCACAAGTCTAGTGCAGCTTAGGGGATAAAACTTTGACAAATGCAGCAGCAATGCAGCAACACTGAAAACTGTCATCTGCAGGCTACTTTCATCCTTTCAGCTGAGGAGAAGGATCAACTGGAGTAACAGAAAAATCTGATTGGCACCCATTCACATACAAAACCTTCTGTGCCAATGTAAATGGCATCATATATTGGATCGGCTGACACCAGATTACACATATTCATCCATCAAAACAACTTGACACCCACAGGAAATTTGTACATTACACTTACAAACAGATGTGACCGAAGTGGAGGAGTTTCTTTAGGATGTGCGGATGCAGGAGCCGACGGTCGGTGGTCTTGTGTCTGAAAAGACAGATTACAGTCTGTACTTCGTTGACAAAGGAGACGGAAAGAAACATCTGCTCCATAATAAAGGAAAATTGAAGCCTCTGCAGATTGACCTAATTCTACAGAAATACACAAATTTGTACATTACATTTCAAGAATGCAATAAGTAAGCCTGTCTTTCTTGATACTGTCTACTAGGAGAATCTCCCTGTCTATTTATACTGTACATATATCATTCAATAACCAATCAGGTGGGGCAACATGAGGAAAATGCACCCCTTTGTTTCTATTTCCACCACACAAAACTACACATTTCTTAACATAGGCCTTCACAGTCATTAACAAGTCCTTAACAAGCAATTTCTCCTGTATCAAATTTGTATTATAACTCCTACACTATGCGTGATGTAAATAAATGCTTTTAAAACAAAGCAAATTACGTGTTCTGAGAATACTACCATCATGAATACAACCTTACAAACCAAATTAAATATTTTGTTGTTAAGTTATGAATAAAAAGTGAAGAACTCTTATGCTGAAAATGAGCCTGAATTATGAAATTTTATATTTAGGGCTGGACAGGTTAGAATAGGATTTCAGCTGTTCTCTGCCAACTTTCTCGCAGCCATGCTTCTTAAGCTGATATCAATAGCAAACCATGATGTCGCTGGACTGAATAATTCATTAGTGCTATGATCTGGGTTTCAGATATCAATATTGATTAACCTTGTAGACCTTAACCTTTGATTACATATATACAATGCTGTAGGCTTCACACCAGAACAGAATTTACCAATCATTTACAATAGGTTTTAACAGCTCTTAACAGATGTTGGAGTAGGGATGTCCAACCTTTTAGAGCTGGTGGCCGTATACACGTCAAAACCGGTGAATGGGCTACATATGATTATGCAGTAAAGTGAGCACTGATACACAAAACTCCAAGCCCCTCACTCTTTCTCTCTTTTCTCCTCCATACCAATTTAGAATAAAAGGGATATTGACTTAACAGAATTTAGTCTGAATGTTCGTAATGTAAAGATGAAGTGGAAATAAAGTCTTGAAGGAATGTGCTCTGGCTAGCTGTAAGTCACTGTTAATGTTTATATTAAATAGAAGGATGCAGTGGGAAGGAGTTGTCGGAACTGCGATGTTTGGAAAGGAAGAACAGGACATGGTCCAGGAAGGTACTGTAATGAAGGCACAGATAATGATCTACTTTGGTACTGAGCGATTAGAGAGGCGAAGTGCAGGGCAACAGAGGTAGCAGTCGGTTCTTGCTGTCAAACAGGAGGTAGAGAGACAGTGGGAAACTCCGAATTACAGGAGGTGAGTTAAACATAAACATACAAAAGGAGGAGAAAAGGCCATTCTGTTCATCTAGACACGATACAGACACATTTACCATTGACTCTAGAGCAATCTTTTCAGAAAGGCCAAAAGACAAGAGAAAAAACCTGAAGGCTAATTTGGGGGAAAATATCTGGGAAATTTCTTTCCAATTCCTTTAGGCAATTATGCTCCAGGAGACCATGGTAGCCTATAATTCGTCATTGTCCCAGCAGACCTGAAATTTACCATCTATAACTGGAAATGTCCTCCTCTCCCAGGAATCTGTCTGGCTCCCTTTTGCATGCTTTGATAATCTGTTTCAGAGGACAAGGACTACAAAACAACTTCTTAAAATCCAACATCACTCTTTGCCTAACAATGTTCTACGCATGTAAGGTGACATGGCAATATTATTAAAGAGTTTCATCACAACACTAGAATGTAAGGATGTCCTAGGAGGTTATGTTAGCAACCTTGGTGTCATATTTGACACCGCGATGAGCTTCTGATCACATATCCACACCATCACTAAGACCGCACATTTCCACCTCTGGAACATCGTCCGATTCCGCCCTTGCCTCAGCTCATCTGCTGCTGAAACCCTCATCCATTACTTTTTTACCTCTAGACTTGACTATTCCAACGCACTCCTGGCCGGCCTCCCACATTCTACCCTCTGTAAACTTGAAGTCATACAATACTCTGCTGCCCGTGTCCTAACTTGCACCAAGCCTGTTCACCCATCACCCTTGTGCTCACTGACCTATATTGGCTCCCGGTTAAGCAACACCTCAATTTTAAAATTAAGCTCCTTGTTTTCAAATCCCTCTATGGCCTCGCCCCTCCCTATCTCTGTAACCTCCTCCAGCCCGACAGCCCTCTGAGATATCTGCGCTACTCCAATTCTGGCCTTTTGCCCATCCCTGATTTTAATCGCCCCACCATTGGCAGCCGTGCCTTCAGATGCCGAGGCCCTAAACTCTAGAATTTCCTCCCTAAACCTCTCCACCTTTCTTTCCTCATTTAAGATTCTCCTTAAAACCTACCTCCCAAGCTTTTGGTCATCTGCCCTATTGGCCTAGAATTTTCGGTCTGGACTGGTAGCGTTCACCATCTGTCTGCCTTTGAAACTGACCGCAACATTGGGATTTGGCGCATGCGGAGATCCTGAAGTTGCGGTCTGTCATTAACTGCTCCGACACAGGCTACGCTGTGCCCTCCCCTCTCTCCACCCCCACCCCCCCCCGACAAAGGTGACAATCAGTGTAATCACTCAAATCAGGTAAACTGACGAAAACTTCGGCTCTTCCGCAATAATTACACTGTTAAATTCCCCACTAAATGTTAAACCCAAAGGGATTAGGTACAACTGGAGTTTTAACAGTGTATTGACTGCTAAACAAAGGTTATGGGCCGGAACAACAAATTTTAATTTTGTGCAGTGTAAAATTTATCCATCTTAATAAAATTTAATTTAAGAAAAAAAAAATTATATTCTTTTAAAGTTTCTTCATCTTTATTTTAGGTTTGCCTTTTCAACATGTGAGAGCTCTAATCTTTGTTTTTCTCTCTAAAATTTTTAAAAAGTTAGAATTTTAAGACCTTACCCACTTCCTGGTTTGCTGTCTGTGAGAATTCTGTGTTTTGATATAATTGCGATTACGGAGACATGGCTGCAGGGTGACCAAGGCTGGGAGCTGAATATCCAAGGATATTCGATATTTAGGAAGGACAGGCAAAAAGGAAAAGGAGGTGGGGTGGCGTTGTTAGTAAAGGATGAAATCAGAGCAATAGTGAGAAAGGATATTGGCTCAGAAAATCAAGATGTAGAATCAGTCTGGGTGGAGCTAAGAAGCACCAAGGGGCAGAAAACATTGGTGGGAGTTGTATATAGGCCTCCAAACAGTAGTGGTAATGTAGGGGATGGCATCAAACAGGAAATTAGAGATGCATGTAAGAAGGGTACTACAGTAATCATGGGTGACTTTAATCTACATATAGACTGGCCAAACCAGGTTAGCAATAATTCTGTGGAGGATGAATTCCTGGAGTGTACGAGATGGTTTTTTAGACCAGTACGTTGAGGAGCCAACTAGGGAACAGGCTATCCTAGATTGGGTATCGTGCAATGAGAAGGGGTTAATTAATAATCTTGTTGTGTGGGGTCCTTTAGGGAAGAGTGACCATAACATGACACAATTTTTCATTAAGATGGAAAGTGAAGTAGTCCAATCCGAAACTAGGGTCCTAAATCTAAACAAAGGAAACTATGAAGGTATGAGGAGGGAGTTGGCTAGGATAGATTGGGGAGCTTCATTAAAAGGCATGATGGTGGATAGGCAATGGCTAACATTTAAGGAACGAATGCATGAATTGCAACAATTACACATTCCTTTCTGGCGCAAAAACACAAAAGGAAAAGCGGCCCAACCATGGCTAACAAAAGAAATTAAGGATAGTATTAGATCCAAAGAGGAGTCATATAAAGTTGCCAGAAAAAGTAACAAGTTTGAGGATTGGGAGCAGTTTAGAATTCAGCAAAAAAGGACCAAGAGATTGATTAAGAGGGGAAAAATAGAGTATGAGAGTAAACTTGCAAGGAACATAAAAGCGGACTGTAAAAGCTTCTACAAGTATGTAAAAAGAAAAAGATTAGTGAAGACAAATGTAGGTCCCTTACAGTCAGAAACGGGAGAATTTATAATGGGGAACAAGGAAATGGCAGAGTAATTAAACAAATACTTTGGTTCTGTCTTCATGGTAGAGGACACAAATAAATTCCCAGAAATGCTAACGAACCAAGGGGAAGAAATTTGGTATCACCCCGTTTGGGATGCAATTATCAGCCGGGCGCAAAGTTTAGTGCCTGCCGCTAATTATCGCCTCCAACTGCAAACTTGGCTTCTATCACCCCTGGAAGTGATTGGAGCGCTAAATCAGGTGCTACACACCTCTCTTAAGGTGCTAACGCCGAAGAGCAAAGCGCTACCTCAGAGCGCTGGTGAAGCTCATGTGATGTCAGTCAGCAATGGAACACAGACACACTGGCGCCAGCCAGTTCTTAAAAGGGAGGGTCGATCTTGCTCTCCATCCACACCCTGCTCATTGCAGCCTTGAATCTCGGCCCGGAGAGAGACCTGTACATAAAATCTGCTGGAAAGAACAATGGAGAGGACCACTGCAAAGTGCTGCTCAGTACCCAAAACTCCTTCACACAGCGTTGAATCTCTCCAGAAGTCTCTCTCTCTCTCTCTCAGAATGAGTGGTGCAAAAATGTCGCCGACAAAAAAAGGCAGGAAGCAGTCGACTTTAAATAGCACTCCCCCAGTCCCTTCCCGACTGCAAAACACTCCCCTCAACCTGTCGTTGCTAGCGGCAGGCGGTAAGGCAGGGTGCGCCACTCAATATCCGCTCCGGGGCGCTACCGGGGCGTTGCACGCTCGACTGATGTCACGATCTGCGGGCACAGGAGATAGTGGCGATAGTGTTTAGCACCGCTGCAAAATGTCTGGTCAATTTCGCGAGCGGCGCAAACATCGCTGCGCCCAGGCGCTAGTTGCTTTGCACCCCATTAGCGCCCTCTTAGGGCGCTAATGGGAGGCGCAAAGCAACCGAATTTTTAACCCCAAGGGTCTAGTGAGAAGGAGGAATTAAAGAAATTAGTATTAGTAAAAAAATAGTGCTGGAGAAATTAATGGGGCTGAAAGCTGATAAATCCCCAGGGCCTGATAATCTGCATCCCAGAGTACTAAAAGAGGTAGCCATGGAAACAGTGGATGCATTGGTTGTCATCTTCCAAAATTCTATAGATTATGGAACAGTTCCTGCAGATTGGATGGTGGCAAATGTAACCCCACTATTTAAGGAAGGAGGGAGAGAGAAAACAGGGAACTACAGACCAGTTAGCCTAACATCAGTAGTAGGGAAAATGCTAGAGTCTATTATAAAGGATGTGTTAACAGGACACTTAGAAAATATCAACGGGATTAGACAAAGTCAACAGGTTCCATGTCTGACTCTTTGCACACAATAGAACCCTGCTATCCAGCAAAAACTGTGTATTCTGTCCATCTGAGGCCTTCTTTTCACAGAAAAAATGTTGTAGGTGCTGCCTTTTGCCAAGATAGTAGTTTTCATTTTCCCAATAAATGTGTGACTGCAGACTGCTTGTTGTGGCAGATGTTTCCAAGGGTGGTTTGGGAGGATGCAGTGGCATGAAAGCTTCACACTGTGGTAACCTTCATTTCCACAGGAAGAACTGTCCCTATTTCAGATGTTGTGTGCAGATCATTGGGTAGTAAATGGTACAACTGGCAGCATATCCTATGAAACAGATACGATAAAGAAAGGAATCCTTTGACATGTCCAGGCGCAGGTCCCAGACATCTGCACCTGGCATTTGTTGCCCCTTCATGAACTCCTCTTCTTCATCTCAATTAAGAAAATTTGTTTGGAATCCCTCTCCCCCCAAAGGAATACCCATCTTCACCTCTTTGTAAAGTGTGATGTCAGAGTCAAATCAGGAATAATGCAGCAAAGCCTTGATGGGAAAAAAATATAAAGATGGAAGCCTTCCCAACAAAACCAACTAATGTAGCCAAGAATATCTAAAAAACAAAGTAATTCCTGAGAAAACTTACAAGGCTTATTAAACAGGCCTTCGTTTTTTTCTACCTCTCTGCCCATAGATTTTATGAGCAAGGCTCACACTATTGGTGGAATCTCAGCCAATGTTCGAAACTATGGTGTGGGCCCACTTATAAAGTAGCCTAGGAGTCTCGTGCATGCCAGTACTGCAGGCCTCCAAAACGGACCCAAAAAGGCAGAGTGCATCTGACGCTTGATATCCTGCACCAAATATTTTGAAAGTGGACAGTGCTGTACTCAAAAATAAGGCTCTTAGAATATAAAAATGACCAGTTTATGGAGGAAACTATACATTACTTTAAATGGTACGTAATTAAAAATGTGGAAAGTGGCAGTAATAGAGAGATGATTGTTCTCTGAAGATAAATCACTGTAAGTACAATTTCACCTATGTTAAAGAGCTTGGTTAATGGGCAGAACTGGATGAACTGAAATAAACACCATGGTTATAATAAGCACTTAGTTGTCACAGGTCTTTGTTGGCCTCAACTACTGCATTACAGTGAGGGATTACTGTACTGTATTAAAATGTATAGGCCACAAAATTTGGCTGCTTAGCACCCGTTTTTTCAGTGTTTAGAGTGCCGTTTTGGCTTCAAAATGGCATCTGTGGCACACGTGCACACTTCTGGTGCAAACCGCACCAGACGCCATCTTGGTGAGGGTGTTAGTGCACGCGCAGGAACTGTCTGCCGAAAGTATGCAGAGTAGCAGATCGTGACATCAATCAGCATGAGCGTGTAACGCTGATTTGACGCCAGCATTGCCATTTTGGAGCTCGACGCTTCAGCTAACGCCCTCTCTTAAACATTCACAGCTGAACACGCGTTCAGCAGCAGGAAGGAACACCCACCAGTGCTATTTATAGGGATCATCCACTACCTACAGGTTAGTTGCCGATTGATTTCTACTGGCTCTTGCTGTGATTGTAGAAGTGTTTGGTGGTTTCTAGAGTTCTTTAAAGTTGCTAAAGTCTACAGGGAGTGGTGTAGCACGTGCTGAAGGACTTTATCCTGACTTCAAGGATTTTGCACAAACCACTTGCTCGCAAACATGGGTGCAGTAGTTGGCATTGCCTTTTGACTAGCATGACATGAACAATGAGCAGAGGTGACACAGAGTAGGACAAGTTGCGGGCACAAGGAGGAGGGGAAGAAGAGCTATCAGAAGGAGGCCATATCCACCCAGGGTGTTCATGGAGCAATTCACCTACCTGAACCTCAGTGAGGAACAGTGCGTCAGACATCAGCACTTCAATAAGGACGTCCTCACTGAAATCTGCCACCTGCTGCAGCCACAACTGCAACCTCAGAGTAGGGCAAGGACCGCATTGCCAGTGGCTGTGTAGGTGACCGTGGATATGAACTTTTATGTGTCAGGCTCCTTCCAGGCTGGAGCAGGTGATATTTGCAACATCTCCCAGTTTGCCGTACACTGTTGCATAAGGGAGGTCATTGAGGCTCTGTATTCCAAAAGAGCTGAATACATTTCATTCTCTCTTGCCAGAAAGCAGCAGGCGAAGCGAGCACACGGCTTCACGAGGATTGCAGGCTTCCCCAAGGTACAGGGTGCCATTGACTGCACGCACATCGATTTGCGGGCGCCGCATGTCAACTCTGAGATGTACTGCAACCGAAAGGGATTCCACTCCCTCAACGTCTAGCTGGTGTGCGGCCATACGCAGCAAATCATGCAGGTCAATGCCTGGTATCCTGCAGCAGTCATGATGCCTTCATTCTGCAGCAGTCCACTATGCCATGTGCATTTGAGCCACCAAGACAAACCGGAGGTAGCTACTAGGTGACAAGGGCTATTCTTTGACGATGTGGCTCATGTGCATACAACGAAAGCAACGCTGCCACATGAAATGCGATAGAGCACACCATTGGCATTCTGAAACAATGCTTCCACTGCCTGGACTGCTCTGACGGAGCCCTGCAGTACTCGGCGTGTCAAGATTCGTGGCGGTCTGTTGCATGCTCCACAACCACGCCACCATGAGGGCACAGCCCTTGCCACCAGCTATTCGGCGACCAGCTGAGGAGCAGGAGGAGGAGGAGGAGGAGGAAGGGAGGAGGCAACTTAAACAGCCTCTTTCTAGCCGGGCGGTCCGTGAACTCATCCGACTGTGATACCAGTAAACACAACCCCAATTCTCCATTTATCAACAGACCCATACCTTACCTTCCCTCTGTTACTGTTGGTGTCTTGTCCAAGAACTCAGAGATCATTAAGTTCTTATAAATTGGCACCCTCCAGATGGGACAAGACAAAACGGTTAGTATTGTGTAATAGATCGGACCTCGAAAGTAGCTTCCTGATCAGCTGCTGCTCTTGAGGAGGGATAAACCCCGTGGGGAGTGGGGAGTGCCCGTGAATTGCGCGCCGATAGTTATTGATGTTAGAGGTCTGTTTGGAAAATCACCAAATGGCTAGTAAAAGTTTTGTTAATGCATATAAGAGTAAGTTAGACAGAGGCGCCTGTGCGGAGGAAGTGTAGGTATTACTAATGAAATGTTTAAGCAAAGGAGACCGAGTCCCCTTTGAAGAAGTGATAAACTTTATTCAGGAACGTGTGAATCAGAAAAAACACGAGTTAAGAGAGAAACATAGCGAGGTGGTTAAGCATAAAGTGCAGGAGAGAGGGAGAGATAAAGAAGGAAAAAGATCTAATTTGCAGGCTAACCAATCTGAAAACTCAGCAAAGGAAGGAAAAAAACAGGGATTTGGAAAGCCAGGAAAAGCTGCTGAGATGCCGATTTAAAAAGAGGAAAAAAAAGAGAAATTTAAAGTTTTACCGACATGGAAGTTATTAACGTCTGTGCTGAGACAAATAAAACACAAGATTTGCTGAGTGAAAGGAACCTTAAAAAAATGCTGGAATTACAGTTTGTGTGAAAGTGTGTGTTAAGGTATGAAAGTTTTCCTGACTATGAATGTTTAAGAAGTTACAGTATTTCTTTTGTCTGAAAGTCTGTCATTAAAAGAAAGATTCTGTTATGTTTGTTTTAGCTCCACCCACTTCTATGTGTTAAAAGCGTTTAAAACTTTTGTCTTGTCTTGGATTTTGGAAGTTTTTAGAATGTGCGAATAAGATTGTGCCCCCAGAATTCGGGAAAAAAACGAATACAATTTAAGTTAAGCTGGTGTGTAAAAACTGGGAAGAAAAACAAAAAGTTTGTTTAACAAAAGATTAAGTTTCAGTCTAAGATTTAACCTTGGCGTCGCAGTTGCTAGGGTGAAATTTTTCAAAGCAGTTTAATTTGATTTGTTTAAATGTGAAAAACTAATTTTTCTCTCGTTATATTCAATGTTTTTACAGTATTTTGGAAAGGCATCTGAAGAAAGGACCATAAGAAATATGACGTAATTTACTGTTTTCTGCAAGCATGTGCTATTTTGTTTTGTTTTATCTGTTCTGTTCGTGTTTAGTTAAAGTGTGAAAACACAACTGTCTTTTTCGATCGGGAAAGTTTTTATAATTTACGTGAAGTGACGCAATTGCGTGCGCCTGACAATGTTTCGCTCCACCTTCTTAAAAACCTGCAAAGGAGTTAACCCTGTCCACTGACAGCTGTTCACCAAGCAACAACTTTAGTATTACTGAATGAAATTTAAAGATATTGGACATTATTAAATTTAAGTTTCTTAATTTTAAGTTAATATTTCCCCACAGCGACAGAAGGAAAATTTTGATTTGATAAATTAACCCCTTGGGCTCTTAAGCAGAGCCACAATGGATTATCTTCTTTCTTTTGTTATATGGAAGTTACCTTGTAAACTAATTGCAGCACTTCTGTCTCTAATGTTAAAACACAGTGGCCCAGAAATTAGGCTCCCTGGCTTCCCGCGGGTGCAAGGATCCCGCGCGCACCTACCTACCGCGCCTGCCGTTGACCTCTGGGCCCACGGGGACTTCCGCTCCTGGGCCTCTTGCAGCTGCCGGCGCGCAGTGCTTGTGTATCCCAGGGGCGTAATTAGTACGATGCGTCCCCTGGGATCACGTGGGCCATGGAGAGCCAATGGCAGCAGACCATCTTTCATTCATAGATTTGACAGGAAGACCTGTCAAATCTATGAATTGAAATCGGCCCCAAAACAACACCTAAACTTCAAATACATTTTTTTTTAAACCATCACATTTTTAAAATAACTATAAGTTAAATAAATTAACTACTTTAAACAAAAATTTTAATTTTTGACAAAATTAAAATACTTTTTAACAGTGCTAACAATAAACTTACCTTTCTTTAAAGTATCTAAAAACGATAAACCTGTTGAAAAAATTTTAAATTGTAATTAATTAACCACTTACCTTGTTAAAAACGGGTCTTGCGCCTCCTTTTTAAAAGCGCAGCTTCTTCCATACTTACCTTCCCGGAGAAACCTGAAAAAAAACCTAAGTTCGCTGCGTGCGCGCAGCCTCTCCCACGCATGCGGTTCACCTCTGAACCGCTCCCTTCACGAGACCGGAAGTTCCGGTTTCCCGCGCATGCGCAGTGCATGCAGGAAACCGGCACTTCAGGAGGCCTTACGGGTGAGTACACAGCGCGTACTCACCTGGCAAGTGCCGAATTTTTGTCCCAGTGTAAACCACCTAGCCTGGGAATCACTTGTTTCTGAAATTGGAATTGATAAGATAAATTGATAGAAAAGAAATTGAACATTGACAAAATTTGTCAGTTCAACAATACTGCTGTTTGGATTTGGGGATAAGTTTGAAATAACAAAATAACTTGGACCAAGTGAGAATGTTTGATCTATGTTTTCAATCTTAAATATTGTACTGGACAATAAAGTTCCTCCAGGGCTCATGAATGAGATATGAATGGTAATTAATGGGAAGTGTAAATGGAGAGAGGAAGTGATTGAGGGTGTGAGATAGAAACAGGAGAATTACACCACCAATTGGGAATTTTCCAAACTTTCTAGTGAAAGTCAGGAAAGTGTAGTTAAGAATAGTAAATTGATAGCTTTCTCTTGGAGACATTTGTGTCCCTGCCTATAATGAACTTTTTAAGAAAACTGAATTTGATAGCCAGCCACTACCCAAGACATCAGGACCATGCGGTGGAAGATGAACAAAGACCTCAGACAATCTGTTGATAAGATCACCTGAAAGCCCGAGAAAGGCTTGTATCGGATGGCACGTGTGGCACGATACTGAGATACCGATATGAGTGTGCAAATGTGATTTGTTACGTATGAAGCAATTACCATCTGGAAATGCATGGTGAATCTGCACTGAAGAACGGGTCTCAGACATGCTCAGTTACTTGACAACAGCAAGACATGAAATAGTTAATGTGGTTCAGGAGAGTGAGACAACTTTTAAAGCATTGACACATACTCCATCGAGAAACTATCTAACTAATGAAACAATCAGAATAGAGTTAAACACACTGGTACCTGTTAGAGGAATTGAAATTAAAGTTGAAGTGAAGAGTTACATGGAATTTGGATTGGGACAATTGAAGGCTAAGGAGAAATCATGTTTAACAAGAATTATCCACAAGATGGATACGAGTAAAAGAGAGATCTGGAGAATCTTTTAAGTCCATGATCTGTTGATTAGATGTTAAACTGTAATGTCGCTTGAAATGATTGTAAGACTGAATTTAACTGTGACTGTAATAATTGCGTTTTGTAGGTAACAGAGCGTGGGAAAAACCAATACGAATCCAGTATGAGGTGGTTTTGGTGGTGCCTCCTGTGTCACTACTACCGCAACTATCATGCTTTATGGGTCTAACAGGACCTGTCCCATCAACCAACATGTTTTACTCAATATCAAAACCTATGCTCAAGTGAAACTGACAGTAAATTAGATACTTAAGTATGAGCTGCACAATTATATGGCACAATTCAATACTACATTCCCCTGTTGTCTAAAGATTTCAGTGATCTCATGATGTAACTGAACTCCTCCCTAAAGCATTTTTATGTTTTGTAGCAAGACAACTTGAGAATAGATATTGAAATTGACAGCATAGAGGACAACTCACACTGGTGTGATATTGGGCTTAATACATCAGCACACCCTTAGGTTCATATTATTTCACACGCTCTGGTAGTTCTCCAACTTGTAATGATAGTGTATTTGATATATGTATACCCTATGTAGTAAGACTTTGATACATAAGCCAATTGTGTACTCATGCTTATGACTAACCAGCACCAACAAATTAATTGAGCACACCGAAAGAGAAGATCCAAAGCAACGTAGAGGAGACCCCAGGCGGGGTAAGATCAGGAAAGATAGAAGAAACAAAGGATACCCCGGGGCAGAATTGGAACACCGGAACAGTGAATTAAATTTAAGTAAGGGGTCAGATCAGGGCCGTTACTGCCAGATCGTATGATGCAGAAATAGGAGCAGCGGGCGGTGGAGAAATGATAGACTGGGACGCACTAGAAGGCAAGACATATCAGCACGGCTGACATGATGGTTGGGGAGACCCCGGGGTGTCCCTCAGCCATGACAATAGGGGGTCAGCCCCTGTGAGTGTCATAGTTAGCACCCAGGCCTATAATGAAAAGGGAGATAAAACCTCATTTGAAAAGCGCTCCATTCCCCTCAATTTGAGGACTCCAATTTGCAGCAATGCTTGTCAGGGAATAAAAATGAGAAGTCGCACAACACCAGGTTATAGTCCAACAGTTTTATTTAAAATTACGAGCTTTCGGAGCGCTGCTCCTTCTTCAGGTACAAGTACTTGTACCTGAAGAAGGAGCAGCGCTCCAAAAGCTCGTAATTTTAAATAAAACTGTTGGACTATAACCTGGTGTTGTGCGACTTCTCATTTTTGTCCACCCCAGTCCAACACCGGCATCTCCGCATCATGTCAGGGAATAGATTGAAGTAGTCGAGGAATCAATCTTTAAAACATTTCATCCTCGAGGTGGGGACTTGTACAAAAGGCTGATATTTAGAGATATTTAGTAGACGAGAATCATATACATATAAATTCAAGTGTAGCCATTGACCAAATAATATTACCCATAATTACTCCTGGGTAACTAAAAAGCTAAGACTTGTTCAAAATGCAGCTGCAAGGACAGTCAAAAGCAGTTTTGACTAAGCTTTGATAACAAACAGCCACAGGCTGTGAGTGAAGGTTAAATTGTTAAATAACATATCCTAATTCTAAGTAGAAATTAGAATTCGCTTAACAAAACTAATTGCAAAGATATTTAAAAAATAATAAGTATCAGGACATAAAATGAGAGAGATCACAGAGATAAGGTATTTATCTGGTAGATTAAAGTGAGATAGTCTGGATACCTCAAGACTAGTGAAACAGCGCTGATATGGGCCGTTGATGCAGAAAGGCCTTGTACCAGGGAGGCTAGAAATGAAAGAGATAAGACGAATTCCAATGGGGTGAAGAACTATAAACAAGATAACAAGACAGCAGGATAGGGTTGATGGAAAAGTATTGAAAAAGGAGTGGCCAAGATACTACCCTTAGTCTGAGTGATAATGGTATTTTGACCATTAGAACCAAGGTGATTTTGTTAAAGACCATATATGGACACTAGCCAAACCAACTTTTGATAAGAAAAGGGTTAAAACCTCGATACTCAAAGAACAACTTTACACAGACTTACTGCGAGAACAAAGGAACAGACTTAAGACAACGTCATCTGTGTCCGAGAGGTTCCAGAGACCAAGGGCTGCGAGCTACTCGTTAAAACTATCACCTAATGTTAAGTATATTATGCTGTAAGCTTAATAAATCTTGATCTATTGCTCAAACATACTGGCTGCTGCCTATTGGTGTCTTGTCCAAGAACTCAGAGACCATCACAGCATCTGCTTGGCCACAATGCAAAAATAAAAGCCAACACAAAATAAACATTCCAAACCAAATTTATGAATCAAAGAATGCCATATTGCATACAAATGTCAATTAATCACCGTTGTGCATTCTTTTAGTGCCTCTCTTCCGTGTGCCTTTGCCTGTCCTAGCGATGCTACGCAGTGCTACCCCAGTGGCTGCAGCATGGCTGATGGAAGGCTGCTGACTTTCATTGAGGGAGACTGCAGATGGCCATGCAGGGGAAAGTCAAGCAGCTCTGGATCCAAAAGTCCCTTCTTCAACCTAACCATATCGGCATAGGCGGCAGCAATCTGGGCTGGCTGGCTGACAGGCAAAAGCAATGGCACTGGTGGAGTGGGAGGATGAATGCTGTCATCCTGAGAGAGGACTGCAGGTTCGTGCTCCACGGAGCCACAGGCACACCCCCGGGGCAGCACCTCAGCAATCCAATAATATGTTGGAGGACAGATTGCTGGGCTGCAGTGACACCCTAGAAGCCCCTTTGAACACAGGTATCTTCAGCGATGATGGCAGCAGTCTGAGCTTGCGTGGCAGAAAGCTGAGCTTGCAGGAGAGCAGTCTGAGGTTGCATGGCAGCAAGCTGACCTTGCATGACAGAAGTCTAAGTTTCCACTGCAGCACCCAATTAGGTGTCTTTTGCTGCAATGGAAGCTGAGACATCGCCCATCAGACGCTGCATCATGGTTGGGTCTGCAAGTTTGCTAATGCAGTTGGTCACCACTTCCACACTGGAAAGGATGGACTCCAAGCTCTGCGCAAAGCACTGTGCTAAAAAAAAAAATAATTTGTTCCTGGGATGTGGCATCGCTGGCAAAGCCAGCATTTATTGCCCTTGAGAAAGTGGTGGTAAACCCCCTTCTTGAACCGCTGCAGTCTGTGTGGTGAAGGTACTCCCATAGTGATGTTTGAAATCACAAGCTTTTGGAGCGCTGTATTCCTTTACTTCACCTGACGAAGGAGCAGTGCTCCGAAAGCTTGTGATCTCAAATAAAACTGTTGGACTATAACCTGGTGTTGTGCGACTTCTCACTTTTGTCCACCCCAGTCCAACACCGGCATCTCCGCATCATAGTGATGTTAGGGAGGGAGTTCCAGGATTTTGACCCAGCGATGATGAAGGAACGGCGGTATATTTCCAAGTCAGGATGGTGTGTGACTTGCAGGGGAACTTGGAGGTGATGGTATTCCCATGCATCTACTGCCCTTGTCCTTCTAGGTGGTAGAGGTTGCGAGTTTGGGAGGTGCTGTCGAAGAAGCCTTGGCGAGTTGCTGCAGTGCATCTTGTAGATGGTACACACTGCAGCCACAGTACGCCGGTGGTGGAGGGAATGAATGTTTAAAGTGGTGGATCGGGTGCCAATCAAGCGGGCTGCATTGTCCTGGATAGTGTCATGCTTCTTCAGTGTTGGAGCTGCACTCATCCAGGCAAGTGGAGAGTATTCTATCACACTCCTGACTTGTGCCTTGTAGATGGTGGAAAGGCTTTGGGGAGTCAGGAGGTGAGACACTCGCCACAGAATACCCAGCTTCTGACCTGCTCTTGTAGCCACAGTATTTATGTGACTGATCCAGTTAAGTTTTGGGTCAATGGTGACCCCCAGGATGTTGATGTTGGCGGATTCAGCGATGGTAATGTTGTTGAATGTCAAGGGGCGGTGGTTAGATGCTCTCTTGTTGGAGATAGTCATTGCCTAGCACTTGTGTGGCGCGAATGTTACTTGCCACTTATCAGCCCAAGCCTGAATGTCGTCCAGGTCTTGCTGCATGCAGGCACAGACAGCTTTGTTATCTGAGGAGTTGCGAATAGAACTGAAAACTGTGCAATCATCAGCGAAATCCCCACTTCTGACCTTATGTTGGAGGGAAGGTCATTGATGAAGCAGCTGAAGATGGTTGGACCTAGGACACTATCCTGAGGAACCACTACAGCGATGTCCTGGGGCTGAACCATCTTCCATTGTGCTAGGTATGACTCCAACCAGTAGAGAGTTTTCCCCTGATTCCCACTGACTTCAATTTTACTAGGGCTACTTGATGCCACACTCGGTCAAATGCCGCCTTGATGTCAAAGGCAGTCACTCTCACCTCACCTCTGAAATTCAGCTCTTTTGTCCATGTTTGGACCAAGGCTGCAATGAGGTCTGGAGCCGAGTGGTCCTGGCAGAACCCAAACTGAGTATCGGTGAGCAGATTATTGGTAAGTGCCACTTGATAGCAATATCGACGACACCTTCCATCACTTTGTTGATGAATGAGAGTAGACTGATGGGGTGGTAATTGGCTGGATTGGATTTGTTCTGCTTTTTGTGGACAGAACATACCTGGGCCATTTTCTACATTGTTGGGTAGATGTTGCAGCTGCACTGGAACAGCTTGGCTAGTTCTGGAGCTCAAGTCTTCAGCACGATAGCCGGGATGTTGTCGGGGCCCATAGCCTTTGCTGTATCCAGTGCGCTCAGCCGTTCTTGACATCACTTGGAGTGAATCGAATTGGCTGAAGACTGGTTTCTGTGATGGCGGGGACCTCAGGAGGAGGCCGAGATGGATCATCCACTCGGTGCTTCTGGCTGAAGTTGGTTGCAAACACTTCAGCCTTGTCTTTTGCACTCACATGCTGGGCTCCACCTGAGGATGGGGATACTCATGGAGCCTCCCCCTCCAGTTAGTTGTTTAATGGTCCACCACCATTCTCGACTGGATATGGTAGGACTGCAGAGCTTTGATCTGATCCGTTGGTTGTGGGATCGCTTAGCTCTGTCTATAGCATGTTGCTTCCGCTGTTTAACACGCATATAGTCCTATGTTGCAGCTTTCCCAGGTTGGCACCTCATTTTTAGGTACGCCTGGTGCTGCTTCTGGCATGCTCTTTTACACTCCTCATTTAACCAGGGTTGGTCGCCTAGCTTGATGGTAATGGTAGAGTGAGGGATATGCCGGGCCATGAGGTTACAGATTGTGGTGGAATACAATTCTGCTGCTGCTGATGGCCCACAGTGCCAGTTAGTGCCGGACTCCTCCATGCTCCTCGACATTGCACGCAGGCTTTCTGGCAGGCCTGCCAATGCCCCAAGCATTTCATTGTGGATACCCATCAGCCTTCTTCTGCAGCCCACCCCATTGAAATGGTTATCTGAGCCCTCTGCAGCAAAACTCATGTTCGACCTTGCCCTCCGGCGAGCTGGCACCTGCACTACCCTTGTCCCTGCCCTGGCTGCAGGCCACTCGTGCCCAGTGTCTCACTACGTGCAGATCCCACCTCTAAGCTATCCTCTAAATTCAGCGCAGTCAGTATCCAAGCTGGTGGCTGCGAGTGTGAAATTGAGTGACAGTGTTTCTTCTTCTTCACTGTCTTCCTGCTCTTCCACCTCTGCCTGGCCAGGTTGCACTTCTTGGGTATCTGAAAGGACAAAGGCACAAGGGTAGGGTTGTGGTGAGGGGAAGCAAGAGGTGCATGCTTACACCATCTGCAGCTTGTAAATCAGAGGAGATTGTGGGATAAGGGGGAAGTGGGATGTGAGAAGGAGGGTTAGGTATGAGGAAACCATCATCTTTGATGGTTTCAGCCCCACTGCTGGACACGGCCATCTCCTCCACTGGGGCAAGAACATGCAGCCATGCCTGTCCCCCACCAGTTAGCTCCTGCTGCCTCTGGTTATGCGCCAACTTGTCCTGCAAGAGAGAGGCAAGTGTGTCAGTGAGTGTGGTGCATTCTGTTTGGGTGATGTGTCCATCATGGTTGAATACTTGGCAGTGAGATGTGGGTGTGAGGCTTGCAGCATGTTAGGTTTCCAAAATTTGCAGATCCCCAAAACCTAAGGAAAAAGGACTTTGGAACTACCTCAGAGTGATAAAATGCATTTGGGCCTAACCTAAGGAATTTAAGACCAAAAACCAAGTTTTGGCATTTTAAAACTATGTCTGGGCCTGTAAAGGGAGAAAAGGCTGTGAAGGAAGGTGGGCTCAACCTCTGTAAAAGCAGTTTTGGTTATTGCAGTTAATTGCACTGTCTGGGGAACCAGGATGACCCTATTCAAGCCCCAGCAAGCATTAACATTTTGACAATAGACCCTGGGAGAAGACAGTCCCACCCAAAATAACAGGCCCCATCAAACCAATTACAGGGCCCATCAGAAAACATGCATAATACAAATCACTCAGGACCAGGCTATAGAAAAGACTGAGTCCAGCCTAGAAACCCAAAACACGAAACCAATCACCAGTGATCAGCCAAGGAGATCGACAGGATGCAAACCATCCCAAAACCCATTTGACACTTACAGAGCAGTTACTGGTAACAGGCCCGCCAAAAATCAGACAATGAACTGAGTAGATTTGGCGGGTAGATAAGGCCATGTTCAATGGGTGAGATTGAAGGCCTGTTAAAAACCCAGTTAACGTGCTCGTAAGTCGTTACCGATTTACGAGCCCGCCAAAAACCAGACAATGAACTGAGTAGATTTGGCGGGTAGATAAGGCCACTTCAATTCAGTATAATTGAAGGCCCATCAAGCAGTTCAAAGTCGAGCAGTCGAGCAGTTAGTCGCAACCGGTGGTCATCAGAAGAAGAAGAAACCAGGAAGAAGAAAACCCGAGCTGGAAGCGAGTCGGCATCGCTCACCACTCAGACACACCTGAGTCCAGCTCGTGAAGATACCACCTCGACGGACCTCCAACAACGGTCCCAACACAGTTACCTGGAGCAACAAGCAGCAACAAGTCACCGACAGTTCCACGAGGTCGACCAACACATTAAACAAGGCCTAAAGCCACTGCGGAAACCAAAGGCCTCATGAAACCAACAACCGCGCATTACCCCCAACTGACCGGGTAATAGCAGGCCACCGCGACCAACAAAGACCAACTCCAGGGAAGAAAACCCGAAGAACCGCAAAGTTTCCACACTACAAACTACTCCTGACTTACCCCTGGGTCAGATTTTCCCTAAAGACTCTAAGCCCTACTGCTAAACCAAAGAAATTGGGTACTCACCAGATAAATCCAAAACGACATCCTACCGCATCAGCAGACTCGCGAAGACTGACCAGAGACTCAGGTGAAGTCCTCTACCGCATACGGGGTACGGCAGACACTAACTGCCATAAACAGCGAACCCCAAAACCGCGATTTAGCCCAACTGTCAAAGGATTGGTGAGCATTATCCCTGGTCCTTCAAAACCTAACTTAGCTAGTAAAGTGGGGTTGGGAGGGGTGAAGTATTGTTCTACTGTCATTTCCCTCACTTGTACCGAAGTGTTCCCCACCTTTAGGGTGTTAAGAGTGTTATTATTTGTGTCTTACCTTTTAATAAAGATTGAAATTCTTTCATCAAACTCAGTTGTCTGCTGCACCTTTGTAGCACAACCCCCAAATAAGGCCAAGGTCTAGAACCAAGGGAGTGGGAGCGATTCGAACCGCTCAGAAGTCAGAGGTAAAGCTGACACAAACCACCACCCACTACAAGCAGTGCTAAGTGTGTGAGGGTGAGGTGAAGCTGTGAATATGAGGTATGAGTCACGATTGATAGAGATTGTTGGTAGGTGAGTGATGGGGGTGTGGGGCATTGAGCAGTGTGTGAGGCTCATGGTGCAGTTGGTGGGATATGGCTTTTAAAGATGAATTCACTGACCTTGACCACTCGTGTGTGTTCATTGAACCTCTTGCGACACTGTATCCAGGTCCTCGAGGCTTGACTCCTGGCATTGACCATCATGGCTATCTGCACACACTGCCTTCACAGATTTTGTCTGGAGTGCCTCATGGCCCCCTGTGGATAGAGGACCTCTCTCCTCCTCTCCACCTCCTCCACCAAGGCCTCCAGTGCAGCATCTGAGAACCTCGGAGCATGCTCTCTTCCCTGTTGTGCCATAATTCACCCTTCTTCCTGCTCAGACTCTCTTCCACAAACAGTTCTAGCATCAGCTTCATCCAGAATGCACCTCCCCTTTAAGAGGTGCAGGCTGGCTTTAATTCATGCAGGCTAGCTTTAAGTGGTGCTAGCTTCGCATAAACTTGGGCCCCATGCTGAGGTGTGTAGCTACTCAACAGCGCATTTAGCGCTGGCTGCACACAGCAAACATGCAAATTAGCAGGCAGCTCGAAGTTGCAGTTCTGCCTGCATCGGAATCAATGGCCGTGGGTTAATCACACATCACGATCCCCGCACCCATTTTCGGGGGCTATCAACTTTTGCCCATATAGTGTATAGTTAATCTTAAAACCGAAACTGAGTTTACATGACTCACTTTTACTTTTTTTGTCACAGCTGGATTTGTATCTAGAATACAAAATAATACTTTTTCCCCATATTATTATATCATATAATTCCTTAACAGTCCCGATTGTGATAACTTGGGAAACTAAAAGGCGCTTAATTAATTCCCTTTATGCCCCCTTCTTTCAAAGAGAACAAATGCAAGCTTGATTGCCTGCTTAAAGAATTCACAAAAATGCTACATGAAGGTCATGAGCTCTGTGGTATTCTTGTTGCTTGAAGCACATTACAAATGCCTCAGATGTTCTCCCAGTAGCGTTTCTGGGCAGATTATCCTTACTTTGGCGAGAACGTTTTCCCTCCTGTATTTTTCTTCAGCAATAAATTGATAGAGGCTTTCCTTGGCTAGCTCAACTGTGCCAGATGGCAACCTAGTCAGTCTGTACTGCTAGAGTTTGATTAATGTTAAGCATGCAAAAGATTAACATGTGTATTATTCTTAACCATGTAGGAAAACTATAGAATAATTGCATGTGTATAGAAAACAATCACCGCATTTTTAACTGTAATTACCGTTCTATCATCCCCCCCACCCCCGCATCTCCAGTAATTTTTAAGATTGTATACAACACAACAATGAGATTTCAGTAGTATGTTGTGATATCAGTAAATTCATGTTCACAGTTTTGTTGCCACCTGTATTCTGCAACATTAAGCAATACTATTTCAGAAATTCATATTAGAAAAAAGGAAAGCATAATAGAAGAAATGTTGTTGTTATTAGAAATTTAAAATGGATGGGCAAGGGTTCTACATAGAAACATAGACATAGAAGATAGGAGCAGGAGTAGGCCATTCGGCCCCTCGAACCTGCTCCGCCATTCAATGCGATCATGGCTGATCATCCAAATTCAGTACCCTGTCCCTGCTTTCTCCCCATATCCCTTGATCCCCTTAGCCTTAAGAAATATATCTAACTCCTTCTTGAATATATTTAATGAATTGACCTCAACTGCCTTCTGTGGTAGAGAATTCCACAGGTTCACCACTCTCTCGTTGAAGAAATTCCTCCTCATCTCAGTCCTAAATGGCTTACCCCTTATCTTTAGACTGTGACCCCTGGTTCTGGACTCCCCCGCCATCGGGAACAGCTTTCCTGCATCTTGCAGTCAGAATCAGGGGAATTTATAATTGGGAACAAAGAAATAGCAGGCCAATTAAATACATACTTTGGTTCTGTCTTCACAAAGGAGGACACAAATAAACTCCCAGAGATGTCGGGGAACATATGGTCCAATGAGAGGGAGGAACTGAATAAAATCAGTATTTGTAGGGGAATGGTGTTAGGGAAATTGATGGGATTGAAGGCCGATAAATCCCCAAGGCCTGATAATCTACTTCCTAGGTTACTTAAGGAAGTGGCCAAGAAATAGTAGATGCATTGCTGGTCATCTTCCAAAATTCTATTGACTCTGGAACAGTTCCCATGGATTGGAGGGTAGCTAATGTAACCCCACTATTTAAAAAAGGTGGTAGAGAGAAAACGGGGAATTATAGACTGGTAAGCCTGACATCGGTAATGGGGGAAATGCTAGAGTCCATTATAAAAGATGTAATAGCAGAGCACTTGGAAAACAGTGACAGGATCGGACAAAGTCAACATGGATTTACAAAAGGTAAATCATGCTTGACTAATCTACTGGAATTTTTTGAGGATGTAACTGGTAGAATAGATAAGGGAGAACCAGTGGATGTGGTGTATTTGGACTTTCAGAAGGCTTTCGATAAGGTCCCGCATAAGAGATTAGCGTGCAAAGTTAAAGCACATGGGATTGGGGGTAAGGTACTGACTTGGATAGAAAACTGGTTGGCAGACAGGAAGCAAAGAGTTGGAATAAACGGGTCTTTTTCCGAGTGGCAGGCAGTGACTAGTGGGGTACCACAGGGATCGGTGCTCGGACCCCAGTTATTCACAATTTATATTAATGATCTCGACGAGGGAACTAGATGTAATATCTCCAAGTTTGCAGATGACACAAAGCTGGGTGGGTGTATGTGCTGTGAGGAGGATGTAGAGAAACTCCAGTATGATTTGGACAGGTTGGGTGATTGGGCAGTCCAGTCTGCAAAGGATGATAGATTCCCAGAGACCGCAGCGACCCAGACCTGATGCCACGTGTGATGGGCGATCTGGCAGCTTCTGACTGCTGCCATCGTGGCTTGGTCTACCACCATCGACCGGGGCTTTCATGGTGTCACAGCAGGCCAGCAATCTGTGCTCCAACAGATTGCTAGGGATGCTGAGATGCTGCCCCAGGGGAGTAGCAGTGGGTCAGTGGAGCAGGAACCTGCTGTCCTCTCTCAGGATGACAGCATTACTGCTCCCACCACTGCCACTCCGCCATTGCCCTTGTACCTGCCTGACATCCAGCCAGCCCGTACTGCTGCCGCACATGCTGAGGTGGTGCAGTCTACAGCCGGGCCTTCCAGGCCCAGAGCTGGTTGAGAACGTACTGCAAGGCCATCTGAAGTCTCCCACATGGGCACTCAGCAGCTCTCCACCAGCCGTGCTGCAGCCACTGGGCTAACACTTCAGAGGAGCACGAGAGTGGGCAAAGGCACAGTAATGACAGACACTAAGGGATTGCACAACAGTGAATAGTTAATATTTTTGGTGTAAATATGTGTTCACTGATTTTTGATAAATTTATTAATTCACTCACCATTCTTTTGTGGTGTCTGTCATTTTAGCTTTGCGGTGTAATACGGCTTGTGAGAGGGATGGAATGATGGGGATGTGGTGAGCAAAGAGGATCTGGGCTTTAAGTCATCCTGGTGTGAGGCTGGAGGTCTGTTTGGAGGAGGTGGCAGAGTTCTGTGACCACCTCCTTAGTGAGGCGGAGCCATCTAATGCACTGCTCCTCGCTTAATTGAAGGTAGGAGAGGTGCTCTCGGAATACCCTCGGAGGGTGAGAGTCCTGATGTCCCTCCTCATCTGTCTGTGCACATGTTCCCGTATTTCATGCTGCCTACGCTCCCTCCGCTGTAGATCCTGGAGGGCGAGGTGGCAAGCCAATACAGCCCCCATTAATGTTACCAAGTGTAGCAGTTTGAATCTTTGAAGAATAAATGTCACTACTTTTTAGTTGCCAGAAGACTTCTGGTACGAAAGAACCTTCAAATTACTGAATGAAACTGTTGCAGTGGGTGAAACCACTGAAACTGCACTAACCTGACAGCTGCAAGTGATTACTAATGATCCCTTTAAATAACGTCCCTGGATCTGGCTTCCTGGTGCGGCACGCCAGCTCTCCCTGTCAGTGTTTACTCCAGGCGCTGAGGTAGGTGGCTGTGCCTTCAGCTGCCAAGGCCCTAAGTTCTGAAATTCCCTCCCTAAACCTCTCTGTCTCTCTGCCTTTCTTTCCTCCTTTAAGACGCTCCTTAAAAACTATCTCTTTGACCAAGCTTTTGGTCATCTGCCTTAATTTCTCCTTATGTGGCTCGTTGTCAAATTTTGTTTGATAACGCTCCTCTGAAGCACCTTGGAATGTTTTACTACGTTAAAGGTACTATATAAATGCAAGTTGTTGTTGTTGTGGCCAATGGCAAGTGCCAGCATGTTGGATCAGGCCCACCATGTAAATTGAGTTTGACACCCCTGCCTTAGGTAATCCACTTATGATATTTGAAGTCTTCAATCATAAGAAAAGTACATTGAGGCATAAATGATTGAATCCTGTCAACGATATCCAAAAGGTAGGTGAAGATGAGATCATCAGTAGATGCTAGTTGATAACAAAAGCATCATCCTCTCCTTAATACTTCAAACATACTTAGTTTCAAGTCTTACCTTTGAGTGGTTGTCACCATTTCACAAAATACAGGGCAAGCACCTATGCCACCTTTCAGCTAAAAGAGTAACAAGCCAGGTACATATACAGCTTTTTCATTATTGCTCAATTAGAAAGATTCAAGATAGATAGATAACGTTATCAGAGGTTGTAACCATCAAGAGAGGAAATATTAAATATCACAAATGTTACAGTTCAGCAATGCTGTGCAAATAGCTGCAAGCTCTAAAATGATTATTTGGGGCCCTGCCACCTGCACTTCATGTTGTGAAACTTGATTCTGACATCTGAGATAATAATACACATAATTGTAAAGGATGATAAATGGTTTTGATTGGGTGCCTAGTGAGATTAATGCAAGTTATGTATCTACCTACTGGCAGATTTATAGAGATGTGGAGTGTGAGTGTCTTGTTGTCACATTTTCTATCCCCAATGCTAAACATGAAATTACTGATAACACTCATCATTTTTGCTGTATATCTTACAGTTCAATTAATATCTCAGAACTAGCTTTTAACTTTTAATATTTGTGAACGTGAATAAGATTGAAGAATCTTGATTTGGACCAAATTTCACCCAACAATGCTTCCCATAACGACAACTCAGTGAAGGGCACTCTGGATAACAAAAAGTTATCATGCACACAAAGTCCTCCACCAAACAGCTAATATATGGAGCTGCAGTGGAACAATGAGCAACATCAGTAACACTGTGATCTAGTGATCTTTGTTTTTTTTTACACTTTACACAAAAGAAATAATGAGCCAAACCTTGCTGGAGTGGTGCGGTGTGCACCGTTAGATCCTGCACCCTTCAGCTTGAATATAATTTGCGCTGTAACTTGCTTGAAGTGCGAGCTGATAATGAGGTGGTGAAGGCAACAGGGCATCTGGGGCCTTAGTGAACTATGGGAACGACAGTCTATATCCTTAATCAATGAGATTTAAGGATTTAGAAAGAAATGGAGAAGGAAATCGGGTGAATTAGAGTCAAATCAGGTACAGAAAGAGAAATAGAGAGAGGGAAAGTAAGACTGGATTAAGAGAGAGAGAGAGAGAGAAAAGAGAGACAGAAAGGAAAAGCAAGAAAAAAAAGTCAAATTTTAAATTTTAAAAATATCTAAGAATTGACTATATGCAGCAATGGGACTTAACAGCTTAAATTGTCCCCTTTCTAGTCCGGAGAGGTTGATTGGCATTACATTAACAATGATCACATCGTTAAAAGGGTACTTACGCTGTTAACTATGTGCCCTAACTTTCTGTGGCGAGTTTAATGGGCAATTAATGTGAAAATCCAGCAAATCCTTATAAATAACGGGGAGGTTGAGGGCAAACTGCCATTTGTGTGAGGCAAACAACAGTAAATCGACCAGCAAGTTATGGAGGAGATTCACAAGTCACGGCGTATCTGTTCTTCCCCTGACCTTGCTGGCCAATTTGTGCATTAATAACGGTGTGAACCGTGAACTCGCCATTAATTTTCCACGAAGATTTGGCCCAATGAGCTACAAAACTTGGAATTTAAATGTTCTTTGTATAAATAGGCAAAATATAAAATTATTGAGGCTGTATTTGCTACTGATCCCACCATGGGTATTTCATGATAGACAGATGGAAGGCAGCTCACGTTTAATAATCAAGTATATTACAGGGTGCTCCACTCTCCTAATTAATGGCCCAGAAATTCCGTTCCCTATGGGTGTGTACACGCTGTGTACTCACCCGTAGGGCCAATGGAAGTGTCGGTTTTAGGCATGCACTGCGCATGCACTGGAAACTGGAACTTCCATTCTGTGCAGAAAGGGCTTGACTGGTCAAACGCCTGCGCCGGATAGGCAGCGCGTACGGCTGAAACTTCCGTTTTTTTCACAGTTGCTTCAGTCCAGGTAAGTCTTTAACAGCTGCGCCTAGAAAAGCAGGCGCAAGGCCTGATTTTACCAGGCTAATAGTTGAAGAAAGTAAACAAATAAAATTTTTTCCACTGATTTATCATTTTAAAATACTTTAAAGAAAGGTAAGTTTATTTTTAGCCCCGTTAAAAACTTTAATTACTTTTTTCAAAAATTTAAATTTTTGTTTAAAATAGTTAATTTATGTAATTTATAGTCATTTTAAAAATGTGATGTTTTTTTTTAAATTTATTTGAAGTTTTACTTATGTTTTGGGGCTGATCTCTATTCATAGATTTGACAGGTCTTCCTGTCAAATCTATCAATGGAGATTCCCTGCTCTGATTGGCTCCCCATGGCCCACGTGATCCCAGGGACGCTGCGAACTACCTGCGCCCTGGGATACGCGTGCCCTGCACACCGGCAGTTTGAAGAGGCACAGCAACGGAATTCTGTGCCTCCCGGGAGCCGTCCGGTCCAGGCGGAGATTTTTCCAAATCGCAGCCCTCCGCCCGCTGCAAACAGAATTTCTGGGCCATTGTGTATGAAACAGCCATTATAGTCCTGATATAATGGATAAATTATATAGAGGATTTGTAATATAAAATTATTTCAAATTGTGGTGCTGGCTATAATTCACTCAAGACTTCATCTCTTGTGAATTATCAGGTCAACCCACTTGTAGAAATATTTTTCATATATTGTAATGAACATAATCACTCATGGTATAAAATATACAGCATACTACAAGCAGCTTACAAAATGAAGTCCTTATTCTCAAATGTCCAAAGACCATTAAAAATAAATTTGTGCCAATACTGGGATTCTTTGCCTTTATTGTAACTAAATATATGAGCCAATTTTAAGCTCCACAGCCTTACTTCCTGAATTCATGTATTAATGATATGTCCAAAATCTGAAAATTCCAGAAGGAGAAAAAAAGAGGTTGCTATGGGATACTGTGCAGTGAGTGGAAAATAGCTGCAAGAACATTCATCTAAGGAAAAATTGTGGACCTTGCTGTGTCAGCCAGTATTACTTTTTTATCTCTATGGATGAAACTGGACACCTGTCAACTTTAATTTGATTCAGAGTGGTGGCCATTTTGATATACCAACATTATTTTTTAAATGAGAAGACCAAGCATAGTTCCTTTAAAACTAACAATTTATCAGATTTAATGAACACACAAATTCATAGCTTGAAAATGCAGCATTTAAATATTACCACCAGAAAGCACTACACACAACCATGATTATTTGAAATATCGGGAAAGTAAACCAAACTTATTCTACAAGCATCTCACAAGAAGGATAAAAATGGAATGTTTTCGCAATGCTATTTTTGCACTTGCTGCCGTGTCAGGAAATGTTGTTTTCATGTTATACCATGGGAAATCTATGCATTGAAAATGGAAAAGCACAAGAGTCTGCCTAATCTGGGTTGAACAGTTACACGGTAGTAAATCACACTTGCTTGTCTTGAATTGTTTATTCACCATTCCAAAAACACATCAATAAATAATGAAAGCAAACATTGAAAAGAGTAAAGAACAAATCCTATCAGACATATTGAATTCAGGTATGGTGTGTGGCTTTGGTTTTCAATATTTCCTTACTCTGTAAATCAAACATAGAAACATAGAATCTAGGAGCAGGCAGTAGGCCATTCGGCCCGTCGAGCCTGCTCCACCATTCAATACGATCATGGCTGATCATCCAAATCCAGTACCCTGTCCCTGCTTTAATCCCCACAGTACACATATCCCACCCTACCCCCGTAACCCCACGTATTTAATTCCCCCTAACATATCCCATCCTATCCCCATAACCCCACATATTTAATCCCCCCCTAACACTAAGGGTCAATTTATCATAGCCAAATCAACCTAACCCGCACATTTTTGGACTGTGGGAGGAAACCGGAGCACCCGGAGGAAACCCACGCAGACACGGGGAGAATGTGCAAACTCCACACAGACAGTCACCCGAGGTCAGATTCGAACCCGGGTCCCTGGCGCTGTGAGGCACCAGTGCTAACCACTATGCCACCGTGTTGCATCAAGGTAAGATTTTTTATTCAGATGTTGTAATTTGCAGCTCCTGACTGTGTGCCAAGAAAGAGACATCTTCCTTGGGATTGCAGCTTTAATCTCTGTATTAGAATCCTTTGCTTCTTTTACGAAGAAACAGATCTCAGTCAAAATGCTCACAGAAAACTAGCCTTAATCTGTCAGTAATATTTTGAACAGTTATGTCATTAAAACTTCTAAGCAAAAATATGTTTACATCTAACGCTTACGGAAGTTCAATCTGTGGCAAAATATTTCATTAATTCAATACTGAAGCAACAACCGATTATAATTTCTGAGCATCAAATGTGCACTATGACTATTATTGCTTTTCTGTGGTATAGTAACCACTATCATTTAGGGATAAGGGTACATATAGTAAAAATGGAACACTATTTAACCCACAAATGGTCCTGCACCCATTCTGTTGCTGAGGAAACAATGGCAGTATGTGAGGCACAAAATTGTCAGTGTGTACTGGTAAATACTATTTTTTACAATAAGAAGTGCCCCAAGCTGTTCCATATGCTAAATATGGTAATGTTGCCCAAATGATGAGAGGGTGAGAATGACTAAGAACTTACTGTTCACAAATTTGACCCTTCGTAGTTTAAGCTACGTTTGAAACATAAGCATAGATTTTCCAATCAGGCCTCCAATTGGGAATTAGTCTGACTGTTAGTGGGCATTGCTGCAGTGGTTCCTCAGAGTCCTAGACCCAACTATCTTCAGCTGCTTAATCAATGCCCTTCCCTCAGTCATAGGGCTGGGTTTTGTGAATGGAGACGTGCTGGAGGCGGGACTGCTGCTTGTCGGGTCTAAGTCCCGCCTCCATCATGTTCTGGCCAACCAGAGGGATTTTCACCTGATTGACCTTGTTAAGCCCGCCCTGTGGGGTCAGCAGGCCAATTAGGGGGAAGTCATTGACAGAGCACGTCAACGTCTGACATGCCATCTGTCAAGACTTCTTGAAAGAAGAAATGTCAGCGTTTTACAGCTCTGTGAAGCTGTCAAACACTGACATTCTGTGGAGTTTGATGAGACCTTGTGTTCTGGACTCATCAAACCTTTCAACTTTGTAGAAAGCAGATGACTGTTGGTTCGGAGGATCCAACAGCCAGTCTGTGAAATCTACAATGAAGATGTCGGGACTCCGGAACCACCGCGGCTGAAGGCTGTAGGCAGAAACAAAGGTAAGTGAACATTTTATAACACTTAACACTCACCTCACATACTTACCACTCCACACTTGCACCCATCACTCACCTTTACATCTCACTTTCAGGCCCCTCCGACCCCCGCAGACCTCCTACTCGACTCCTCCAACCTGGTGGGGTTCTCCGAGGTCGGGAAGCCTTCACCTGAAAAGGTAAAATGGCACTAATCCTTTTTTCTGCCTGTTAACTACCTGTTAACAGGCAGTTAAAAGGATTTAATCCCTTTCCCGCCTAGAGGAGACAGGACCCAAAGCAGGACATCTTCCCGCCTCCTGGCAAAAGGGCACAGAGGTGGGATGGGGGCGGGTTTGCCATCCACCCCCACTTTCTGCAACTTTACCGGCTGTCCCGCCTCCATACCCGCCTCCTCGGGGCTGACAAAATTCAGCCCACAAGGTCAGAAGTGGGCCTGTTCACTGATGACTGCACAGTTTCCAGCTCCATTCGCAATTCCTCAGATAAATGAAGCAGTCCATGCCCACATGCAGCAAGACCTGGACAACATCCAGGCTTGGGCTGATAAGTGGCAATTAACATTCGCGCCATATATGTGTCAGACAATGACCATCTCCAACAAGAGGGAGCTGAACCATTCAATGGCATTGCATTGACTGAAACACAGATTCAAATTGAGGAATGGGCAAGTACTCACAAATTTGTGTTCACACAGAAGATAACGAGAGTATCTTCAAGATCGATTTTATGAGCAAGAATGGTTGCTTGATTGATCTTACCAACCTATTGTTGATATTCACAGGGAAGGTGAGACTACTAAGCGGTGGCTGCAATTAAAAAAGGTAAATAACCTGGATATGGATGTTCTCCTCGAGGGACATATGGACCAGGCAGAATTAGAACCGCTGGTGGTGGAGTTTTGTGCCACCTTCGCCACTCACAAATAAGATTGTGGCAAACTTAGTACAGAATTTGAAATCTCCGGTCCAGATCCGCCATCCCTGAGACAGTACAGGAAAGAACAAACTAAACACTAATGAGACTCCATGGATGAATAAAGACATAAGGGAACAATTGAGGGTAAGGAAAGAGGCATACATAGACAGCAGAGGAGTGCATGATAAGAGAGAATACGAAGGGATTAGGAGAGATGTCAAAAAAACAATTAGGAAGGCAAAAAGGAACTATGAAAACTCTGCTCAGCTGCATGTAGATGCTGTGCCTCTGGGGCAATCCAGAAAGAGAGCAGTGCTGGAGCTTCAGGAACAAGTGCAGGAGGCTCTGACTTTTTTTAAATTCGTTTCTGGGATGCGGGCGTCGCCGGCAAGGCCAGCATTTATTGCCCATTCTTAATTGCCCTTGAGAAGGTGGTGGTGAGCCGCCTTCTTGAACCGCTGCAGTCCGTGTGGTGAAGGTACTCCCACAGTGCTGTTAGGTAGGGAGTTCCAAGATTTTGACCCAGCGATGATGAAGGATTGATGATATACTTCTAAGTCAGGATGGTATGTGACTTGGAGGGGATCTTGGAGGTGGTGGTGTTCCCATGCGCCTGCTGCCCTTGTCCTTCTAGGTGGAAGAGGTCGCGGGTTTGGGAGGTGCTGCCAAAGAAGCCTTGGCGAGTTCCTGCAGTGCATCTTGCAGATGGTACACACTGCAGTCAAGGTACGCCGGTGGTGGAGGGAGTGAATGTTTAAGGTGGTGGATGGGGTGCCAATCAAGCGGGCTGTTTTTTTCTGGATGGTGTCAAGCTTCGCGAGTGTTGTTGGAGCTGCACTCATCCAGGCAAGTGGAGAGTAATCCATCATACTTCTTACTTGTGCCTTGTAGATGGTGGAAAGGCAGGACTGTCGTATGAGCAGAGATTGGATCGACTAGGCCTGTATTCACTAGAGTTTAGAAGAATGAGAGGGGATCTCATTGAAACGTATAAAATTCTGACAAGGCTAGACAGACTGGATGCAGGGAGGATGTTTTCCCTGGCTGGGAGCTCTAGAACGAGGGTCACAGTCTCAGGATACGGGGTAGGACATTTAGGACTGAGATGAGGAGAAATTTCTTCACTCAGAGGGTGGTGAACCTGTGGAATTCTCTACCACAGAAGGCTGTGGAGGCCAAGTCACTGAATATATTTAAGAAGGAGATAGATAGATTTCTAGACGCAAAAGACGTCAAGGGATATGGGGAGAGAGCGGGAATATGGTACTGAGATAGAGGATCTGCCATGATCATACTGAATGGCGGAGCAGGCTCGAAGGGCCGAATGGCCTACTCCTGCTCCTATTTTTCTATGTTTCTATGAATACCTAGACTCTGACCTGCTCTTGTTGCCACAGCATTTATGTGGCTGGTCCAGTTAAGTTTCTGGTCAATGGTGACCTCCAGGATGTTGATGGTGGGGGATTCGGCGATGGTAATGCCGTTGAATGTCAAAGGGAGGTGGTTAGACTCTCGCTTGTTGGAGATAGTCATTGCCTGGCACTTCTGTGGCGCGAATGTTACCTGCCACTTATCAGCCCAAGCCTGAACGTCGTCCAGGTCTTGTTGCATGCGAGCATGGACTGCTTCATTATCTGAGGAGTTGTAAATGGCACTTAACACTGTGCAGTCATCAGCGAACATCCCCATGTCTGACCATATGTTGGAGGGAAGGTCATTGATGAAGTAGCTGAAGATGGTTGGGCCTAGGACACTGCCCTGAGGAACTCCTGCAGCAATGTCCTGGGGCTGTGATGATTGACCTTCAACCACCACAACCATCTTCCTTTGTGCTAGGTATGACTCCAGCCAGTGGAGAGTTTTCCCCCCGATTCCCATTGACTTCAGTTTTACTAGAGCTCCTTGATGCCACACTCGGTCAAATGCTGCCTTGATGTCAAGGGCAGTCACTCTCACCTCACCTCTGGAATTCAGCTCCTTTGTTCATGTTTGGACCAAGGCTGTAATGAGGTCGGGGGCCGAGTGGTCTTGGCGGAACCCAAACTGGGCATCAGTGAGCAGGTTATTGGTGAGTAAGTGCCGCTTGATAGCACTGTCGATGACACCTTCCATCACTTTGCTGATGATTGAGAGTAGACTGATGGATTGGATTTGTCCTGCTTTTTGTGGACAGGACATACCTGGGCAGTTTTCCACATTGTCGGATAGATGCCACTGTTGTAGCTGTAATGGAACAGCTTGGCTCGAGGCGAGGCTAGTTTTGGAGCACAAGTCTTCAGCACAATAGCCGGGATGTTGTCGGGGCCCATAGCCTTTGCTGTATCCAGTGTGCTCAGCCGATCCTTGATATCACGTGGAGTGAATCGAATTGGTTGAAGACTGGTTTCTGTGATGGTGGGGAGCTCAGGAGTAGGCCGATATGGATCATCCACTCAGCACTTCTGGCTGAAGATGGTTGTAAACGCTTCAACCTTGTCTTTTGCACTCATTTGCTGGGCTCCACCCACATTGAGGATGGGGACATTCATGGAGCCTCCTCCTCCCGTTAGTTGTTTAATGGTCCACCACCATTCACGACTGGATGTGGCAGGACTGCAGAGCTTTGATCTGATCCGTTGATTGTGGGATCGCTTAGCCCTGTCTATAGCATGCTGCTTCCGCTTTTTTGCATGCATGTTGTTCTGTGTTGCAGCTTCCCCAGGTTGGCACCTCATTTTTAGGTACGCCTGGTGCTGTTCCTGGCAGGCTCTTCTACACTCCTTATTGAACCAGGGTTGGTCCCCTGCTGGATGGTAATGATAGAGTGAGGGATATGCCGGGCCATGAGGCTACAGATTGTGGTGGAATACAATTCTGCTGCTGCTGATGGCCCACAGCACCTCATGGATGCCCAGTTTTGAGCTGCTAGATCTGTTCTGAATCTATCCCATTTAGCACAGTGGTAGTGCCACACAACACGATGGACGGTGTCCTCAGTGTGAAGACGGGACTTCGTCTCCACAATGACTGTGCGGTGGTCACTGCTACCAATACTGTCATGGACAAATGCATCTGCGATAGATAGATTGGTAAGGACGAGGTCAAGTAGGTTTTTCCCTCGTGTTGGTTCTCTCACCACCTGTCGCAGGCCCAGACTGGCAGCTATGTCCTTCAGGACTCAGCCAGCTCTGTCAGTAGTGGTGCTATTGAGCCACTTTTGGTGATGGACATTGAAGTCCCCCACCCAGAGTACATTCTGTGCCCTTGTTACCCTCAGTGCTTCTTCCAAGTGGTGTTCAACATGGAGGAGTATTGATTCATCAGCTGAGGGAGGGCGGTAGGTGGTAATCAGCAGGAGGTTTCCTTGCCCATGCTTGACCTGAAGCCATGAGACTGGGTTTGCAACCACGGTAACTGCAAGTGTGCAGAGAATGGAGGAGTCCATGTCAAACATGAGCAATGCCGTGGTGCATGCATTGGCGAATGCAGGTACCACCATGGAAAGAATGGCAACCTCCATGGAGGACATAAATCTCCAGACTCAGAAGAACATGGTAACACTTCTAAATAGATGGTCATCTATGGAGGATAGATGGGCATCTATTGAGGAGCGAAACCAGAGGTTCATGGACATCCTTGTTATGAGGAATGTCAGCACAGAAATGGATCCTCATGGCCTCACTGTTGTGCAGCAAGGTGCTCTCCAGCTATTTTCTAGCAGTGAAGAGCGGGTGACCCATGAGAGGGTTGGTAGTGATCAACAACAAGGAAGTGGGGGCTCCTCTCCAGGCGCTCACACTTCCATGCCACTGCGGAGCCCTCAGTCAGAGCCCCAGATGCCTCACCCAACTGAGATGGCGGTCTCTGCCCCTGCACATACGCAAGAGGAGCAGACTGTTGCGGAGCCCTCCAAGGCTTCCAAACCCAGAGGATGCCTGTCAAAGCCGTCTAAGCAGGCGCAGCAGGGAAGTGAGCACACTGCCTCTACATCTGCTGAAGCCACAGGGGAAGCACCACATAGAAGCACGCGTAAGAGAAAGCTAAAGCACAAATAGGCACAAGGGTAGTCACTTGGCTGATTTCATAGTATACCAATTTACATTTGTGATGTTTATTTCTACTGTATTAAAGTTATGCGATGTGAATGATTCAATGCATTGTCCTATGTGTGCTCAGAATTGGAAGTGTCACAGTGAGGGTTGAGGGCGCCTTTCATCTGCAGTAATGGTGGGGAGAGTGATAGGAATGCATAGTTCATTGTTCAGATGTTGTATTGTGTGGAATGGAGGTCCTGCCAACCCTCATGTGCCTGTGCCTGTGCCAGCCATATGTATGTACAGCGTAAAGTTATGCGAATTTGGCATGGATTAGTCGATCCCTTGCCTGACGGCCACACTTACAACCTCAAAACACCTGAAAAATGTCTTCAACATCCTGCAATCAGAAAGTTCTGGCTTTTGAAATTGAACTGATGTGGCAGGTTAGCTTTAATGCTGCACTTGCAGCTGTGAACTAATCAGCTAGTTGGAACATCCGACACAATCAGCTGGCGTGTTTCTGGAACGCCGTGCAACACGCTGAAAATGTTGCAAAATTGAAAAGCTCTCTCAAAATAGGATTAAACAGGTAGTTAGCTGTTAACTACCTTAACTGCCTCTCCCACTGCTTGGTGTCAGGTCTGATCAGGAGTCGCAGACCCGACACCTTGGAAAGTCGCGTGGAGGCGGGTTCGCGGTGGATTCACAACCCGCCATCAATCATCTTGGATTTAACTCCAGACTCGCCTCCAAACCCGCCCTCTGAGCGCCAGCAAAATCGAGGCCTTAACAGGCCCTGCGCCTTGTCCCTACAGGAAGAGGGCACTCCATATTCGGCAGAGAAAAAATGTTAACTTGTTTGGCTTTCTCATTAGCTAGATTGGAAATCCTTAAGCATGATAATGGGTTTCCCTATGTGTCAGACCCAGGTAATTAAAATTAAAACAGTAAAATAGTTACTGTAGCTTACACTGTAGCATCCTAAAAACCCAAAAGTTTTCTGCTTTCCTAATGAAAAGCTTGTCTCCTGGTTACTAAGGCATTGCTATAAGGTTAACACTAGCGGGCCTTCTTGTCAAGCAGCAGCTGCTGAGAACTGGCAGATTCATTAATGCAACAGGATTCAACTAATAAATGCGGCAGCATGGCCTACAGCCAGCAGGTGTTTGGCCAAATCAATGGCCCATATTTTCCGATTGCAGGCCTCCTGCGGGCGGAGGCCTGCAATCTGGAAAAACCTACGCCCTTACCTGAGGGCTCCCGGGACGCACACGCTTCCGCTCCTGGGCCTCACCAAACTTGAAGTGCGCAGGGCCCACGTATCCCAGAGGTGCATGTAGTTTGCTGCGTCCCTGGGATCACATGGGCCATGGGGAGCCAATCACAGAAGGGAATCTCCCTTCATACATTTGACAGGAAGACCTGTCAAATATATGAATGGAGGTCAATGAAAAAACATAGTAAAACTTTAAATAAATTAAAAAAAATAACAATTAAAGTCTTTTACGGGGCTAAAAATAAACTTCCCTATTTTTAAAGTATTTTTAAATGATAAATCAGAGAAAAAATTATTTTTTTTTTTAGTTTTTTTCAACTCTTATCCTGGTAAAAGCAGGCCTTACATAGGCGGAGGGTCTCCAAAAAGCAGAACTATCTGCCCGCAGAGGCCCTTCTCTAGGGCAGCTGGAGGATCTGTCGAGCATTCTTGATAGATCGGAAATGCCGGTTTTCAGCGCATGCGCTGTGCATGCCTGAAACCGGCATTTCCGATGTCCCTACAGGTGGGTACACAGTGCGTACCCACCCGTAGGCATCGGAATATCTGGACCAATGTATTTTCTGCTCTTTCAGGGTGTTTCTTACCTGAACTTTCAAAGACAGATCATTTGCTACCTTTCTTTGTGACTTCATCTAGTGGCCCTTGTATAGCTAGTTCACAAATCTGGCTGATTTTAGATGTGTGTTCCACATTTTATTTTTTGTAGGAGGTTTTTCTGAATAGATTGGCTTACTGCTGCTGTAATTTGCAAATGTGGGAATATTGCAGTCGCAGAGAAGAGCAAAGAAAGGATAACAAATTTATATTCATCATTCAGCATCCTCCACATACTGCTGTACTTACGACAGGCCCTGATTAACATTCTGGGGAAATCCAAGTGTGTGGATGCCCCTTAGTAATGCTTTTGATGTTGGAACACATTACTGTTTGATGACAATGGTCCACGTGGTATCCCCGATTCCACATTGTATAAAAGCCCTTTCATACTACTAATACTCCCTTCAGATTGCATCAGTAGCTTTGGCAGATGCACTTTGAAAGGACTTTTTGATAGGCAAGTGCAGTAGCTGTGGAGGCAATCTACTGACAATAGCAGAACTGTTTTGGAAATTCTAGAGTGGAACAGAGGGGTCAGAGTCAACCCCTTCCTTCATGACATTCTTCAGCCCACTGCTCTGCATGTCAAAACTGTTCCTGCCACAGGTCATCTTTTGCAGCTGGCTCCATCCCACCCATCAAGCAGTGACTTCTTTCCTCACAGCCAACTGGGGACCAGTGCACGACAGTGGGGATAATTTTCACTTTGGGTGCAGGCGGAAAAGTCAATGCAAAGGAAAATGAGGCAGGATGTATAACACTCAGCCAATCAGCAACCTTTAATTTTCCACCCACACCCGAAGTGAAAATTACCCCCAATGTCTGATACATTAAAGATGACTAGGTCAACAAACCATCAGAACCGGGCATTCTTCATATTTTCTAGCCCCTCACTCAGTTGCATCATCTAAAACTCTTGACTAATGGATATACCGGCTGTTGAGACTTGATAGCCTACTGTTGTCTGTAGCTACAAAGATAAATTCAGCGATCCTGTGCTCCTAGCAACATTCTGTGCTTAAAGAGAGAGCAGGTCAGAGAACATTGTGACCCAATTCTCTGACCTGTGCTCTCTTCAAATGCAACTCCCTGCTGGGAGAGTAGGATTGAACTTACCCTATAGAAAACATTCATCAGATCAGCAATCAATTTGAGAAAATCCAAATGAAGCTGCCAATTTGATGGCGAGGTGTTCTTCATGAACAGAACTGGGTGAACTTTAATACTCACTGCTAAATAAAGAAAATATTCCGATTGCACTAAGTTCTACCAAAAGAAATTCAGGGAAAAGAACAAATTAATTTACAAGCTATTATTTAGAACGTCAATCCTAAATCATTTGGAGAATAGAGCATAATGAAAATATTTTGTCTGTAAAGTTGACAAAATAATGATTTCACTTTATTGTTGCCTCATTATAAGACACTATACAAATCAAGAAACACCAAATAGAACAATCAGAACAGAAGACCAAATAGTTTCAGTCATTCGTAGCTGCTTGGAATATTATAAACCAATTCTGTATAAATGCATTCATTATATTTCAAGGCTTTGGTAAATTAGTTAGATATAGAATTATAGAATAGTACAGCACAGAAGGAGGCCATTCATCGTATCGAGTCTGCATTGGCTCTTTCGAAGAGCAATCCAGTTAGTCCCACTCCCCCGCTTTCTCCCCATATCTCTGCTAACCAAAAGTGAAGTGGCAATAATTGTTGAGATCTGAGCATGTGAAATTGTAAAAATATTCCAGCAGGGAGCAGGACAGAACTTCTGCCCACCACGTTGAATTTGCTGTAACTCAGTCCCAAATCCTAAGGAGAAGTTCATTTAAATTGTACTGAAAATTTATCTGCTAAACGAAAGCCTGACACCACATTGGCTCCAGGATGTCTGAAGAAAAAGAACTCTTAAAAGGACACATTGTAAAAGACCACACAGCACACCATACACAACAACAACTTATATTTATATAGTGCCTTTAACGTAATAAAACCTCCCAAGGCGCTTCACAAGAGTGTTATAAAAAAAAAATTGACACGGAGCCGTTAGGGCTGATGACCAAAAGCTTGGTTGAAGAGGTAGGTTTTAAGGAGCGTCTTAAAGGAGGAAGGAGAAGTGGAGAGGCGGAGAGATTTAGGGAGGGAATTCCGAGCTTAAGAACTAGGCAGCGCAGGAGATCTAAGGGGATTATAGAGCTGGAGGAGATTACAGAGATAAGGAGGAGCGAGGCCATGGAGGGATTTGAAAACAAGGATGAAAATTTTAAAATCAAGGCATTGCTTAACTGGAAGCCAATGTAGGTCAGCAAGCACAGGGGAGATGGGTGAGTGGGACTTGGTGCGAGTTAGTACACAGGCAACAGAGTTTTGGATGACCTCAAGTTTATGGAGGGTAGAACTAGGGAGGCTGGCCAGGAGTGCTTTGGAATAGTCAAGTCTAGAGGTGATAAAGGCATGGATGAGGGTTTTGGCAGCAGACAAGTTGAGGTAAGGGCGGAGACGAGCAATATTACGAAGGTGGAAATGGGTGGTCTTAGTGATATAATGGCTATGAGGTAGGAAGCTCAATTCGTGATCAAATATGACACCAAGGTTGTGAACAGACTTGGTCAGCCTTAGACAGTTGCTGGGGAGAGAGATCGAATCAGTGCAAAGGGAACAAAGTTTGTGGCGTGAACCGAAGACAATGGCTTCAGTCTTCCAAGTATTTAATTGGAGGAAATTTCTACTCATCCAGTGCTAGATGCCAGACAAGCAGTCTGATAATATAGAGACAGTGGAAGGTTTGAGAGAGGTGGAGGAGAGGCAGAGTTGGGTATCATCAGCATACATGTAAAAACTCACGTTGTGTTGCCGGATGACGTCACCAAGGGGCAGCATGTAGATGAGAAATAGGAGGGGGCCAAGGATAGATCCTTGGAGGACACCGGAGGTAACAGTGCAGGATCAGGAAGAGAAACCATTGGTCGTGGCTGTAAAGATAGGAATGAAACCAGGTGCGTGCAGCCCCATCCAGCTGGATGACGGTAGAGAGGCATTGGAGCAGAATTAGAAACAAGAACGAGTCCAGGCTGGCTGGAGGTCATTTTGAACACCTGCATAGGTTACGTTGTGGACACAGAGAAAACAAGTGTGTCAATTAATTGTGGGCTGTATTTGTAGGAACTTATTGTTGACAAGCCACCATGACAAACCACCAGAGGTGTGATTCTATGATAAAGCTTTTTAAAGCTAGGCAGAATTCAGAGTAAAGAGACACACCTCCACCGCAACTGCTCCAACCTCGCCTTTCGCTTCCTGGTGGCACCACCTCACCTGGTATCTTCCTGTCTGGTCTCTACCTCACAGCTTCATGCCTATGTAGGCTTACAGATTACCTGTGAAGCAGATAACCTGGCTGCAAGAGAAAGTCATGCTGCACTACAACGGTATCCATCCAAACACTTGGAATCTTCCTGACAAGCAGGAGCCAACCATGAGTATATAACTTTCGTTGTGGGGTTAGTCTAAGGTAGACTTTGATTTCCAAAAAGGTTATGCATTTTGGAAATTCAGACAGAGTTATTGTATTGTTGCATTTCTAATTCATGCGTAAACCCAAGATATTGTTTATATTCTAATGTCAATTTTATAGTGTATTAATAATAAATGATTGCTTATTTATGTAGCCATAGTTTGTGCCTGAAGTTTCTTTAGGAAAAAGAGCCTATTAAGTTCAAAATAAATTTAAATCATGTGGAGATAAAAAGGCAATTTCCCAAATTAAAGTGTAAAATCACTTTGCACCTTGTTGCTTCTACAGTGTGCCTATTCGTGTAGCTGTGCAACAGGGGTGATTAGCTTGCAAAGCCAGTGCAAATCTCAGAGCAGCATTCAAGAGAGGGAGGCAGTGACTGGATTGGCCTGAAGGTAAAGGTGAGCAAATTATTATTTTTTTTACTTCTACCCCAGGACAGTAGGCCCAGTCCAGAACAGTAATTGATCAATCAGCAGATGCTTACTCAGTGGTGCGGCCCCTTTTCAGCACACAACATAATGTACGAGTTCTCAAAATGGATTTATTGAATTCAAGTTCACAATTTGGCACAATGGGATTTGAACTCATGATCACTGGGTTACTAGCCCGGTATCGTAACCTCTATTCTACCATACACTATCCTTTGCATCTTAGGAAACATATTATTCAATAAATCCAAAATGATTTCAGATTACAGCAACCTAAGGTTAATATTCAGGTGCAAAAAACTACAGCAATGTTAATCTAAAGTCACCAGCAGCAAAAGATACTGGAGTTGAAAATATGCAGCCTTTCTGGTGTCAGAAATTAGTCCAAGATCCAGCGTATCTGGGTCCCAGTCATAAATCTGGGATTCCACAGGCCCTTGTAACTGGAAGAGTCGCCACCCCACCCCTTATAACATAGAAGGGGTTGGGAAGAGGATGCCCAATGCTGGAAGTTCCTGCGTTCTCAGCATCACAAGGACACAGCACAAAATCGGCAGCAGTACATCTGGTGAAATCAGGCACACCTAGTCTCCAAATGGCAGTTGTGGGCCTATTCTGGCTGAGGATTGTGGCCTGGATCCCCAAGAGTTCAGGCAAGTGAAATATATTTTTTCATATTTTTGAAACAGCACCCTTACAAAGAAGCTGAGGAAGCAATTCCTTAACATTTCCAGAGGGGGCCCTGACACCCTTCTCTTCCCCGCACTCCTCTGGTTCCTTGGCAGGCGCATACAAGTCAACCTACATAAGATGACCCCAATACTCCACCCAAATAAACAAAAATAAATCCATAACACTCATGAGTTATTATCCACTAAAATTCTCACCTTTGCGTTAGCTGTGGCACTGCGTCTCTGGGTTCTTACTTGACGATGACCTAAAAACAACAGTTCAAAGTAAGTCTGTCTCCATTTAACTGTACAACAACAGCTCTCAGCAATACAAGTCAAGGCACATGTTTTAACCATGCCCTGTTCATGAATTATATGCTTTCCACAGTATATCAATGTTAGGTCAATATAGCCCCAACATTCGCACTGCAGCATCAAGTATATGACTCCTCCTAAAATGTTTAATGCAATATTGTCAAGTTTTGAGAAAAAAAAGCCATTGAAACAAATGGCCCAAAATTTGCGGTTGGAGGCTTCCCGTGGGCAGATGCCTCCGACCTGTAAAAAAATCTATGAATTTACCTGGTGGTCCAGGAGGTGCGGAGACTCGTGCTCCTGGGCCTCACTGGGTACCCGCGGGCAGAGGCCCACATATCCCAGGGGCTCAGGCGGTTCGCAAGCGCCCCTGGGATCACGTGGGCTGGCCCAACCAATAAAAGAAGGGAATCCCCATTCAAACTTATGAGAGTTCTGTACGTATGGAATCCTCATAAGTATGAATGGGGATCACTTAAAAAATACACGAACACATGAAATAATTATTTTTTAATTGCATATTTAAAATTAATTAAAATTCCATTTAATTAAATATTTTAAACAAAAATTTAATTTTTAAAACAAAAATGTTATATGTTTTAACGGGGCTAAAAATAAACTTACCTTATTGGACAGGATTTTTAATGTGCAAACACCTGAGTGATAACATTTTGAGGCAGAAATTCTGATCCCTACGGGTGTGTATGCGCTGTGTACTCACCCGTCGGGCCAACGAAAATGCCAGTTTTAGGCATGCACTGCGCATGCGCTGGAAACCGGCATTTTCGATCTGTCAAGAAAGCTCTTGACAGATCGGACGCCTGCGCTGGAACAGGGCCTCTGCGGGTGGAGAATTCCGGTTTTTTGGAGACCCTCCGCCCGCAGAAAACATTTACAATTCTTGCGCCTGCTTTTACCAGGCTAAGAGTTGAAGAAAGTAAAAAAAAAAAATTTCCACTGATTTATCATTTTAAAATACTTTAAAGAAAGGTAAGTTTATTTTTAGCCCTGTTAAAAACTTTAATTATTTTTTTCAAAAATTTAAATTTTTGTTTAAAATAGTTAATTTATGTAACTTATAGACATTTTAAAAATGTGATTTTTTTTTAATTTATTTGAAGTTTTACTATGTTCTGGGGGTGATCTCTATTCATAGATTTGACAGGTCTTCCTGTCAAATCTATGAATGGAGATTCCCTGCTCTGATTGGCTCCCCATGGCCCACGTGATCCCAGGGACGCTGTGAACTACCTGCGCCTCTGAGATACGCGTGCCCTGCACACCGGCAGTTTGAAGAGGCCCAGCAACGGAACTCTGCACCTCCCGGGAGCCCTCCGGTCCAAGTGGAGATTTTTCCAAATCGCAGCCCTCTGCCCGCGGGAGGCCTGCGAACAGAATTTCTGGGCCTTTATTTTTCTATTTTTTAAAACTCTTATGCTGGTAAAAGCAGGCCTTACGCCTGTTTTTACCAGGCATAAGAATTTCACAGGCATCCAGCGGGCGGAAGTTGGGTAAATAGTGTAACTCTCCGCCTGCGGGGCCCTTTTCCCGGGGATGCGGAGGATCTGTCAAGAGAATTCTTGACAGGTCGCAAGTTCCGGGTTTTAGCGCATGCGCTTCGCATGCCCTTACGGGTGCATGCGCACCTCGTACGCACCCGTAGGGGTCGCAAAATACGGCCCAATAAAAATCCACAATCCAGAAGTAAGTTCAACTCCTGCAGTTTAATTATGGCTGACTATCTGACCTCTGGTTATAATGAAAGTTCCCAACATGAGCTGATTAAAACAATCTGGCCATTATTAATCCATCTACTGTCTCCATACTTCAGCAGAAAAGTATCATTATAACCATTTTTGCAGAACAAGATTGTCACATCTGCATGCTGAAGCAAGTAACAAACACCTCAAGGCCAGTAAGGGCCAAAAGCAGGGGAAAAATATAAAACCAGTAGTATTAACAGCGTTAAGCAACACAACATAATCAGTGACTGTAGGTTCGAAGTTCTGCTACAGGAAACTCTTTATTAACCGGCACCGACGGGACCGGCGTGGTGCCGGTTTATCGAAAGTACCGGATAACGGAGAGTTATATCTACCGAGGCTATTTTTAACAAAGAAAAATAAATAAATCAAGAAATGTGCAGTATACTTCCGACAGCGCCAGGAGGCCGAGTAGTGGCACTTTAGAAAACTACCCCTACTGACTAAATCGGCGTTCGCGGACTCGGACTCGGACTCGGGATCGGCAACATTGCCGGTTATTTGAGAGGAGTTTTCGGAGTACTCGGCGTTCGCGGAGACTCGACTGCGACTCGGCAACATTGCCGGTTATTTGAGAGGAGTTTTCGGAGGATGATTTTTGCCGGTTAAGCGAGAATTCCGGATATTTGGGTGCCGGATAAACAAAAGTTTCCTGTACTTCCAAATGGACTAAATCCATCACCAGATTCTTCTTATTATGTTCTGAAGTATTTATAAACTTCTTATCCTAGATCATTTTGTCTCTGATATCATAGATCACTTTCATGGGTGAGTTCCAACTTCCCATTTGTTTAAGAGTCTGTCCTTGCCTTGAGATCCAGGTAAGTTTTTGAAATGTGCCCAGAAAACAAAGAGCAAACTCCATCTGCTAATTCCTTTTAGCTATGGAGTTATATTATGGGCTGGATTTTGATTCAGGGGCACGCTGGGGTTGTGTAATCCGCATTTCGTGTTAGCCACCCGAATCTAAATCGATGTGGGAGATTGATGCGATTTTAACATAATTGGCCAATTGAGTTCCAACGTGTGGGAACCCATGGCCAGTGAGTTTTTCCAGTCTGAAAGTCGCTTCCGATGATGTCATCATTGCTGCAGCATTTAAGGTCTGCAACAAGCCTTGCTTCCTCTGCAGGCTGCCAAGCTTCTGCCTTTGCATGTTAGAGGTACCTGCAGGAAGAATGGCCAGCCAGAGACCTAGGTCTGCACCTCGATTTGATGACGTCGCCCTGCAAGCTTTAATTGAGGGAGCCAGAGCCAATAAGAAGGTGCTTTTCCCTTCTTCAGGGAGGAAGAAGCCTTCCCATCAAACCAAGGCTGTGTGGATCCAGGTGGCAGAGGAGGTCAACTCGTTGTCAATAACCCGCAGAACCTGGCTTCAGTGCAGGAAGAGGTTTCATGACCTGCTGCGCACTGGAAGTGAGTATGAATTTCCCATCACCCTCATTCTGATCCCCATTGCCTCTCCTCACCAGCACTCAGCTTTGACAACCTCTTCCTCCACATCCCACTTGACACTGACATCCCTGCACCCTTACCCATTCCCTCTCTCTGTATGGTCACATTCACCTAACTATTCGACTATGCAGCCCTCACACTCCCTATCGCTGTGATGGTATGAAAACAACTTACAACATACAGGGAGGGCCCATGGTCTTGCCACCTCACTCCGAATTTGTCTCCTTCTAACCATCAATGATTCTCTACACTCACTCCTTCATTCTCACTCAAACTCCACTTGTCTCCCTCATTGCAGGAAAAGAGAGCTCACAATAAGAGGGAAAGAGCGAGGACAGGAGGAGGGCTACCCTCAGTTGCCCAGCTCACCACCTGGGAGGAGGCGGTCCTGGAGATCATGGGAGTGGAGGAGGGTGCGCAAGTGGGGGACGGACAGACGGGTGCATCAGAGCAAGCTGGTGACAGAATAGTTTATCATCTCTCTCATTGACATTGCATGAGTCACTGATAATGATTCTGATGCTCCAGCAGACTGACTTATGATCATCTGCAATATACAATGTGCATGTAACCTTGGACTCACATCTCTGACTCTTTCCTTTACTTCCCCCCAGGACCATCGCGAGCAGCTGTCCCCACCGTCCAGGAGGAAGAGCATGAGCCTCACCACTCCTCAGAGGAAGCTGCAACCTCTGAGGGCACCGCGTCAGCAGAATTCAGCGCACCCAGCACCAGCGCAGACACTCACACCTCAGAGGGAACATCGCGAGATAGAGTAGTGTTGTCACCTGGTGTATCACAGCTCAGCACTGACTAATTGCTTCTCTGAAATTTCAAACCATCTCTCTTATGTGAATTTTTAACTACCCATTGATTTCAACAGATCAATTTTTTAATATAATGAAAAAGAGTACCTAGGACCTCCTGGATTTTGAATACTTAATACTCAAATTAAAAGAAAGAAAAGACTTGCATTTATATAGCACCTTTCACGACCTCAGGATGTCCTAAAGTGCTTTACAGCTAATTAAGTACTTTTTGAAGTGTAGACACTGTTGTGATGTAGGAAATGCGGCAGCCAATTGCACAAAGCAGACTCCCACAAACAGCAATGTGATAATGATCAGTTAATCTGTTTTTGTTATGTTGATTGAGGGATAAATATTGGCCAGGACACCGGGGGTCATGCCCATGCTCTTCTTCGAAATAGTGCCATGGAATTTTTACGTCCACTTGAGACAGCAGAAGGGCCTCGGTTTAACGTCTGATCCGAAAGACGGCCCCTCGACAGTGCAGCACTCCCTCAGCACTGCACTGGAGTGTCAGCCGAGATATTTGTGCTCAAGTCTCTGGAATGGGACTTGAACCCACAACCTTCTGACTCAGAGGCGAGAGTGCTACCCACTGAGCCACGGCTGACACACGAGAAAAGAACTATGGGCTCGATTTTGCCAGGCTTGTGGAGGCGTGATTGGAGGCGTGTGAGTTGTTAAAATTGCCAAAAATGGCGGGCGGGCCCGATCCTGCCTCCATCCCGCCTCCGAGCAATTTTCCCACATGCGTGTTTTCTGACCCCGTTTCCATCCCGCCTCCAAGAGGCGGGATAGGCCCTTAAGGCCCTTAACAACAACTTAATTGCCTCTATTATCCCATTTTGAGAGGCCTTTCTGATTTTAACACTTTTCCCACGTGCTGCACGTCTCCTCTGGAACACGCCAGTGAATCCTGGCGGCATCACAAGTGGATTGCTTACTAACAGCTGCAGCTCCACCATTAAAAAGGAGTTTTCAGCAATCATCATTTGCAGGTGGCAGAACTTTGTTGTCTCAGGTCTGGGGGAAATTTTGGAAGGCCTACTCATTGTTGTGGAAGATGGAGCCTGACACCCATCTCCAGTGTGACCTCCTGGAAAACCCCTCTCCCCACCTTGAATGAGCGCTTCCTCAACTGAGGTATATACCAGAAGAATGGGAACTATTTCTTTCCTTTCCTCCTGGACATCAGATTCGGACGAAGACCAGCCGCAGCAGCAGCAGAACCCTGAACAACAGCAGCACCAATTGCAGGAGCTCCAAACTGCTGCTCACCACCTGAAGCTGCACAGGCCAGAAGGCGCCAGCGCATGGAAGCACGTCGCCACAGGAAACATAGAAACATAGAATCTAGGAGCAGGAGTAGGCCATTCGGCCCGTCGAGCCTGCTCCACCATTCAATACGATCATGGCTGATCATCCAAATCCAGTACCCTGTCCATGATTTAATCCCCACAGTACACATATCCCACCCTACCCCCGTAACCCCACGTATTTAATTCCCCCTAACATATCCCATCCTATCCCCATAACCCCACATATTTAATCCCCCCCTAACACTAAGGGTCAATTTATCATCGCCAAATCAACCTAACCCGCACATTTTTGGACTGTGGGAGGAAACCGGAGCACCCGGAGGAAACCCACGCAGACACGGGGAGAATGTGCAAACTCCACACAGACAGTCACCCGAGGTCAGATTCGAACCCGGGTCCCTGGCGCTGTGAGACACCAGTGCTAACCACTATGCCACCGTGTTGCCCCCACAGATACCCCCAAAACAGAGTCTACAGACAGAGGATCAGCTACCTCAACATGACTGAGCAGCAGTGCCAAAGGAGGCTCCGACGTTTGCGAGAGGTAGTGGGTGACATCTGCGCAATGCTGCAGCAAGAGCTGGAGCCCAGAGGAGCAGGTGGACACCCCTTACCAGTGGCCGTCAAAGTCACCACCGCACTCAACTTTTTTTGCTTCAGGCTCATTCCAGGTATCAGCAGCAGACATCAGTGGCGTCTCCCAGGCGGCCGCACACACTTGCATCACGCAGGTAACCGATGCCCTCTTTGCCATCGCTCACAATTACATCAATTTCTCCAAGGATCAAGCCAGTGTAACTGCGCCTGCGGTTGGGTTTGACAATCTGGCAGGCTTTCCAAGGGTGCAGGGCATCGTTGACTGCACACGTGGCCCTTAAGGCACCCCATCACAATCTAGGTATTTTTGTCAACCGCAAGGGCTTCCACTCACTCAACGTGCAGCTGGTGTGTGACCACAAGAAGGAAATTTTGCATGTTTGTGCCAAGTACCCTGGCAGTTGCCATGACTCCTTCATCCTGCGCCAGTCTAGTGTGCCTCCGCTCTTCAGTCCGCCAGACCAACTTTTCGGATGGCTACTTGGAGACAAGGGCTATCCCCTGAAGACGTGGCTAATGACGCCGTTGAGGAGCCCATCCAATGAAGCTGAGGAGCACTACAACTCCAGCCACATTTCCACCAGATCTATAATCGAACAAACCATTGGCTTGCTGAAGATGTGCTTCAGAGGCCTTGATAGATCAGGTGGAGCCCTGCAGTACTCAGCAGCCAGGGTCTCCAGAATGGTCGTGGTCTGCTGTGCACTTCACAACATGGCACAGCATTGTGGCTTGCAGATGCCGGAGGAACAAGTGGCTCATCACATAGCCTCCTCAGATGAGGAGGAGGAAGAGGAGGAGAGCGACAATGAACAGCTTGCAGAGGCGCATTAACCAGCGGCAGCAGCATGCGAGCACATTGCTGGCCGGGATGCAAGGGACGCACTCATTTTGGCCAGATTTGCTTAGCCTAGACAATCAAGCACTTTTGCCTCGCAGCCTCTTACCAGAGCATCGACAATGGCCATGAACCTGCGGATTCCTATCACTCTGACCACCATACTGACAATTGCAAGTCACCCTAAGCCCTCAATGTGGAAGTCCCATTAGCGAAATGACACACGCCACAACTGCAACAGTTTGCCATTAGAATTGTTTATGAGAATAAGCACCTGATGGCTTTTCAAAATTAAACACAACATTACACCCAAGTGACTACCCTTGTGGCTACTTGTGCATTATCTTCCTCTTACGCGTGCTCCTACGTGGTGCTTCCCCTGTGGCTTCAGCAGATGTGGAGGCCCCTAGCTCACTCTCTTGCTGCTCCTGCTTTGACATCTTTGGCGGGCGTCCTCTGGGGTTGCGAGCCTGTGAGGGCTCGGCAACAGTCTGCTGCTCCTGCGGCTGTGCAGGGGTTGAGACGCCGATCTCAGTTGGGTGTGGACTCTAATGGGGCTCTGACCGAGGGCTCTGCAGTGGCATGGTCGTGTGAGCACTTGGAGAGGAGCCCCCACTTCCTTGTTGTCTGCCACCAACATCCCTCTCATGGGTCAGCCCCACTTCAGAGCTAGCAAGTGGCTGAACAGCACTTTGCTGCACTGCAGGGGGGCCATGAGGACCCATTTCTGCACTGGAAGTCCGACTCCAGAGGACTTCCATGAAGGTCTGGTTTCTATGCTCAATAGCTGACCATCGCTCCTCAAGAGATGCCAGTCTATTCTGAACAATGACCATGTTTTCTACACTCTGGCGACTTAGCTCCTCCATGGCCGTAGCCATCCTCTCCTCTACTGTAGCCATCCTTTCCGTGGTGATGCGTTTATGTGCCAATGCCTCCACAAAGGCTCTGCTCATGTTCACGCTGGACTCCTCCATTCGCTCGACACTCGCAGTGACCCTGGAGACAAAACCTGACAGAGACCCCTGCACCTGTTCCTGGAGTTCCAGCACCGCTCTCCTTCTGGATGGACCTGGAGGCACAGGGTCGACATGCAGCTGAGCCGAGCTGGCAGAGTCCTGTGCCCTCCGACGAGGACTCTCCACTGCTGTCCCTGTCTCCACCATCTGCTGATGCTCACTTGTGAGCTGTGAAAAACCAGGTGACAACTCTACTCTATGTCCCGAAGGTCCCACCGAGGTGTGAGTGTCTGCGCTGGTGATGTGTGCACTTAAGTCTGGTGACGGAGCGCCCTCAGAGGTTGCAGCTTCCTCTGAGGAGTCTGGAAGCTCAGGCTCTTCCTCATGGACAGTGGGGACGGGGGCTCTCGATGGTCCTGTGGGGGAGTAAAGGAAAGAGTTAGAGCTGTGAGGTCAAGGTTACATGCATATTGAATAGTGCAGATGATCATAAGTCAATGTGTTAGAGCATCAGATTCATTGGGCCAGAAATTCGGGTCTCCATGGGTGAGTACGCGCTGTGTACTCACCCGTAGACCCAACGAAAGTGCCGGTTTCGCGCATGCACTGCGCATGCGCTGGAAACCGGAACTTCCGTTCCCCTGAAGGAAGGGGTTCAGAGGTTGAATGCGTGTGCCAGAGAGGCAGTGCGTAGACCTCGAACTTCGTTTTTTTTTTCAGGTTTCTCCGTGAGGGTAAGTACGGAGAAGCTGCGCGGGGAAAAAGGAGGCGCAAGGCCTGCTTTTAACAAGGTAAGTGGTGAATTAAGTACAATTTAAACATTTTTTCAACAGGTTTATCTTTTTTACATACTTTGAAGAAAGGTAAGTTTATTTTTAGCACCGTTAAAAAGTGTAATTAATTTTTTCAAAAATTTGAATTTTTGTTTAAAGTAGTTAATTTATGTAATTTATAGTTATTTTAAAAATGTGATGTTCTGTTTTAATTTATTTGAAGTTTTAGTGAGGTTTTGGGGCCGATCTCTATTCATAGATTTGACAGGTCTTCCTGTCAAATCTATGAATGAAGATTCCCTGCTCCGATTGGCTCTCCATGGCCCACGTGATCCCAGGGGACGCTTCGAACTAACTGCGCCCCTGGGATACGCAAGCACTGCGCGCCGGCAGCTGCAGGAGGCCCAGGAGCCGAAGTCCACGCGGGCCCGAAGCACAATGGCAGGCGCGGTATGTAAGTACGCGCGCGATTCTTGCACCCGCGGGAAGCCGGAGAGCCGAATTTCTGGCCCAATATCAGTGACTCATGCAATGTCAATGAGAGAGATGCCAAACTATTCTGTCACCAGCTTGCTGCGATGTGCCCGCCTGTTCGTCCCCCACTTGGGAATCCTCCTCGATCCCGGCGATTTCCAGGGCCGCCTCCTCCGAAATGATGAGCTGGGCTACTGAGGGTGGCCCTCTTCCTGTCCTCGCTCTTTCCCTCTTATTGTGGGCTCTCTTTTCCTGCAATGAGGGACAGAAGTAGAGTTTGAGTGAGAATGAAGGAGTGAGTGAAGAGAATCCATAGCATAGATGCTTAGAAGGATACCAAGGGCCCTCCCTGTGTGTTGTATGTTGTTGTCATTGCATCACAGTGATAGAGAGTGTGAGGGCTGCATGGTCAAATAGTTAAGTGAATGTGACCATACAGAGAGAGGGAATGGGTAAGGGTGCAGGGATGTCAGTGTCAAGTGGGATGTGGAGGAAGAGGTTGGCAAAGCAGAGTGCTGGTGAGGAGAGGCGATGGGGATGAGATTGAGGGTGATGAGAAAGTCATACTCACTTTTCCTGTGCGGTGAAGGTCATGAAACCTCTTCCTGCACTGCAGCCTGGTTCTGCGGAACATAGAGATGGCATTGACCTCCCGGGCCACTTGCAGCCACACAGCTTCAGTTTGTTGTGGTGGCTTTTTTCTCCCTGAGGAAGGGAAGAGCACCTCCTGATTGGTTCTTGCTCCCTCCACCAGAGCTTGGAGGGAGGGCTCATCAAATTGTGGAGCACATTTTTGCCTGCTGGTGGACATATTCGTACAATAAATTCCTCAGTACAATTAACATAAAGATTGCAGTCTCCAGAAGAAGCAAGGTTGCTTGCAGGCCTTAAAAGCAGCAGCACTGTTGATGTCATCGGAGGCGACTTCCTGGATGGAAAGACTAATTGGGCCAGGGGTTCCCACACGCTGGAACTCAAGTGCCCAATTAGGGGAAAATCACACTTTTTTCCCACATCACATCGGAGTCGGGGTCCTGACAGGGAAACCACCTGAAACACCCCAGCCCACCCACACTGGCAAAATTCAGCCCTATGAGTCAAATAAAAATTGAACCTATCACGCCACATTGTTTAAGTGTGAATTATCACTCTCAAGCTTCGAACCAATGAAAATTGCAACATTGCATCAGGATTAACTTAGACCAGCTTTAGCTGGTGGTTAAACTCCATGGGCTGAAAATCCACAAGACACAATCCTGGCAGTTGAGTCAGGATTGTATCCACAGGTACTCTCCAACACTGACCCTGCTAGAGTTTGTGGGGTCAAATGGAGGGCACCTAATTACCATAGGGCATGCAGGTGCACGCCACTACGACCACATCACTGGCACTCGCCTGCCGATAGAAACTCAGCCATTCAGTCACTTGGGGGATGGGAATGCAGACCCTGCCACCATCCAACCACATTCCCTTCAGCCCACTGGGCAAGGAGACCAATCTTACAAAATTTCAACTGTTACCAGGGTGTACTGTACTGGATTTAAAGGGACTGTGAACAAACCATAACCTACAGAAAAATACAGGAACCGAGCAGGTGAGCTGTAAAAATCGCCCAGGTCAATTAACCACCCTGGAGCACCCAGGAGCTGACAGGTTTGTATTTTGACCTGCTGAACTGAGCAGACAGCAAGGATACCCGCCAAAGCCAGCGGGATACTTTTTAATATATGCATGTCGGGTCCCAATGACGTCATCGGGACCCAACTGCAATTTTAACCAGGCAGTATGAGCGGGAAGCGGCAGTCAGATTCCCGCCAGGCCACCCCAATGGCAAAGAGGATCGGGGGGGGCCAGAAGTCCAAAATGCTAAGTTTTACATTTTTATAAAAAAAACTTTCCTTGTGCGGCCAGGAGGAGCAGGAGTACTCCTCTGGGGCCCATAAGGAAAGCTTAAGTCTTCTCTGCCGCAAATTCCACTACTCCCCCACCCCTCTGATGGTGGGATCCCTGTAGAATGGCCCAGTAAACGATCCCGCCACTTACATGCTGTTGGCGGGCGGTCTCTAGTCCATGCGATTTTCCACCACTTCCTGTCGACTTCCCACCCAGCACAGGTGGGAAGGGGTCAGTGGGATTTAAATTCTGCCAGGGGCGGGCAGGAAATTAACTCTACAGCCGGGTTTCCTGCCGGAAACCTGCTGACAGTTAAAATTCAGGCCAAAATCTCAGACCAAAATCACACCTTTACTACGTTAAAGGCACTATATAAATACAAGTTGTTATTGTTGTTGTTGGTTCAGGCTGTGAGTCCCTCATGCTCAGAGTTCATGTATCCTCTAATGCAAGATCATCCTGCTGAACCTCTGACTGCTCATGATGGTCATGAACAGCCAGCTTTTCTTAGTTGATTGCCTCTTCTGAGATATCATGGAGGAAAACCTCAGCCCACTCGCATGCTGTTATGAGACATGGGATCATCTCAGCAACAGGTGCTTCCTCACTGTCGTACCTGGCATCTGCCTCTGATGCCATGTCAGTTGAGCTTGCTCCTGCTACAGTGCTACTGCTACCTCTGTCTGGCTCCACAGCCTTTACTCGACTGCGAGTAACCACCTAAGCTTTCTTGCTTTTATTCAAGTTGCCAGCAAGTGTAAACAAATAAAAGATTTTTTATATATTATGTAGATAATAACAAATCATATATTACATAAAAATAAGGACAGAATATCTGACTTGAAAATGGGGACTGAATTATGTCTGTATTCCCTGATCAAATTATCCCTTGCCTTTTAACCCCGCTTAACCTGAAGACTACACTTGTAATATATAAGTGTGTATACAGTGTTAACAACAAAGCATATTAGTGCTATCACATACCCGAGTTACCAGTTCTGTTCTTATGAGAGTGGAGGGCACAGTGACTGAATTGTAGAAAGCCTGCATTCTTCATTTAAAAAATGTATAAATTATTAACTTATGATATTAATAACTTGTCTTAGCTTGCTAAATTTCAACGGTTAATAAGTACCTATTTTGTTAACTAACTATTTGTTAGTTTGCAATAGTAACATAGGCATTGTTGATAACTCGGAGAGGCCTAGAAGTTAGATTGCGCACAAATCGGCGCAATCCCTCTGCTGCGCACGCTTCACCTGCCTAATGAGGCCATCGGCAGAACCACGGCAGGATCCATATGCAAATTGAGGGCGTAATGCCTCAGGAACATGGCCTTGGATGCCTAGGAAGAAGCCACGCTGGCCTCCCCCATTGTTGAGGATGGGGATGTTCATGGAGCCTCCTCCTCCCATTAGTTGTTTAATTGCTCACCACCATTCACGACTGGATGTGGCAGGACTGCAGAGTTTTAATCTGATCCATTGGTTGTGGGATCACTATAGACAGAGCTAAGCTGCAGTGATCAGAAAATATACCCTTATATCTGATGCAGTTTTGAAATGTTTTCTTTGCATGTCGCCACAGATAAAAATTTAAGCTATTAATGCCATTAGAAACAATCTCAGCATCATGGGGGGAAATTTTGCCAGCCCTGGGGAGGTGGGTTTGGAGGCGGGACTGCCGGGAAAATGGCAGAATCTGGGGACGGGTGCCCATCCCGCCCCCAATCCGTCTCTGTGCCATCTTCCCAGGAGGCGGCTACCCAACCTGTGCTGGAAGGGGATTACAGCCACTTAACTGCCTGTTAACAGGTAGTTAACAGGCAGTTAAGAGGATTATCCTCATTTCACCCCTGCAAGTGCGGGCTTCCCGACGTCAGGAAACCCCGCCAGGGTCAGTGAGGCGAGCAGTGGGTCTGCGGGGGTGAGAGGGGTCCAAAAGTGCGCTGTGGAGGTGAGTGATGGGTGCAAGGGTGGAGGGGTAAGTATGTGAGGTGAGTGAAAAGTGATAGAAAATGTTTACTTACCTTTGTTTCTTCCTGCAGGCTTCAACCGTTAGGGAACCAGCATCTTCACGGCAGAGATGACAGATGGCTGCTGCATTCTCCGATGCAACAGCCATCTGATTTCTGCTCAGCAGATAGGTTTGATGAGTCTTGAATACAAGGACTCATCAAACAACAGAGAATGTCAGTGTTTGACAGCTTCACAGAGCTGTCAAACGGTGACAATTCATCTGTCAAAAACTTTTGACAGATGAAACGTCATACGCTGACGTTCTCTGTCACCGGCTTTCCCTTAATTGGCCTGCTAAACCCGCTGGGCGGGCTTAACAAGGTCAATCAAGGGAAAATAGCGTGGATTGGCCACAAGTTGATGGAGGCGGGACTAAAACCCGACAAGTGGGAGTCCCGCCACCAAAAGCTCCCCATTGGCAAAATCCAGCCCATATTGTCACTAATGTTCCCACACACCCTACAATCCTGATACTGCCCCTTTAATATCTGTTCTCTACAAGTATTCCTATCATTTACCAAGAAAATGGAGAATGAATCAAGGCTACAATTCATTGTAATGTAAATCCATTTCCCATATGTATATTGTGCAGGAATTGCACATATACATAACTGCTCACAGCTTTTCATCCAGAATCTCACTGGCATAGCAAAGAAAATTAGATTGAGTTGATTGTCTTTTTGAGTAAAATATGTAGAGGCAACACATCGTAGTGTATATGGTTAAAGGAAAGTTATTTACTAAACTGTCATTATAAATATTCCCAGTTTAATAGAAGAATTTTTCTTTAATTTTACCCACATAGCAAAATATGTCACAAAAGTATTAATTACTTTATTTTTTAGTCCAGGCATTGGAAAATAAAACTGTAAATTACATAGCACTAAAACAATAAATAAGCAATACTACTGGATATTTAGCTCTGGTTTCCACAGCGTAAAATAATGATACAACATAAAAATAGTTTCAAATCATACAGTGTGGATGTTCATTCAGTGTTGTAAAATTGTATTCAATTCAGATCTGAAACTTATACCTCCTGTCAGAAGGCTCCCAAAGAACTGCCTTGACTTGGCACTGCTCAAATTATATTCTTATCTAGGGACCTGGGAATACGACTGGGTGACAATTTGCATTGCCATTTCCATCTATCTTGAGCAGTGTACTTGCTCAGATTCTAACTCTAATACAGTGTAAATACATTATAACTTGGAATTTATGAAAAAGACAAAGTGGAGTGGTGCCTTCACTCTGGCTGCATAATTTGAAATTCTGTTGTTGAGATATTGGATCCAGTTTTCCCTGGCAGAATAGCATAAACAACTGCACTATTCATTTTTTTTCTCTCTCAGTACTGGCACGAAAATCTACCAAAGACAATCATGCAATTTACTTTAAATGTTTTGTGAACAGAGAGTGCGTAATGATGCAACTGGTGACATCTTTGGCCACTGAATACATCTGTTATTATAGATTTTAAAAGTTTAAATAAAAATTGGCTGAAAAAACACATTGGCTGGAATTTTCCCCTAAAAAAAAAGGTGGGTTTGGGGCGTGGGATCAGTTAAAGTTTTAAAAATGGGATTCCCGATCTGATCCTGCCTCCAACCTGCCCACTTCCGGTTTTAACTGGGGTGGGGGGGAGGGGTGGGGGGGGGGGGGCGGGCGACCAACCCGTTCCCAGGGGGCGGTACATCAATTTAAATATTATAATGAGGCTAGAAGCCTATTTTTTTCACCTCCATTTTGAATTTAACTGCCTGTGGACGGGTTTCACACAATTCGTGAAACCCAGCAGTTAAACTGAGGTAGCAACTGCTGCATGCAGGAGGTAAGTGGCTTTATACCTACCTCCTGGATCCAGGGTCCCTAACTAACCCACCCCCCGTGATCGGAGACCCCCTCACTAGGCCTCTGATCCCCACCACGCGGCCTCCCCCACCTCCCAATGACACTGAGGCCGGCCACAATATTCCTGACCCCCCCGATCCCCGACCGACCGCCCCCCCCACCCCGCCGATCCTCCAACCAACCCCGCTGATCCCTGGTCGACCCCCCCTGCCGATGCTCCAGCCATTATTTTGCTTTCCATGAAAGCATTATGCTCTTGTCAATATACTGTTGCACACCATCATAATCTTTAATTAAAGCTCAAAGTTTTACAAGAACAGTAAGCTAGAGCTTTGCACCTGAACATTGGGCGCAATTTTCCCAATGGAGGTGGGTTGGAGGCAGGTTTCGGTTTGGATGGGTTCCAAACCCGCCTCCACTGTCAGGTGGGGAAAAATTTGCGATTTTCCCCTAATTGGCCAGTTGATTTCAGAGGTGTGGGTTCCCCTGGGCCAATTAGTGTTTTGGGTCTGAAACTCGCCTCTGCTAACGTCACTTATCCAGCTTTATTTAAGGGCTGCTTGCTGTCTTGGCTCATTCCACTAGTTTTTGGTCAATGCTGCACCACCTCCAAGCTGTTATCTCCTTCAAGAATGGCCAACTCCAAGGCAAGGGCCTCCCCGAGGTTCTCAGATGAGGCGCTGGGTATGCTGGTTGAGAGGGCGAGAGCCAGCAGGGAGGTGCTCTTCTCCTCATCTGGGAGGAAGAGGCCTCCCAAAGAAACCAAGGCTGTGTGGGTCCAGCTGGCAAGGGATATAATCTCCAGATCAGTGTGCAGCAGAACATGGCTGCAGTGCCGTAAAAGGTTCAATGGCCTTGTAAGATCAGGCAAAATGAGTATACCTTCAGCTTGACCCTCCGTCTGCTCCCCTTCTCCTCTCATCACCAGCACTCTGCATTGTCAACCTCCTCCTCCACATCTCACTTTACCCCTACAACCCTTGCACCCTTCACCATCCCTCTCACTCTATGAACCCAATCACTTCACTATTCGACTATGCTGCCCTCACACTCCCTTTCAATGTTATGCAATGACAACGACTAACAATGCACAGGGAGAGCCCTTGGACATGGAACCTCACTCCATCTTTGTCTCCTTCTAAGCATCTATTCTCTGGACTCTCTACACTCACTCCATCATTCTCACTCCAACTCCATTTGTCTCCCTCACTGCAGGAAAAGAGAGCCCACAATAGAAGGGAAAGGGCGAAGACAGGAGGAGGGCCACCTTCCATAGCCATTCTCACCCAGGCTGAAGAGGCGGCCCAGGACATTGCCGGCGCAGAGGTGGAGGTGGAAGTGGGGGACGGACAGACGGGCGATGCAGACAAAGCTGGTGACAGAATAGTTTTGCGTCTCTCTCATTTACACTGCTTGAGTGAATTAAATGGCTGCTGGTATACATTATTAGAATGCCACTTGAGCATCTGCACTATTGCATGTCACAGGACTCTCCTAGCATTGCTCTGCTGCATGTGGACCCTGTTTCTCTGGGTCCATCCAGAAGGAGAGCGGTGCTGGAACTCCAGGAGCAGGTGCAGGAGTCTCTGACAGGTCTTGTCTCCAGGGTCACTGCAAGTGTGGAGAGGATGGAGGAGTCCAACTCTAACATGAGCAGTGCTGTTGGGGAGGCAATGGCGCATATACGCAGCACCACGGAAAGGATTTCAACCTCCGTGGAAAGGCTCGCTACGGCCATGGAGGAAATAAGTCGCCAGAGTCAGGAAAACATGGTGATTGTTCAGAATAGACTGACATCTCTGGAGGAGTGATGGGCAGCTATTGAGCAGAGAAACCAGAGCTTCATGGAAGTCCTTTTGAGTAGGACTGCCAGTGCAGATACGGGTCCCCATGGCCCCCCTGATGTGCAGCAAGGTGCTCTCAAGCCACTTGCAAGCGCTGAGCTGGACCTGACCCATGAGAGGGAAGTTGGTGGCAGAGAACAAGGAAGTGGGGATTCCTCTCCAAGTGCTCACACTTCTATGCCACTGCATAGCCCTCGGTCAGCGCTCCACCAGAGTCCGCACCCAACTGAGATGGGCGTCTCAGCCCCTGTACTGCCGCAGGATGAGCAGACGTTTGGCGAACCCTCACAGGCTCGGAAACCCAGAGGACGCCCGCCAAAGGTGTCGAAGCAGGAGCAGCATCAAAGTGAGCAAGGGGCCTCCACTTCTGCTGAAGCCACAGGGGGAGCACCACGTAGGAGCACACGTAAGAGAAAAATAAAGCACCATTAGTCACAGGGGTAGGCACTTGGGTGATTGTTTCTGTTTATTGATGAAATGCCATCCCTGTTTGAATGTATAAAAATGAGGTGATGGCAAACTGTTGGCGTGATGGCATCTGTTACTTTGGCTTAGGCAGCTCCACATTGCGGGCTCCGCAACACTTGCGTGGTCAGGTTGGTGGCCAGAGTGAAAGGGAGGCCAGAGAGTCATATCCATTGTCTATCATGTGTTAAGATGGAGCCAAGAACAGTGCCAAAATGGGCAACCTATGCAAATCTGGCCAGGATGAGTGTATTCCTTGCATCACGGGCAGCCATGTGCTCGCGTGCTGCCGCTGCTGCTGGTCGATACACTGCCGCTCGGTCCTCCTCCTGCTCCTCATCCTCATCTGAGGAGGCTATGAACTGAGCCATTTGCTCATCAGGAAGCTGCAAGCCACGACGCTGTGCCATGTTGTGCAGTGTACAGCAGACCTCGACCATTCTGGAGACCCTGGCTGCTGAATACTGCAGGGCTCCACCTGTTCTGTCAAGGCATCGGAATCGCATCTTCAGCAAGCCAATGATTTGCTCGATGATGGACCTGGTCGAAATGTGGCTGGCGTTGTAGTGCTCCTCAGCCTCGTTAGCTGGCCTCCTGATCGGCATCATTAGCCACTTCTTCAGGGGGTAGCCCTTGTCACCAAGGAGCCATCCATTAAGTTGGTTTGGCGGATTGAAGAGCAGAGGAACACTAGAGTTCCGCAGGATGAAAGTCATGGCAACTACCACAGAACTTGGCGCAAACATGCAAAATCTCCTTCTTGTGGTTACACACCAGCTGTACGTTGAGGGAGTGGAAGCCCTTGTGGTTGACAAAGATAACTGGGTTGTAATGGGGTGCCCTAAGGGCCACATGTGTGCAATCTATGACGCCCTGCACCATTGGTAAGCCTGCCATATTTGCAAAGCCAACTGAACGCGCGGTTACACTTGCTTGATCCCTTGAGAAGTGGATGTAATTGTGGGCCTTTGCGAAAAGGGCATCGGTAACCTGCGTCATGCAACTGTGGGCGGCCGACTGGGAGATGCTGCTGATGTCTGCTGATGATCCCTGGAAGAAGCCTGAGGCAAAAAAGTGGTGACTTTGACAGCCACTGGTAAGGGGTATCCACCCGCTCCTCTGGGCTCCAGGTGTTGGTGCGGCAGTGCGCAGATGTCTCCAACAACCTCTCGCAAAAGTCTCAGCCTCCTTTGGCACTGCTGCTCACTCATGTTGAGGTAGCTCATCCTCTGTCTGTAAACCCGGAGAGGGGGGTATCTCCTGCGGCGACGTGCTTCCATGCGCTGGCGCCTTCTGCCCTGTGCAGCATCAGGTGGGTGAGCAGGAGGTTGGCGCTCCTGCTGCTGTTGCTGCTGAGCTGCCTGGTTCTGCTGCTGCCGTGGCTGCTCCTCATCTGAATCTGAGGTCCATGATGGAAGGAAATAAATGGTTCCCATGCTGCTGGCAGATACCTCCGTTGGGGAAGAGCTCAGTCCAAGCGGGGAGAGGGTCTTCCAAGGAGGTCCCACAGTTGAGAGATAGAAGCTGCAGCACCTCCGACTTTGGTAGGCCTGCTAAAAGTGCTGAAAGACCTGTGGAACAAAAGTTCTGCCACCTGCAACTGCTCCCTGATGAAAGCTCCATTTTAATGGTGGAGCTGCAGCTGTGAGGAGGCCACCCACTTGTCAACCCGCCAGGATTAGCTGGCGTTGTTTAGGAGGGTCGTGCAACATGCTGAAAATGTGGTAAAATAACAGGCCTGTCAAAATAGGATTATAGCGGCTCTTAACTACTATTTAAGGGTCTTAACTACCTCTCCTGACTGATGGAGGCGGGACCGAATTGCACCCATCAAACCCGCCTCCGGCAAAATTGCACGGAGGCGGGTTGGAGGCGGGTTCCGAACCCGCCCTCAGTTTTTGCCATTTTGCCAACTGTCCCGCCTCCAAACCCGCCTCCTCAGGGCTGGGAAAATCGCCCCCACTATGTTCATGCAGGTAAAGTGATCATCTAATATTTATTTTTGTCTGAAGGTATCATGTGGTACAAGAATTCAAAATGAACCCGAAAGCTGACGGGATCTATTCAGTTTATTACAACAAGCAAAACATATTTCCCGTAATGCATTTGCCCTGCAACAGAATGCTAACCAATTGTTCCTGTTTCCCATGGCATACTCCCACATCAATTTCTTTCATTTGTTTAAAAAAATTAATAGAAATAGAAATAGTCCTGAAAAATAACTGCACATTAATACACAACAGCGACTAACCAGAGGAGGGATTGGATAATTAGCTTTCATACACAATTGCAAACACCCAGTATGAGGTTCATAACTATCTCAAAAATTGCATGACTTATATTATCCATCCCCATAGAATTTTAGTCCTACTCTCAGGATTTCAAAATTAATGTAGGTTCTTCAGTACAATATCTTACTTTCATAAAATCTGTGATTTATTCTTTTGGCAAGAAGTGCAAAGACTGCAACATTGCATAAGTACCAACATTCACGCAATTTGTTCCAATACTGTAAAGAAAAAATGATAAACGGTGAATGACATTAACAAGTAATAGAATTACATGGTAATTTTTGCAACAAACTACCAAGAGAAAATCAGTGTATTAAATCTTAAATGCATTCACAATTAACTGAAAATGAACTTTGAACTGCAAAAGTAAAATCTTTTGTTAAACAAGTAAATATAATGCTTTTCTGCCCCTGATCCTCTTTGCCACTAGGTTGGCCTAGCAGGAAACTTAGTGCCGCTCAGGCACAAGCTAAAATTGCAGTAGGATCCCAGTGACGATGAATGTTAAAAAGGACCTCATCGGCTTTGGTGGGTGCCCTTGCAGCCTGCTCAGTTTTGCAGGTTAAAATCGGGGAAGATCATCTCCTGACAGCTCTATGCCAGGTCAGCAACCTGGGTGATTTTAACTGTTCACCTGAATATCCAGGCGGAACATAGGAACAAGAGTATGCCATTCAGCCCCTCAAGCATGTTCTGTCATTCCATCCACCTGCCTTGGCTCCATATCCCTTTATACCCTTGGCTAGCAAAAATCTATCACTCTCAGATTTAAAATGAGTAATTGAGCTAGCATCTACTGCTCTTTGTGGGAGAGAGATCCACTCTTCTACCACCCTTTGTGTGAAGAAGTGCTTCCTAACTCCATTCCTGAATGGCCTGGCTCTGATTTTAAGTTTATGTCCCCTTGTGAAAAACGTTTCTCTCTATTTACCCTATCAATTCCTTTCAAAGTCCTAAAAACCTCAATCAAATCACCCCTGAACCTTTTATATTCCACAGAATACAAGCCTAGTTTATATAATCTCTCCTCATAATTTAACTCTTGGAGCCCTGGTAACAGTCTGGTGAATCTGCGCTGCCAATGTATCCTTTCTAAGGTGCAGTGCCCAGGACTGTACACAGTACTCCAGATGTGGTCTAACCAGGGCTTTGAATAGCTGTAGCAAAACTTCCTCCCCTTTATATTCTAGCCCTCTAGATATAAAGGCCAACATTCCATTAGACTTTTTGATTTTTTTTTGTACCTGACCACTACATTTTAATGATCTGTGTACATGGATCTCTAAATCTCTTTGGATCTCCATTGTTCCTAACTCTTCACCATTTAAAAAATACTCAGATCTATCCTTGGGTAGGGTTAGAATTGGTCCCAAAAAGTCTCAAGGTGCTTTATAGATAGGCATATTGAAAATAAATGTCCAACCAGGACAGGAGAGATTAGGAGAGGTGACCCTTGGTCAAACAAATGGGTTTTGTGAAGCATTTTAAAGGAGGAGAGATACAGAGATTTAAGGAGAGAATTCTAGAGAGCAAAATCAAAGTAGCTGTAGGTTAAATGTTGGGCACAAAAAATGGGGAGGCTGAAGTCAAGAGTAACAGAGAGTGTGTGTGCAGGGGTAGATTCCAGAGATAGATTGCAGAGATAGGGTGGGGCAAGGCCATAGAGGGATTTAAAGATAACGATGAGGATTTTAAACTTGAGGTGATGAGGGACAAGGAGCCAATGTAGATCAGTAGTGAGGACTGGGGTATTGGGCCTTATTGCGGGGCAGAATATGTACAGCAGAGATTTGGATACATTGGAGGTTATGGAAGATGAGAGGCTAGCAATAAAAGCATTGGAGTAGTTGAATCCGGAGGTGACAAAGACAAGTATAAGGGTTTCAGCGGAAGAAGGACAGAGATGTGGCCAGAGGTGGGTAAGGTTAGAGATTAAAGGAAGGGTCTTTGTTATGGAGAGGATATGGGATCTGCAGCTCAGCTCAGGATCCTAAAAGTTGCCAAGGTTATGAACAGGCTGGTTCAGCGTGAGACGGTAGCAGGGTCGGAAGATGAAATCAGTCCTAAGGGAAAGGAGCTTGCTGAAGGAGCCAAAACTGATGCTATCATCTTCCCAATGTTCAGCTGGAGGAAGTTAAGCCTCATTCAAGACTGGAGGTCAGGCAAGCACTCTGACAGTACAGAGGCAGTAAAGGACCCGAAAGGCGTGATGGGCAGGTAGGTTGAGCATCATTCATGTACATGAGGAAGCTAAACCCATGTCTACAGATGATGTCGCTAAGGGGCAGCATGTAGATAAGGAAGTGTTGGTGACGATGATTAGATCCTTGGAGGACACTGGAGGTGATGGCATGAAGGTGGGAAGAGATGCCATTGCTGGAGATACTCTGGCTACATTCAAATGGATCAGAGTGGAACCATATAAGGGTAGTCCCACGGAACTGGACATCTGAGGAAAGGCTTTTGAGGAGGATGGCATGGTCGACTATGTTGAACGCTGTGGAGAGGTTGATGAGGTTGAGGAGGGTTACACTACCACAGTTGCCGTCACAGAGGATGACTATCATTGCTTTGGTTAGGACCATTTCGGTGCTGTGAGAAGGGCAGAAGCCAGATTAGAAAGATTCAAACAGGGAATTATAGGAGAGATGGGCACAGAGCTGGGAGTCACAATACATTGAGGACCTTACAGAGGAAAGGGTAGTTGAAGATGGAGTGGTAATTGGTGAGGACAGAAGGGTCAAGGTTGAGTTTTAGAGCAGGGTTAATAACAACAGTTTTAAAGGTGAGCACGACAGTGCCCGAGGAGAGGAAACCAGTGAAAATGCCAGCTAGCATGGGCGGGGGGGGGGCGGCGGTCGGTCATGAAAGGGAGTTGGGTAGTAGGAAAGGGATCAAGGGGACAGGAGATGGGTCTTATAGACAAGCTAGGCTTGAAGTAGGCAGTAGATAGGGGAAAAGCTGTAGAGAGATGGGGGTTCAGGGGTAGAAAGGGTGGGAAACTTGGGAGAGTTGGGCTTGGGGGGCAAAGGCAAGATTAGGATACAGCAATGGCAGCTGCACAAACAGATCTTAGTGCTGAAGAAATACATAAGTGTTGGAGATTGGATGGGGAGAGGATGTAGGAGAAATGCCCTAAGAATGGTCTTAAATGTGTCCTCAAAATGGAGTGAGTGGTCAGATTGAATGCTGGACAGGACAGGGCTAATGCTAATTAAACCATGACGAATTGCACAAGCAATGCATTCCTAACCAGAAATGGAAGCCAAGCCACATAGACTATGGCACCCGAGATGGCTTATTAAGGGAGTCTTAACGATATCTTGTCTTATCTGGACCTGTATGAGACCTTTTGTGAACAAAGAACTGCAAAGTTGAGTAAAAGAATGACCTGGCATTTCTAGGTGCGGGTGCTTCATTGATTTGGAGGTCATCGGGGCACCAACATAGCTGTGTGAGGCGATTGACACCAAAAGAGCTGAACTCTTCCAACACATGTCATTTAAATTAGTCAACAGAATTGAGGCAATTTATTTGGAAATTAAGGTGCACAAAGTCCTCAGTCCTTAGTTTAATTCTAGTTCTTATAGTAGTCTTTATAGTAGAAGGTGTAGGAGTTCTTTGTCTGGTATTTGTAGAAGGGTATCTATATAATAAGTAAGTGACTCTCTGACAGAGGGCAAGAACATTACAGAAATTAAGATTGTACATATATATCAGCCAGATACAAGCGTGCAACTTAAATGTACAAATGTCCCTGATATCAAGGGATGTGAGATTTAAGCCAGCTAGTCCATATACATAGACCAGCCTGGGAGGTAAATTTACCCAGGAGCAGAGGATCTATGAGGAATGGATAGCACCCCTACAGATGGAAGTTCATCACTCGTACTTTGAGGAAGGTGAGGCAACCAGTTTATCCATGCCGGCTCATAAGGATGAGTTTGTACAAATTCTGGAAACATTGGTAACTGCAAACACATAGGGGGAGAAATTTGGTATCGCCCCGTTTGAGGCGCAATTATCGGCCGGGCGCAAAGTTTAACGCCTGGCACTAATTATCGCCTCCGACTGCAAACTTGGCTTCTATCGCCCCAGGAGGTGATTGGAACGCTAAATCAGGTGCTACATACCTCTCTTAAGGCGCTAACGCCGAAGAGCAAGGCGCTACCTGAGAGCGCTGGCGAAGCTCATGTGATGTCAGTCAGCAATGGAGCACAGAGACACTGGTGCCGGCCAGTTCTTAAGGAGGAGGGTCGATCTTGCTCTCCATCCACACCCTGCTCATTTGCAGCCTTGAATCTTGGCCTGGAGAGACCTGTACATCAAATCTGCTGGAAAGAACAATGGAGGCACCCAGGAAAAGAGCTCAGAGTGCAGCCCCCATAGTCTCTTCTAAATCGATGCAAGGAAGGTCAAATCAAAATGAACCTGCAAAGTGCTGCTCAGTATATCCAGTCCGGGGCGCTACCAGGGCATTGCACGCTTGACTGACGTCACGATCTGTGGGCGCAGGAGATCGTGGCGGTAGTGTTTAGCGCCGCCGCAAAACGTCTGGTCAATTTCGCGAGCGGCGCAAACATCGCTGCGCCCGGGCGCAAGTTGCTTTGCACCCCATTAGTGCCCTTAGGCTGCTAACGGGAGGTGCAAAGCAACCGAATTTTTCCCCCATAGACTTTAATCTATTTAATAGACTGGCTATCTAATCATAGAAATTTATGACACATCATGTCTGTGCCGGCCAAAAAAGAACTATCCAGCCTAATCCCACTTTCCAGCTCCTGGTCCGTAGCCTTGTAGGTTTATTGCACTTCAAGTGCATATCCAAGTACTTTTTAAATGTGGTGAGGGTTTCTGCATCTACCACCCTTTCAGGCAGTGAGTTCCAGACCCCCAACACCCTCTGGGTGAAAACATTTCTCAACTCCCCACTAATCCTTCTACCAATTATTTTAAATCTATGCCCCTTGGTTAATGAACACTGCTAAGGGAAATAGGTCCTTCCTATCCACTCTATCTTGGCCCCTCATAATTTTATACATCTCAATTAAATCTCCCCTCAGCCTCCTCCGTTCCAAAGAAAACAACCCCAGTCTATCCAATCTTTCCTCAGAGCTAAAATTCTCCAGTCCTGGCAACATCCTCATAAATCTCCTCTGTAACCTCTCTAGTGCAATCACATCTTTCCTGTAATATGGTGACCAGAACGGTACGCAGTACTCTAGCTGTGGCCTAACAGTGTTTTATACAGTTCTAGCATAACCTCCCTGCTATTATATTCTATGCTTCAGCTAATAAAGGAACGTATCCCGTATGCCTTCTTAACCGCCTTATCTATCTGCCCTGCTACCTTCAGGGATCTGTGGACTCCAAGGTTCCTCGACATGTCTCAGTATCCTACCATTTATTGTGTATTCCCGTGCCTTGTTAGCCCTCCCCAAATGCATTACTTCTCCGGATTGAATTCCCTTTGCCTTTATTCAAGAAAGGAGGGAGAGAGAAAACAGGGAACTACAGGCCAGTTAGCCTGACATCAGTCATCGGGAAAATGCTGGAATCTATTGTTAAGGAAGTGGTATCAGGGCACTTAGACAATCATAGCATGATAAGGCAGAGTCAACATGGTTTTATGAAAGGGAAATCATGTTTGACAAATTATTAGAGTTTTTTGAGGATGTAGCTAGCAGGGTAGATAAAGGGGAACCAGTGGATGTAGTATATTTGGATTTCCAAAGGGCATTCGACAAGGTGCAACATAAAAGTTTATTACACAAGATAAGGGCTCATGGGGTTGGGGGTAATATAGTAGCATGGATAGAGGATTGTTTAACAGACAGAAAACAGAGAGTAGTGATAAACGGGTCTTTTTCAGGTTGGCAGGCTGTAACTAGTGGGGTGCAGCAAGGATCAGTGCTGGAGCCTCAGCTATTTACAATATATATTGATGACCTAGATGAAGGGACTTAGTGTAATGTATCCAAGTTTCCTGACAATACAAAGCTAGGTGAGACAGTAAGCTGTGAGGAGAACTCAAAGAGTCTGCAAAGGGAAGTAGATAGACTAAGTGAGTGGGCAGTAAGGTGGCAGATGGAGTATAATGTAAGGAAATGCGAGGTTATTCACTTTGGTAGGAAGAATAGAAACACAGAATATTTTTTAAATGGTGAGAAACTTTTAAATGTTGGTGTTCAGAGAAATTTGGGTGTACCCAGGTCTCGTTGCACTTCCCTTTTTCCCAATCTATTGCCGTTCAGATAATAATCTGCCTTCCTGTTTTTGCCACCAAAGTGGATAACCTGGCATTTATCCACATTATACTGCATCTGCCATGCATCTGCCCAATCACCCAACCTGTCCAAATCATATTGGAGTTTCTCTGCATCCTCCTCACAGCACACATGCCCATCCAGCTTTGTGTCGTCTGCACACTTGGAGATATTACATCTAGTTCCCTCGTCTAGATCATTAATATATATTGTGAATAACTAGGGTCCTAGCACCGATCCCTGCGGTACCCCACTAGTCACTGCCTGCCACTCGGAAAAAGACCCGTTTATTCCAACTCTTTGCTTCCTGTCTACCAACCAGTTTTCTATCCAAGTCAGTACCTTACCCCCAATCCCATGTGCTTTAACTTTGCACGCTAATCTCTTATGCGGGACCTTATCGAAAGCCTTCTGAAAGTCCAAATACACCACATCCACTGGTTCTCCCTTATCTATTCTACCAGTTACATCCTCAAAAAATTCCAGTAGATTAGTCAAGCATGATTTACCTTTTGTAAATCCATGTTGACTTTGTCCATCCTGTCACTGTTTTCCAAGTGCTCTGCTATTACATCTTTTATAATGGACTCTAGCATATTTGCCCACTACCGATGTCAGGCTTACCGGTCTATAATTCCCCGTTTTCTCTCTACCACCTTTTCTAAATAGTGGGGTTACATTAGCTACCCTCCAATCCATGGGAACTGTTCCAGAGTCTATAGAATTTTGGAAGACCACACCTGGAGTACTGTGCACAGTTTTAGTCTCCTTATCTAAGGAAGGATATACTTGCCTTGGAGGCGGTGCAACAAAGGTTCACTAGATTGATTCCTGGGATGAGAAGGCTGTCCTATGATGAGAGATTGTGTAGAATAGACCTGTACTCTGGAGTTTAGAAGAATGAGAGGTGATCTCATTGAAACATACAAGATTCTGAAGGGGATTGACAGGATAGATGCTGAGAGGTTGTTTCCCCTGGCTGGAGTATCTAGAACTAGGGGGCATAGTCTCAGGATAAGGGGTAGGCCATTTAAGACCGAGATGAGGAGGAATTTCTTCACTCAGAGGTTTGTGAATCTTTGGAATTCTCTGCCCCAGAGGGCTGTGAATGCTGAGTCTTTGAGTATATTCAAGGCTGAGATAGATTTTTGGACTCTAGGGGAATCAAGGGATATGGAGGTCAGGCGGGAAAGTGGAGTTGAGGTCGATGATCAGCCATGATCTTATTGAATGGCGGAGCAGACTCTAGGGGCCATATGGCCTACTCCTGTTCCTATTTCTTATGTTCTAATGTTTTCTGACCACCTGACCAGCCCATTGATATCTTCCTGCAGTGTACAGCTTTCTTCCTCACTATCAACCACATGGCCAATTTTTGTATCATCTGAAACTTCTTAATCATGCCCCCTACACTGAATTCTAAAATCACTGATATGCACCACAAAAACAAAGAACCTAGAACTGAGCCCTGCGGAACCCCACTGGAAATAGCCTTCCGGTCACAAAAACACCAGTCGACCATTACCCTTTGCTTCCTGCCACTGAGACAATTTTGGATCAAACTTGCCACTTTCCCTTGGATTCCATGGTCTTTTATTTTACTGACCAGTCTGCCATATGGGACCTTGTCAAAAACCTTGCTAAAATCCATGTAGACTACATCAAACGTGCTACCCTCATCGACCCTCTTTGTTACCTCCTCAAAAAATTCAATCAAGTTAGTCAGACATGACCTTCCCTTAACAATCCATGCTGACTGTCCTTGGTTAATCCGTACCTTTCTAAATGATGATTAATACCCTCAGAATTTTTTCCAATAATTTGCCCACCACCCAGATTAGGCTGACTGGTCTGTAATTACTCGGTCTATCCCTTTCTCCCTTTTAAAGCAATGCTACAACATTAGCAGTCCTCCAGCACCACACCTATAGTCAGAGACAATTGGAAAATGAGCCTCTGCTATACCCTCCCTTGCTTCTCTTAACAGCCTGGGATACATTTCATCCGGGCCTAACAATTTATCTACTTTCAAAGATGCTAAACCCCTGAATATTTCCTGTCTCACTATGTTTATCCCATCTAATGGCCCAAAAATTCATCCCGGTGCGCGAGAGTACGCACTGCAATTGCCGGTTTTCTGCATGCCCTGCGCATGCGCTGAAAACCGGCAATTGCTCTTTTGAAAAGGGGGCGGTTCCTCGGTGCATCGCGTGCGCGCTACAGGCTGCGCGCACGCTGTGCACTTCATGCTTTGGACGCGCAGGTAAGTACTGAAGATTTTAGAAATGTAAAAAGGAGGAGTAAGACCCACTTTTAACAAGGTAAGTAGTGAATTAAGTATTTTTTTGAATTTTTTTTTACAGGTATATCTTTTTTAGAGACTTTAAAGACAGGTAAGTTTATTTTTATAACTTTTTAAAAGATTTTAAATTTTTTCAAAAATTTAATTTTTTATTTAAAATGGTTAATTTATTTAACTATACTTATTTTATTAATGTGATGGTTTTTTTTTAAAATTTAATTGAGGTTTAGCTGTTATTTTGGGGGGGTGTAAGATTCATAGATTTCACAGCCGTGCTGTGAAACTTATGAATGGAAGATGGTGTGCTGCCATTGGCTCTAACTGAGTCACGTGATCCCACAGCTCGCACGAATTCACTACGCCGGTGGGATACGCAAGCACTGCCCGGCTGATGTCTGGAACATCAAGTTCGTGCGAGCTGGATCTGAAAAAGCACAAGCGAGGTGAGAGATCGCGGGGAAGGCTTACCCCCGCGGGAACAGAGCGAGATCAATTTCTGGGCCAATATTTCACACACCTCCTCCTTAACTATAATGGCTGCATCGTCCCTCCCTTATTTGAAGACAAACACAAAGTATTCATTAAGAAGCAGACCCACATCTTCCGCCTCCACACACAGGTTACCTTTGTGGTTTCTAATAGGCCCTACTCTTTCCTTATTTATCCTCTTGCTCTTTATATGTATTTATAAAACATCCTCGATTTTACTTGCCAATATTTTTTCATGCCCTCTCCTTGCTTTCCTAATTTCCTCTTTAATTTCACCCCTGCACTTTCTATACTCCTCTAGGCTTTCTGCAGTATTGAGTTCTCGGTATCTGACATAAGCTTCCCTTTTTTGCCTTATCTTACCCTGTATGCTCCTTGACATCCAGGGAGCTCGAGATTTAATTCTCCGCTCCACTCCCACTCTGTCCTGTCTGCTCTTGGCCTCTTACACTGTTTCAACGTAAGCTTGAGGAACAGCACCTCATCTTTCGATTAGGCACTTTACAGCCTTCTGGACTCAACATAGAGTTCAACAATTTCAGACCATAATCTCTGCCCTATTTTTTCACATGGCAGCTGTTGATGATTCTGCCATTCCCATTTACACCTCATCTAGACTTATCTTTTGTTTTTTTACCTGTCCCATTACTATCTGCTTTTGCTTTGTACTATCATACCTTTTCTCTTTTAATCACTCCTGCCTTCCACCCTATCACAGACCTTTTTTGTTCTTTCCTCCCTTCACCATTTTCCCTGCCCCTGCACTTGCTTAAAATCTGTTACATGTCTAACTTTATCCAGTTCTGACGAAAGGCCATCGACCTGAACATTGGCCCAGAAATTCGTCCGAATACGGGAGAGTACGCACTGTGTACTCACCCATATTCGGTCCCGAAGTGCCGGTTTCCTGCATGCACTGCGCGGGAAACCGGCACTTCCGATATTGCGAAGGGGGCGGTTCCTATGTGAACCGCATGCGCACTACAGGCTGTGCGCACGCAGCACACTTAGTTTTTTTTTCAGGTTTGAACGCGAAGGTAAGTGTTGAAGATTTTACACATGAAGAAAGGAGGCGTAAGACCCCCTTTTAACAAGGTAAGTAGTTAATTAAGTATTATTTTTTAAAAAATTCAACAGGTTTATCTTTTTTAGAGACTTTAAAGAAAGTTAAGTTTATTTTTATAACTTTTAAAAGAATTTAAATTTTTTCAAAAATTTAAATTTTTGTTTAAATTGGTTAATTTATTTAACTATAGTTATTTTATTAATGTGATGGTTTTTAAAAAAAATTTTATTGAGGTTTAGCTGTTCTTTTGGGGGCAAGTTGTATTCATAGCTTTGACAGCTCTTCCTGTCAAAACTATGAATGAAAGATGGTGTGCTGCCATTGGCTCTAACTGGCCCACGTGATCCCAGAGGTCGCATCGAACTAACTGCGCCTCTGGGACACGCACACACTGCGCGCCAGCACCAGGGAGAGGCCCAGGAACTGAAGTTCGTGTGGGCCAAAACCATAAAGGCAGGCGCGGAGTGCGATATCGCGGGGGATCCTTACCCCCGCGGCAACCATCGAAGTCCAATTTCTGGGCTATTAACTCTATTTCTCTCTCCACAGATGCTGCCTGACCTGCTGAGTATTTCCAGCATTTTCTGTTTTTATTTCAGCATTCCAGCATCCACAGTATTTTGCTTTTGTACATTTATTTTGGGTCAGTTTAATGAGAAACATTTGGTTGACGATTACAATTGGGGTTGAGTTTACCAATCTTAAGGGCATTTTAAAAGGACTCTACTTTTAGATGACCTTGCAATTCATGCAAATAAATGTTTGGCATTCTACCATAAGGTCATGAGTTAAGAACCTAGGGTGGCCTGTCAATCAAATTGTCCTTGGAGACAAGGATTAAAACTAAGTAAACAACACCTCAGCAGCAACAACTTTAAGGGGAGTTTTTCAGTCTCAGCTGTGGCATTGACCTGCACTCAGAGCACAGTGGAGACCGGAAAAATCAGCATAAAAGTAACATAAAACATAGATTGCGAAGAGCTTATCAAGTTCATTCCTTCCACAGATTGTGCATTACTTTTATCATAAACTCGACGCAACACATTTAATCGCTTATGGGAAATTTCTGCTGCTCTGCCCCATTCTTCCCAAACAAAACTTCAAAAGAGTTAAATTTAGCTTGCTTAAAAATACTGAAGTGATATTTCAGGGGCAATTTTCCAAATATATGCTGGAGGTTGGAACTTCACACAACACCAGTACATATTGGAAATTGTAGGCCACAACCCGTGATTTTCCAATAATAACTGCCAATCTGTAAGGTTCCCAAAACTACTCCTGTCTGTATAATCTCTATTGCTATACATTCTTACAGCTCTACATAGCTCATAACTGAAAAACCCTGGAAACCAAGTTTAGCTCCCATTCAAACTTCCTGCACTTAAAGGTTCACACCTTTTCATGAAGAAATGTTTGGCAAACCTTTTTTTAAAAACACAATGAAATAATTTACAATGTGTCCAAATACATCACTGAACCATTTGTGCAAGATATCTTCGAGACAAATTTGACTCAAAACCTCTTTCTCTTTTTCCTCCTCAAAAGGTTTGCCAAAAATTGTGCTCTTTAAGACTTAATTGGATTAGTTTCATCAGTTCTTGATTAAACCAATACATCTAAAAGATATTAAAAAATTGGCTAATTTCAATTCATCCCACTGAATCATACGTTTGCTGCTTGATACGTGCCTTCTGTTGCCTAGGTCCTAAAAGCTCTGGAATTCCCTGCCTAAACCTCTCCGCCTCGCTACCTCTCTTTCCTCCTTTAAGACGCTCCTTGAAACCTACCTCTTTGACCAAGCTTTTGGTCACATGCCCTAATTTCTCCTTATGTGGCTCGGTGTCAAATCTTTTGTCTTTTAATACTCCTGTGAAGCGCCTTGGGACGTTTTACTACGTTAAAGGCACTATATAAATACAAGTTGTTGTTGTTGTTGATGATAGGTCTTTTGTTTATAAACTAAAATGTGCTGTATTTTTGTTTTAAAAGTTATTTGGTTATATTGACCCCTTTCTGAAATGCCCATGTATCATTAAGAGTTAAGAAAAACAGAGCAAATACCGGATATCTGAAATTAAAAATTTAAAAAGCTGGAAAATCTCACCACTTTGCCGTGTATTTCCAGCATTTTCTATTTTCATTCCACAGGCATGGGGCAGCTCTCTGGAATTTATTACTAGCCATTCAAAGATGTACAGGAGCAACCCAAGATAACGAGCTCTCTTATTTCCCATCCCCCACCCCTTTCCTGTGTGGACGTGTATGGCCTCAGTTCAAAGCCACGGTCAGAAAACTAACAATAAGAATATATGAAAACATAAAATGAGAAGAGCCCAAAATGAATTATTCTGGATCTGCATCTCAAATATGAAAAAATCCAAACTAACAGTAGGGATATGCTACAAATCTCCAGGCCAGGATAAGAAGAACAATTTACTCTATGGATAGGAATAGTATGTTAGAAAAGGAAAGTTATTTTAATGGGAAACTTCATCAATCATGTATGAACTGAAAAATCCAAGTGGTTTAGTTTCTGTTTGTAAATTTAATGCATCATTGCTCCACGATCCAGCAGGTCAAAGAAGGTACAACAAGCAGTATTCATCTTGACCTGATATTTGCTAATGGCCCAGACAATATATAGGAAATACTACTCATAGCACCTTGGAAGATAGCACCCACAGAATGATTAAGTTCAACATGATTTGGCAGTCAGGAATACTCAAGACAGGAGTCACGTATGCAACTTTAAAAGGGCTAAATTCAAAGAAATGAGGGAACAGCTAAAGCAAATGGATAGGGGTAGGAAGGTCAACAATACTTTTGTAAAAGACAAAGAGGATTTTGTAGAAGATAAAGGATTAATGCCAAGCATGCAGGATAAATACACTTCTAAAACCAACAAATTCAGACTAAAAAACATGACCCTAAATGGATTAACAAACATATTAAAAGTGAAAAAATTGAAAAATTACAATTCCCGCAGGGTGGAGAAGGGGCATGGAGATCATAGAATCATACAATGATTACAGCACAGAAGGAGCCATTTGGCCCGTTGAGCCCGTGCCGGCTCTCTGCAAGAGCACTTCAGCTAGTCCCACTCCTCCGCCCTTTCCCCGTAGCCCTGTAAATTTTTTTCCTTCAGGTACTTATCCAATTCCCTTTTGAAAGCCATGATTGAGTCTGCCTCCACCATCTTTCAGGCAGTGCATTCCAGATCCTAACCACTTGCTGCGTAAAAAAGTTTTTCCTCATGTCGCCTTTGGTTCATGCTCTATTCATGCACCCACTTTAGGATTGTACCTTTTAGTTTATATTGCCTCTCCTCGTGCTTCCTACTAAAATGTATCACTTTGCACTTTTCTGCGTTAAATTTCATCTGCCACGTGTCCACCCATTTCACCAGCCTGTCTCTGTCCTCTTGAAGTCTATCACTATCCTCCTCACTGTTCACAATACTTCCAAGTTTTGTGTCATCTGCAAATTTTGAAATTGTGCCCTGTACTCCCAAGTCCAAGTCATTAATATATATCAAGAAAAGCAGTGGTCCTAGTACCGACCCCTGGGGAACACCATTGTAGACCTTCCTCCAGTCCAAAAAACAACCATTCACCATTACTCTCTGTTTCCTGTCACTTAGCCAATTTCGTATCCATGCTGCCACTGTTCCTTTTATTCCATGGGCTTCAACTTTGCTGGCAAACCTATTATGTGGCACTTTATCAAACACCTTTTGTAAGTCCATATACACCATGTCAACCACATTGCCCTCATCAACCCTCTGTTACCTCATCAAAAAACTCGATCAAGTTAGTTAAATACGATTTGCCTTTAACAAATCCATGCTGGCTTTCCTTAATTAATCCACACTTGTCAAAGTGACTGTTAACTTTGTCCCTGATTATCATTTCCAAAAGCTTCCCCACTACCGAGGTTAAACTGACTGGCCTGTAGTTGCTGGGTATATCCTTACACCCTTTTTTGAACAAGGGTGTAACATTTGCAATTCTCCAGTCATCTGGCACCATCCCCATATCTAAGGAGGATTGGAAGATTATGGCCAGTACCTCCGCGATTTCCTCCTTAACTCCCTCAGCATCCTAGGATGCATCCCATCCGGTCCTTGTGACTTATCAACTTTAAATTCAGACAACATTTCTAGTACCTCCTCTTAATCAATTCCTATCTCATCCAGTATCTCCACTACCTCCTCTTTCATTACGACTTTGGCAGCATCTTCTTCCTTGGTGAAGACAGATGCAAAGTACTCATTTAGTACCTCGTCCATGCCCTCTGCCTCCATGTGTAGGTCTCCTTTTTGGTCCCTAATTGGCCCCACCCCTCCTCTTACTACCTGTTTATTATTTATATGCCTATATAAGACTTTTGAATTCCCTTTTATGTTAGCTGCCAATCTATTCTCATACCTTCTCTTAGCCCTGCTTATTTTCTTTTTCACTTCCCTTTTGTACTTTCTATATTCAGCCTGATTCTCACTTGTGTTCTCAACCTGACATCTGTCATATGCCCCCTTTTTCTGCTTCATCTTACTCTCTATCCCTTTCATCATCCAGGGAGCTCTGGCTTTAGATGCCTGACCTTACCCCTCGTGGGAATGTACCTCGACTGTACCCGAACCATCCCCTCTTTAAAGGCAGCCCATTGTTCGATTGCCTGCCAATCTTTGATTCCAATTTACCCGGGCCAGATCTGTTATCGACCCACTGAAATTTGCCTTCCTCCAATTAAGTATTTTTACTCTAGATTGCTCCCTGTCCTTTTCCAAGCTAATCTAAACATAATGATACAATGATCACTGTTCCCTAAATGTTCCCCTACTGACACTTGCTCCATTTGACCCACCTCATGCCCCAGAACCAGATCCAGCAATCCCTCCTTCCTCGTTGGGCCAGAAACATACTGATCAGGAAAGTTCTCCTGAACACTTCAGAAATTCTTCCCCATCTCTGCCCTTTACACTATTACTATCCCAGTCTATATTTGGATAATTGAAGACCCCAATTATTACTACTCTATAGTACTTGCACCTCTCTGTAATTTCCCTGCAAATTTGCTCCTCTATAACTTTCCCACTAGTTGGTGGCCTATAGAATACAGCTAGTAGTGTAATGGCACCTCTATTATTTCTTAACTCTAACCAAATAGGTTCTGTCCTTGACCCCTCCAGGACATCGTCTCTCTCCAGCACTGTAACATTCTCCTTAACCAATACAGCCACCCCACCTCCTTTCTTTCCTTCCCTATTTTCCCTGAACACCTTATATCCAGGAATATTTAAAACCCAATGAACCAGGTCTCCGTTATCGCCACAACATCATATTCCCATGTGGCTATTTGCGCCTGCAGCTCACCAACCTTATTTACCATGCTTCGTGCATTTACACACATGCACTGTAAATCTCTCTTAGACCTTCTTGTATTCTCTGTTAGTCTGACCCCACCTAAAACCTTATTATTTCTTACTCTAGTGCTATCTGTCTCTCCCCATTCTTGGAGCACTTTGTTTCTCCTTTCTAATGCTACATCCTGGTGCCTATCCCCCTGCCAAATTAGTTTAAATCTTCCTCAACAGCACTAGCAATCCCCCCCCCGCGAGGACATTGGTTCCAGCTCTGTTGAGGTGCAACCCATCTGGCCTGTACAGGTTCCACCTCCTCCAGAACCGGTCCCAATGTCCCAGGAATCTGAAGCCCTCCCTCCTGCACCATCTCTCCAGCCACGCATTCATCTGCTCTATCCTCCTATTCTATACTCACTAGCTCGTGGCACCGGGAGTAATCCAGAGATTACTACCTTTGAGGTCCTGCTTTTCAATCTCTTTCCTAGCTCCCTAAAATCTGCCTGCAAGACCTCATCCCTTTTTCTACCTATGTCATTGGTACCGATATGGTCCACAACATCTGGCTGTTCACCCTCCCCTCTCAGAATGTTCTGCAGCCGCTCAGTGACATCTTTGACCCTTGCTTCAGTGAGGCAACATACCATCCTGGAATCATGTCTGCAGCCGCAGAAACGCCTGTCTGTTCCCTAACTATCGAATCCCCTACCACTATTGCCTTCCTGATCTTCCTCCTCCCCCACTGTACAGCTGAGACACCCATGGTGTCGTGGACTTGGCTCTGGCTGTACTCCTCAGACGAACCATCGCCCTCACCAGTATTCAGTACTGAGTACTGGTTGGAGATGAATATATAAAAATGTAGAAACACATTGAAAGGGTGATGAGAGGTGCAAAGAAGAACCTAGAGAAAAGCACAACAGCAGAGGCTAAACGCAACAGTAAGATATTCTTTTAATTACTACAACAATAAGAGGACAGTTAGACAAGGGAATAAAATACTTAGGGCTAGAAATTCCCCTCAAGCTCCGTTTGGGGCGCTAAATCAGAAAAGCTGGAAAAGTTAGCGCCAGGCGCTAACCTCTTCCAGCCTTTCTAAAATTCCCACTGATTGCTCCAAGAGGGAAGTGGAGCGCTAAATCAAGCACTCCACTTCCTTCTTGGAGCGCAAGAGGGGGGAAAGCTCAGACCCGGGGTGCACGGCTCAGCAGCGCCACGTGGCGCTGACGCGTTGCAGGGGCTCTTCCCTGAATTCAAGGGAAGGGCCCCATGCTGCAAACTCTGCAGTTTTTTTTAACTTACCTGCAGCACTGGGCAGCAGGGGTGTCGTGCGATCAGTGCACCAGAGTGCCGGGCTGACCAATCACGGCACGGATCCCGTGTCCAGAGCAAAAAAAACATTTTTCAAAAAAGCCGACATTTTTTTCAGAGCAGCCGGCCACCTCACCTTTAACTTCTGCCCCACTAGCGGCCGGCCGCCCTGCTCGCATCCCCTGCAACAGTCACTGCCATCACCAGTTGCTGCTGCAGGGGGCAAAGGGGAATTTTTCTGCCGAGGCGCTACCAGGCTGATGCGCCCGGAGATAAATTTGGCGGGAGGCGCGGTCAGCTCTGCGGCTGGGCGAAAAGGCCTTTGCGCCCCATTAGCGCCCCCCACGGGAGGCACAAAGGAGGGGAATTTCTCCCCCAAACAGGCTTGGAACCAAAGATAAACACAAAATAGTAAATATGCTGAATGATTACTTCCCCAAAATATTCACAAGGGAAAACATGATCAGTATGCCCTCCCGAAACAGAGATAATTTAAATAAAATCAATGACTGATATAAATCCTGGACAGGCTAAAAGGGCTCAAAATAAATAGATCCCCAAGCATAGATTGCTAAGCGAGACTAGGGCTGAGATTTCTGAGGCTCTGAACACTTGAGGTACCAGCAAACAAGAAAATGGTTAATCTGTACCCATATTCAAAATAGAGGGCAAAACAGATGCAAGCAACTACAGACCCATTGTTTTTACTTCCATTCCAAGTAAAATAATGGTATTGATTATGAGTAGTACTTAAGAACATACGAAATAGGAGCAGGAGTAGGTCATTCGGCCCTTCGACCTGCTCCACCATTCAGTAGGATCATGGCTGATCTTCTACCTCAACTCCACTTGCCTGCACTATCCACATATCCCTTGATTCCCTTAGTATCCAAAAATCTAGCGATCTCTGTCTTGAATACACTCAACGACTGAGCATACACAGCTCTCTGGGATAGAGAATTACAAAGATTCACAACACTTTGAGTGAAGAAATTTCTCCTCATCTCAGTCCTAAATGGCCAACCCCTCATTCTGAGACTGTGACCCCGAGCTCTAGACTCCCCAGCAAGGGGAAACATCCACCCAAGGGGAAACATCCTCCCAATATCTACCCTGTCATTTTTCAATGAGATCACCTCTCATTCTTCTAAACTCTAAGGAATATATGATGATGTGGAGATGCTAGTGTTGGACTGGGGTGGACAAATGTGAGAAGTCGCACAACACCAGGTTATAGTCCAACAGTTTTATTTGAAATCACAAGCTTTTGGAGCGCTGCTCCTTCATCAGGTGAAGTGAAGAGATGTATATCGGCACGGCATATATAGTCAGAGAACAATGCCAGATGATTAAAGTTAATCTTTCTAACTGCCCTTTATCACACCTCGGCAGAGAGATAATCACGGCAATCAAAGGTGTGGATGGTGTCCAAACAGGTCAGTCAGGAAAACATTACATATAGGCCTAGTCTACTCAATCTCTCCCCAGAGGACAATCCCCCCATCCCAGGAATCAGTCTGGTGAACCTTCGTTGCACTTCCTCTATGGCAAGTATATCCTTCCTTAGGTAAGGAGACCAAAACTGTACACAATACTCCAGGTGTGGTCTCACCAAAGCCCTATTTAATTGCACTAAGACTTCTAAGGGGAAAAATTCGGTTGCTTTGCACCTCCCGTTAGCGTTCTAAGAGGGCGCTAACGGGGCACAAAGCAACTAGCGCCCGGGCGCAGCGCCGCCAACACCTCCCGCGAAATTCAGCAGCGGTAACCGTTAACATTCCATGGCACTGTGCCACCGCCGATGTCGTCATCGCCGTGCGCAGCACCCCGCTCGCGCTCTTCAGTAGCGCCCTTGACTTACCGCCGGACACTATGTCCGACGGAGTCAGGGGGGTCTACCTGCGGCCAGGGCGGCGCTATTTAAAGGAGAGGTGCCGGGCGGCCATTTTTGTTGCTGGCCGCCTGCCAGCACCTGCCTCCGCTCCCGTCCCCAGCCTCCTGACTCACCCCCCCCCCCCCCCCGCCCTGCGGAGTGCCGGCTGCACTCCATGAGCCCGGCACTTCTCTTGAGTGCCGGGCACTTTTGCCGGCACTCCGATCCCTGGTGGCCCAGCTGGGCTCCGGGTCGCGCTGCACAAGGCCCCACCCCTTTAAAAAGGGGAGGAAGGCCTGCAATACCACGGTGCGACGTGCCGCAGCGCCGCGATATTCCCTCGCAGCGCCCCTAAGAGGGAGGCGGGGTGCTTCCAGTAGTGCCCCACTTCCCTCTTGGGGCGCTACCACTCAATTTCGGTCGCTTGGGTGCTAATTTTCCGGGGCGCTAAAAGTAGCGCCCTGGCGAAGTTAGCACCCCAAAGGGGGCGCAACTCAATTTTTCGCCCCTTTACTCTTATACTCCAATTCTTTTGTAATAAAGGCTAACATACCATTCGCTTTCCTAATTGCTTGCTGTACCCTGCATGTTAACATTCTGTGATTTGTGTACAAGGACACCCAGGTCCCTCTGAATACCAACATTTCCCAATCTCTCTCCATTTAAAAAATATTCTACTTTTCTATTTTTCCTACCAAAGTATATAACTTCACACTTCTCCACCTTATATTCCATCTGCCATGTTCTTGCCCACTCACCTAGCCTGTCTGTATTCCTTTGCAGTCTCTTTGCATCCTCCTCACAGCTTACTTTCCCACCTAACTTTGTATCATCAGCAAACTTGGATAAATTACACTCAGTCCCCTCATCTAAGTCATTAATAGAAATTGTAAATAGCTGAGGCCCAAGCACTGAACTTTGCAATACCCCACCAGTTGGGGACTCCTGACCTGAAATAGACCCGTTTATTCCTACTCTCTCTCTCTTTTCTGTCCGTTACCAATCCTCAATCCCTGCCAATATATTTCAGCCAATCCCATGAGCCCTAATTTTGTGTAATAACCTCTTGTGTGGCACCTCATCGAATGCTTTTTGAAAATCCAAATACACTAGATTCACTGGTTCCCCCTTATCTACCCTGCTAGTTACAATCTCAAACCTCAGATTTGTCAAACACGATTTCTCTTTCATAAATAAGTGTTGACTCTGCCCAATCACATGATTTTCTAAGTGTCCTGTTACCACATCCCTAATAATAGATTCTAGCATTATCCCTACTACTGATGTCAGGCTAAGTAGCCTATAGTTCCCTGATTTCTTTCTCCCTCCTTTCGTGAATAGCAGGGTTATGTTTGCTACCTTCCAATCAACAGGGACTGTTCTAGAATCTAGGGAATTCTGGAAGTTCAAAACTAATGGGCTGGATTTTCATTGACCTGTGGAGTCAGGTTTGGAGGCGTGTGGGGGGTTAAAGTTGCGGGGTCGGGGGTCCCGACCCCATCCCACCTCCACGCAATTTTGACAAAATCGGTCACGGAGTTCCCGACTCCGTCCCGCCTCCAAGAGGCGGGAGAGGCCATTAAAGCCCTTAACAAGCCCTAAATTGGCTCTGTAATGCCATTTTGAAACATTTTAGCTAGTTTAACCCTTTTCCGACGTGAAGTACGCCTGATGTGAAACACTCCAGTGAAACCTGGTGGGAGCACAAGTGGATAGCTGACTATCAGCTGCAGGTCCACTATTACAACGGAGAGGAGAGGTGGTAGTAGTAGTATTGTGATGAAGGTAGTAGTATTAGGTCTGAAAGTCGCCTTTGATGCTGCTGCATTGTCTTCAGAGACTGCCTGGCCTTGCTGTGAAAGGCCCTAGATGGAAAAAAAATTCAATCTGTCTCCGTCTCCGTCTCCGTCTCCGTGTCCTCATTTTGCATCCAGGTCCACTCACAGCAAAACCCAGACAGGTCCACTCACAGCAAAGGCCAGGCAATCTCTGAGACCAGGCAGCCTGCAATGATGACATCATCAGAGGCGACTTTCCCACTGAAACCACTAATTGGTTCATGGGTTCCCACATGCTGCAACTCAATTGCCCAATTAAGTGAAAATTGCATCATTCATCCACATTAATCTGGAGTCGGGGAACAACACGAAATGCAGGTAACCCGACCCCAACCCGACCCCAAGACAAAATCCAGCCCAATGCATGCACTATCACTGTAGGCACCTCTTAAAACCGTAGGATGTAGGCCATCAGGTTCAGAGGATTTGGTGATTTTTAGCCCCATTAATTTCTCTAGTACTATTTCTTTACTAATATTAATTTCTTTAAGTTCCTCATTCTCGCTAAACCCTTGGTTCCCCACTATTTCTGGAATTTTTATGTGTATTCTACCATGAAGACAGATACAAAGGGCAGGATTTTGTCCTGGGGTCGGGTTGGGGTCGTGTCATCCGCATTTCGTGTTGCCCCCCCCAACTCCAGATTAATGTGGATGAATGATGCAATTTTCACTTAATTGGGCAATTGAGTTCCAGCATGTGGGAACCCATGAACCAATTAGTGGTTTCAGTTTGAAAGTCGCCTCTGATGATGTCATCATTGCAGGTCAGAGACTGCCTGGCTTTTGAGAGAGAAAGAGAGAGAAAGAGAAAAAGAGAAAGAGAAAGAGAAAGAGAAAGAGTGAGAGTGAGAGTGAGAGTGAGAGTGAGAGTGAGAGTGAGAGTGAGAGATTTTTTTTTTCCATCCAGGTCCTCTCACAGCAAGGCCAGGCAGTCTCTGAAGACCTTCAATGCAGCAGCATCAGAGGCGACTTTCAGATCTAATACTACTACTACCTTCATCACATCTCCGTTGTAATAGTGGACCTTCAGCTGATAGTCAGCTATCCACTTGTGCTCCCGCCAGGTTTCACTGGAGTGTTTCACATCAGGCGTACTTCACGTCGGAAAAGGGTTAAACTAGCTAAAACATTTCAAAATGGCATTACAGAGCCAATTTAGGGCTTGTTAAGGGCTTTAATGGCCTCTCCCGCCTCTTGGAGGCGGGAACCCCGCGACTGATTTTGTCAAAATTGCGCGGGATGGAGTCAGGATGGGGTCGGGACCCCCGAATCTGCAACTTTAACCCCCCACATGCCTCCAAACCCGACTCCACGGGTCATTGAAAATCCAGCCCAAAGTATTTGTTTAATGTCTCTGCCATTTCCTTATTCCCATTATAATTTCTCCTGTCTCTGCCTCTAAGGGACCCATGTTCACTTTCACTAATCTCTTCCTTTCAACATACCTATAGAAGCTTTTACAATCAGTTTTTATGTCTGTTGCTAGTTTATTCTCATTCTCTTTCTTTATCAATTTCTTGGTCATCCTTTGTTGAATTTTAACATCCTCCCAATCCTCAGGCTTACTACATTTTTTTGGCAACATTATAAGCCTCTTCCTTTAATCTAATACTATCATTAACTTCTCTTGTTAGCCACGGTTGGACCATTTTTCCCATGGGGTTTTTATTCCTTAAGGGAATGTATATTCGTTGCGAATTATGAATTAATTCTTTAAATGTTTGCCATTGCTTATCTACCATCATATCTTTTATTCTAGTTTCCCAATCTACCTTAGCCAACTCACCCTTCATACCTACATAGGTTGCTTTCTACAGATTTAAGACCTTAGTTTCGGACTGAACTAAATGACCCTCAAACTAAATATAAAATTCTATCATATTATGATCACTCTTCCCCATAGCTCCTTTACTATAAGGTTATTAATTAACCCTTTCTCATTACACAATACTAGATGTAAAATAGCCTGTTCCCTAGTTGGTTCCTTGACATAACGATTCAGAAAACTATCTTGAATACATTCCATGAACTTGTCCTCTACACTATTGCTGCAAATTTGGTTTGCCGAGCCTATATGAAAATTAAAGTCCCCCATGATTACTGTATTACCATTTTTACATGCACCTCTAATTTCCTGATTTATACTCGACCCGATACTACAACTACTGTTCGGGGGCCTATAAACTACTCCCAGCAGTGCTTTCTGCCCCTTTTTGTTTTTTTAGCTCCAACCAAACTGATTCTACATCTTGATTTTATTAGCTAAGATCCTTAATTTCTACTGTATTTATTCCATCCTATATTATCAGGGCTACCTCTTCCTCCTTTTCCATTTTACCTAGCTCTTCTAAAAGGCAAGTATCTTGGAATATTTATAAAGGATAGGATTACATAGGATATATGGCACAGAAACAGGCCATTTGGCCCAACCAGTCCATGCCGGTGTTTATGCGCCACTCGAGCCTCCTCCCGTCTTTCCTCATCTATCAGCATAACCCTCTATTCCTTTCTCCCTCATATGGTTATCTAGCCTCCCCTTAAATGCATCTATACTATTTGCCTCAACTACTCCCTGTGGTAGCAAGTTCCACATTCTCACCACGCTCTGGGTAAAGAAGTTTCTTCTGAATTCCCTATTGGATTTCTTGTTGACTATCTTGTATTGATGGCATCTAGTTATGCTCTTCCCCACAAGTGGAAACATTCTTTCTGTATCTACTCTGTCAAAACCTTTCATAATTTTAAAGACCTCTATTGGGTCACCCCTCAGACTTCTTTTTTCAAGAGAAAAGAGACCCAGCCTGTTCAACCTTTCCTGATAGGTATACCCTCGCATTTCTGGTATCATCCTTGTAAATCTTCTCTGCACCTTCTCCAGTGCCTCTATATCCTTTTTATAATATGGCGACCAGAATTGTACGCAGTACTCCAAGTGTGGTCTAACCAAGGTTTGATACAAGTTTAGCATAACTTCACTACTTTTCAATTCTACCCCTCTAGAAATAAACCCTAGTGCCTGGTTTGCTTTTTTATGGCCTTGTTAACCTGTGTCGCTATTTTTGTGATTTGTGTATTTGTACTCCGAGATCCCTTTGCTCCTATACCCCACCCAGACTTGCACCCTCCAAGTAATAAGTGACCTCAATCTTCTTCCTACCAAAATGTAATACCTCACATTTATCTGTGTTGAATTTCATTTGCCAATTATATGCCCAGTCTGCAAGTTTATTAAGATCTTCCTGTCATTTGTTGCAGTCCTCCTCAGTATTAACTATCCCCCCCAATTTGGTGTCATCCGCAAATTTAGAAATTGTGTTTTTGATTCCAAAATCTAAATCGTTAATTCAAATTGTGAACAACAGTGGACCCAGCACTGATCCTTGTCGAATACCACTACCCACCTTCTGCCACTGTGAATAGTTACCCTTTACTCCTACTCTCTGCTTCCTGTCTTGAAGCCAGCTAGCTAACCATTCTGTTACATGTCCCCTAAGTCCACTTTCTCTGACCTTATTCAATAGTCTATGATGTGGTACCTTGATGAAGGCCTTTTGAAAATCTAGATAAATTACATCTACTACATTACCCTTGTCTATTCTTTCTGTTACCTCTTCAAAAAATTCAATGAGATTGTTCAAGCAAGACTTTCCCTTTTGAAATCTATGCTGTCTATTCCTTATTATATTTTTGGTTTCTAAATGTTCTTCTATTTTCTCCTTTAGTAGGGATTCCATTATATTTCCTACCACCAATGTTAAGCTGACTGGTCTATAGTTCCCTGGACATGTTCTATCTCTCTTCTTAAATATTGGTATTATGTTAGCTATCCACCAGGCCTCTGGTACTACACCTTTTTTAATGAATTATTAAATATATCTAGTAATGCCTCTGCTCTATCTCTTCCCTAGATTCTTTTAAAATGCATGGATGTAATCCATCCAGACTAGGGTTTTTTTCCTCTTTGAGTTTGATTAGTTTATTTAATATATCTCCTCTTTTTATTTTAAATGCAGTTATTTCATTATTAATCTCATGATCCAATGTCATGTCCACCTGTTCTATCTCCCTGGCTGACCTACATTGGCTCCCGGTTAAGCAGCGCCTCAATTTCAAAATTTTCATCCTTGTTTTCAAATCCCTCCATGGCCTCGCCCCTCCCTATCTCTGTAATCTCCTTCAGCCCCTCAACTCCACCCCCGCCACCCCCCCCCCCCACCCCGCACCCGGCCCCGAGATATCTGCGCTCCTCTAATTCTGCCCTCTTGAGCATCCCTGATTATAATTGCTCAACCATTGGTGGCCGTGCCTTCTGTTGCCTAGGCCCCAAGCTCTGCAAATCCCTGCCTAAACCTTTCCGCCTCGCTACCTCTCTTTCCTCCTTTAAGACGCTCCTTGAAACCTACCTCTTTGACCAAGCTTTTGGTCACCTGCCCTAATTTCTCCTTAGGTGGCTTGGTGTCAAATTCTTTTGTCTTATAAAACTCCTGTGTAGCGCCTTGGGACGTTTTACTACATTAAAGGCACTATATAAATACAAGTTGTTGTTGTAAATACCGAAGCAAAGTAATTATTTAATATTTCTGCCATCTCTCTATCACTGCCTGTGGTATTATCCTATCCATCCCTTAGTGGTCCGATTCCCATCGCGACCTTCCTTTTTTATTGATGTGCCTGTAAAATATTTTACTATTTTGCTTTATGTTCCTTTATAATTGAATTTCATAGTTCCTCTTTGCCTTCCTAATTTTTTTTTGACTTCTCTCCCAATCTCTTCATATTCTCCCTTATCATGCTGTCCATGTACTCAATGTATGCCTCGTTCCTTACCCTCAATTTTTCCCTTATGGCTTTATTCATCCATGGTGTCTTATTAGTGTTTAGCTTGTTCTTGTTTTTTAGCAGAATATATTTTTCCTGGACTCTGTTGAACACCGTTTTACATGTTTCCCATTGCTGTTCTACGTCACTGTTATCCATTTTTTTTCCCAAGTTATTTTCTCAGCCCCTCAAAATCAGCTTTTCTCCAATCTATTACGCTGGTCTTCGTCATACTTATGTCCTTCTCAATTATTATTTTAAAGCGTATTATATTATGGTCACTATTGCCTAGATGTTCCCCTACTTTTCCTTCTCTTATCTGCTCTGGTTCATTCCCCATTACGGGATCCAATAATGAATCCTCCCTTGTTGAGCTTTATACATATTGGGTTAAAAGGAGTTCTGTACACATTGTAGGAACTCCATTCCCTTATCCCCTTTACCTACCTCTTCTGTCCAAGTAATATCAGGGTAGTTGACATCCCCCATGATTATTATTCTATGTTTATTACTCATTTCCCTAATTTGCTTGCAAATTAGGTTCCCAACCTTGGTCACTCTGAAACCACGTCTCTGTAATGGCTATTCGATTAAACCCATTTATTTCTATCTGTGCTTTTCATTCATCTATTTTGTTGTGAATGCTTTATGCATTCAGATGTAGCACCTTTAGCTTTTTTATATTTTTCCCTGATGTCACCTTAGTCTCTAATGCTCTATTCCCTTTGTTAAGCTCTCTGTCCCTTCCTGACCCACTCTCCTTATTTTTACTCAAATCACTACTCTGCTCTACAGCCTTGAAATTTCTCATACTGCTTTTGAGTTTACCCTTTCCTGAATCCTCCCACCCCACCCCCTTCATTAGTTTAAAGCCCCATCTACCGCCCTAGTTATTCAATTCACCAGGACACTGGTCCCAGCCCGGTTTAACTGGAGCCCGTCCCAACGGAACAGCTCCCTCTTTCCCCAGTACTGGTTCCAGTGCCCATAAATCGAAACCCCTTCCTCCCACACCACTCTTTCAGCCACACATTTAACCTTCTAATCTGTTTGTTCCTCTGCCAATTTGTGCGTGGCTCAGGTAACAATCCAGAAATTATTACTTGTGAGGTTCTGCATTTTAATCTCAGGCTCCTCAAACTTTCCCAGCAGAACCTCATTCCTCGGTCTACCTATGTCGTTGGTTCCTATGTGGACCATGACAACTGGATCCACCACCGCCCACTACAAGTTCTTCTCCAGCCGTGAGGAGATGTCCTTAACCCTGGCACCGGACAGGCAACACAACCTTCGGAACTCCCGGTCGTGGCTACAGAGAACAGTATCTATTCCCCTGACGATACCGTCCCCTACAACTACCACATTCCTTTTCACTCCCCCTACTTGAATGGCCTCCTGTACCATGGTGCCATGGTCAGTTTGCTCATCTACCCTGCAGACTTTGCCCTCATCCACACAGGCAGCAAGAACCTCCGACCTCTTGTAAATTTGAGCATTATGTGTACAATAACAACTTAGTAAACAGCAGTCAAAATGGATTCAACAACAACAACAACAACAACTTGCATTTCTATACCACCTTTAACGTGGTAAAATGACCCAAGGGGCTTCACAGGAGCGTTATCAAACATTTTTTTTTAAGGAGCGTCTTAAAGGACGAGAGCGAGGTAGAGAGGCGGTGAGGTTTAGGGAGGGAATTCCAGAGTTTAGGGCCTAGGCAGCTGAAAGCATGACCTCCAACAGTGGAGCGATTAAAATAGGCCAGAATTGTAGAGCGCAGAGATCTCAGAGGGTTGTAGAGCTGGAGGAGGTTACATAGATAGGGAGGGGTGAGGCCATGGAGGGATTTGAAAACAGGGGGGAGAATTTTAAAATTGAAGTATTTTAAAATCAGAAGGTAAGTTCCTGCCTGACCAACCTTCTAAACTTTTTCGAGGAAGTGACAGCCCAAGTGGACTGTGGAAAGCCTTGATGATATACCTGGACTTCCAAAAGGTATTTAACAATGTTCCACATGAAAGACTATTCGCTAAGTTCAAAGCTGTAAGGATCAATGCATTGAATGGACTTCCAGGAAGAACAGTGGAAACTGTTAGATACTAAAATTGGGGAACTTGAGAGGATTTTTCTGGATGGATACACTAAGATCAGCTGAATGGACATTCTCATCCATAACTGTTTTGCGATCTTGTCCTGTGATCATGCAATTCAAATGAGACCCTAACATCAAAATGTTTTGGGCCTCTCATTCGTGCCTTCAGGTGGGCGTTCCAATCACTCTGCCGACCACCCATCTGATGTGCACCACACATTAAAATCAACCCCATTGTATACATCCATGCTCTGATACAGTGCAGAGATCCAGAGTCTTGGACCACCATGTAATGACCAAACCCTCTCATGGTAACGAATTTTGTCAAGCATCCAATAATAAACGTAATTTTCTTTTAAGTATAATTATTCCTATCTTTTCCCAATTGCAAATACAATTCTACTAATTGTTTATTCATCCACCAGAGTAAATAGACTGTAAGCTCCTTAGGATGTGTTAATCTTCTATTATCATCAATTTAAAACAGCATTTTCCCATTGGTATGGTTTTGTACAATAGTATACTTTATTTCGTTTCCTTTAAAATATATCTCTCGCAAGATAAATGTTTATAAATAAATAAAATATTTTCTACACTAAACAAAAATGGATCACATTATAAAGATATTTTTAAAATTCAGACAACAGGAAAAACATTTGGGTCATTGAGCATTTCGCACAGCTTGGGGGACAAATTCATGTATCGACCATTTTGGGGCGCTAACATCGCCTGGGCGCAAACTTTAGCGCCCGGCGCTAATTGCGACCACAAAATTCAGTTTTAGCGCCCCTAGAGGGAAGTGGAGTGCTAAATCATAACAGGAGGGAGCAGCAATGCATGGGAGGAGGTCATGCGGAGCTGCACCCCCTTACACAGCTGGAGGAGCGAGTGCGCAGCATCATCGCGGCCCAGGTCATGGGCGCTGTGGCAGTCGGAGAGGTCAACCCTCTTGGGGACAACAACGGTATGTTCATCACCTCGCCCTCTTCTCTCATACCACTTCCCCCTCACAACACAAGCCTTTTCCACTTTCCACCTAAGTGTACTGTCTCCATTCCTTGCTCCCTTCCTGCCCCCCTCCCATAGAACAGTACAGCACAGTACAGGCCCTTCGGCCCTCGATGTTGTGCCGAGCATTGTCCGAGACCAAGATCAAGCTATCACACTCCCTATCACTCTGGTGTGCTCCATGTGCTTATCCAATAACCGCTTGAAAGTTCCTAAAGTGTCCGACTCCACTATCACAGCAGGCAGTCCATTCCACACCCCAACCACTCTCTGAGTAAAGAATCTACCTCGGACATCCCTTCTATATCTCCCCCCATGCACCTTATAGTTATGCCCCCTTGTAACAGCTGCCTCTACCCGAGGAAATAGTCTCTGAACATCCACTCTATCTATCCCCCTCATCATCTTATAAACCTCTATTAAGTCGCCTCTCATCCTCCTCCGCTCTAAAGAGAAAAGCCCCAACTCCCTCAATCTTTCCTCATAAGACCTCCCCCCCAAACCAGGCAGCATCCTGGTAAATCTCCTTTGCACTCTTTCAATGCTTCTACGTCCTTCCTATAGTGAGGTGACCAGAACTGCACACAATATTCCAAATGTGGTCTCACCAAGGTCCTGTACAGTTGCAGCATAACCTCACGGTTCTTAAACTCAAACCCTCTGTTAATAAACGCTAACACACCATAGGCCTTCTTTACTGCTCTATCCACTTGAGTGGCAACCTTCAGAGATCTGTGGATATGAACCCCCAGATCCCTCTGCTCCTCCACGTTCCTCAGAACCCTGCCATTGACCCTGTAATCCTTATTCAAATTTGCCCTACCAAAATGAATCACCTCGCACTTATCAGGGTTAAATTCCATCTGCCATTTTTCGGCCCAGCTCTGCATCCTATCAATGTCTCTTTGCAGCCTACAACTGCCCTCCACCTCATCCACTACTCCACCAATCTTGGTGTCATCAGCAAATTTACTGATCCACCCTTCAGTCCCCTCCTCCAAGTCATTGATAAAAATCACAAACAGCAGAGGACCCAGCACCGACCCCTGTGGCACACCGCTGGTAACTGGTCTCCAGTCCGAAAATGTTCCATCCACCACCACCCTCTGCCTTCTATGAGTTAGCCAGTTACTTATCCAATCGGCCAAATTTCCCTCTATCCCACATTAAACCCACTCTTGTGCCTTAATGCTTTCAGATAATCAGCCACCATCTGACCAGTCTGTCCCTCAGCCTCCCAGTGGCAGCGATGCGGGAGAGGAGGAGGAACACCAAGCTGGAGCCTCACTTCCTGTATCTCCCGAGGGCGAGACACCCGATAATGGGGCCATGCGGTTGCTGGAGGGGAGCAGAGGAAATGGCTTTGATGTGGGTGAAGCTTCGAGACCCAGCGGGCTGCAGCAACGCCATGGGGAAAGGGAAGCTCGGGGGCCAATTCCCCGGAGGATGAGTGCGCGCACGAGTTCTGCTGCACAGCACTCAGATGAGGACCTCGATGTCGAGGCGATGACCACACAGGCGATGAGCATGCATACTGAGCTCATGGGTGCCAGAGAGCATGGATGCACTGTCTAGGAGCGTGGAGAAGTCCGCCTCCAGCATTGCTCTCATCTCTGCGCAAACCTTCGAGCCCATCCTTGGCACTTTGCAGAGGATGGTTGACTCGCAGAGAGACCGTGAGGACCCAGACCTCATGCCGCGTGTTATGGGTGAGGTGGCAGCAGCTATTGCAGCACAGGCCAAGGCAACACAACGGCTTAGTGCTGTAATGGAGTCAGTGGTTGGTGGCATCCAATCTCAGACTGCTCTCATGCAGTCTTAGATTGATGCCACGCAAGCGCTGACTGCTGCCATCATCGCTAGGTCACCCACTGTCCACCGGGGATCTCATGGTGCCGCAGCAGGCCAGCAATCTGTGCTCGAGCAGATTGCTCCGGATGCTGAGGTTCTGCCCAGGGGTGTGGCAGTGTGTCGGTCGAGCGGGAAGGTGCTGTCCTCTCTCAGGATGACAGCATTCCTGCCCGCACCACTGCCACTCCGCCATTGCACTTGCCGCAGCCTGTAACCCTGCCATCCCAGACTGCTGTCACCCATGCTGAGTTGGTGCAGTCTGCAGCAGGGCCTTTCAGGTCCAGAGCTGGTCAAGGGCGTCCTGCAAGGCCATCTGCAGTCTCTGGCTCCCAGACTCGGCAGCCTTCCGCCAGCCTTGCTGCAGCCACTGGGGCTACATTACAGAGGAGCAGTAGAGTTGGGAGGGGGGAATTGCAAAGAAAATAAAGACTTGCATTTATATAGCGCCTTTCACGACCACCGGACGTCTCAAAGCGCTTTACAGTCAATTAAGTACTTTTGAAGTGGAGTTGCAATATGGGAAACGCAGCAGCCAATTTGTGCACAGCAAGCTCCCACAAACAGCAATGTGATAATGAGCAGATAATCTGTTTTTGTTATGTTGGTTGAGGGATAAATATTGGCCAAGGCACCAGGGATAACTCCCCTACTCTTCTTTGAAATAGTGCCATGGGATCTTTTACGTCCACCTGACAGAGCAGATAGGGCCTCAGTTTAACGTCTCATCCGAAAGGCAGCATACTCCAACAGTGCAGCATTCCCTCAGTACTGCACTGGAATTTCAGCCTAGCTATATGTGCTCAAGTCCCTGGAGAGGGACTATGAACCCACAACCTTCTGACTCAGAGGTGAGTGTGCTTCCAACTGAGCCACAGCTGACACCTAAAGGGGAGGGAAATCATTGAGGAAGGCCCAGTAAATAAAATGTTAATAGCAAATGGGGAGAGTGTGTGTACAAAAGTTGGTGTGTTTGTAAATATATTGTTCACTTTGGTAAGAAATAGTTCTGTTTGCTAAGAACCAGTTGTGTTTGTTCATAAATTGTTGTGTTTGTTTATTATTGGTTGTTTGATAAGAGAGAGTTGTGCAGTATAATAAATGTTTATTTCGATGTAGCAAATCTTGTGATGTTTCTCATTTGAGCTTTGCCCAGTCATAGGGGCTGTGAGCTGCCTGTAATGATGTGGTTGTTCTGCGCAAATGTCATGTGCTAGCTCATTTATTGGAAGCGCTGTGTAATGTGGCGTTCACGAATGGCCCTTGCTGAAGCAACATTGAGTGGCTCCCTCCTACGTTGGTGCTGCTCCCCCTCCTCTTTATCCTCCTCCTCCTCCACCTCCTCCTGTCCCTCTTCCTCCTCCTGAGGTGGACCTGCAATCCCTGGTGGTAATGGCTGGGCCCTCAGAATGGCCAGGTTGTGCAGCATGCAGCACACAAAAATGAAAACTGAGACTCGATCAGGGCAGTACTGCAGAGCACCTCCAGAGCAGTCAAGGCAGCGGAACCATTGCTTTAGCACGCCGATAGTTTGTTCGATCAGGTTCTTGGTGGCACTATGGCTCTCATTGTATGTGTGCTGAGCAGGAGTGTTGGGGTTGCAGAGGGGTGTCATCAGCCAGGTGGTGAGTGGATAACCCTTGTCTCCGAGCAGCCAGCCACGAGCTTCATGTGGTGGTTGGAACAGTTCTGGGACACCAGTCTGTCGCAGGATGAATGCATTGTGGCTGCTGTCAGGATAGCGGGCATTGACGGCAAGGATGTGCTTTCTGTAATCGCACACCAATTGCACGTTCAGAGAGTGGTAGCCTTTGCGGTTGTGGAACACCTCTGCATTGTGATGAGGTGCCCGCAATTCCACGTGGGTGCAGTCAATGGCGCCCTGAACCATGGGGAAGCCCGCTATCCTTGCAAAGCCACATGAGCGTTCATGGTTTATCCCTGGTCATGGGGAATGAGATATACTTCCTTCTCCTTCTGTACAGAGCATCTGTGACCTCCCGGATGCAACAATGGACAGCGAACTGTGAAATGTTTGCAATATCCCCAGTTGAAGCTTGGAAGGAGCCGCTGGCATAGAAATTGAGAGCGACTGAGACCTTCACTGCCACTGAGAGAGACGTCCTGGTCCTAAGCTGAGGCTGGAGCTCTGGCTGCAGGAGGTGGCAGAGCTCTGTGACCACCTCCTTGCTGAAGCGGAGCCTTCTAAGGCACTGCTCCTCTGAGAGATGAATGCAGGAGAACTGCTCCCGGAATACCCTGGGAGAATAAGGTCTCCTGTTGAGAGCCCTGTTGGCCCTCCTCCCTCTGGCCACGTTTTCCAATCTTTCTCTCTGCCTCCGATGGTGAAGCTGGAGGGCGAGGTCCCGTGCCAGTACAGCCCCCATTAAGTGTTGGAAATGTTGCAGTATCAAAAGTAAGACAAATGAACCTGATAAATTTTTGTCAGGAGCAAAACTCCTTCAAGCAGTAAAACCTCAAATGGGTCAAAACGCCTGTCTGCTTCTGTCAAAGTGAGAAGGCAGCATTGTTGGCCGACAAAAAAAAAGTATGTCTACGCCTTTAAATAGCGCTCCTGCAACTCCCAGCCGACAGCAAACCGCCTCCTCTACCCGTCATTCCTAAAGGCAGGTGCTGAGGCAGGGGGCGAAAATGAATTTCTGGTCCAGGGGGCTACGGGGACGATGCGCGGCTCGATGACATCACGATCTCCGTGCGCAGGAGATCGTGGCAGTAATGTTTAGCGTCACTGGAAACCGGCAGGTGAATTTCGGCGGTGGCGCTAACATTGCTGCATCCGGGCGGTAAGCCCCGGAGGCACTAACGGGAGGCGCGAACCAACCGAATTTCTCGCCCCTTATTTCTCAGACCAACTAAAGTAAATCAAAGGTCACCATAACTTCCCATATTTCACAAAATTAGAGAAGAAAAATAAAGCACGAGAATGAACAAGTTTAAATGTTTCTTGTACATGTGTTTAAATTTAAAATGTAGTCATGTTCATTAAGTTACATATCAGTCACTGATAACTTTACCCCTTCAAAATTTAAAAGTTGATTTCAATGCATTTAACTTGAAATTATTAAATGCCTAGATGATTACCTCACCTAATTTTATTATGTGTAGTTCTTTTCTCTCTACCAGATATTATTTGCATATTAGAACCACAGCATAGTGGTTATGTTACTGGGCTAGTAATCCAGAGGCCTGGACTAATGATCCGGAGACGTGCGTTCAAATCCCACCACGACAGCCGGGGAATTTAAATTGAATTAAATAAATCTGGAATAAAAAGCGCGTATCAGTAATGGTGACAATGAAACTATCAGACTGCCGTAAAAACCCATCTGGTTCACTAATGGAAGGAAATCTGCCGCCCTTACCTGGTCTGGCCAATATGTGACTCCAGACCCACAGCAATGTGGTTGACTCTTAACTGCCCTCTGAAATGGCCTAGCAAGCCACTCAGTTGTAACAAACCACAACGAAAAACAATAATAACAATAAAACTGGATGGACCACCCGGCATCGGATACAAAAGCAGCACACCCAGCCCAGTCGACCCTGCAAAGTTCTCCTCACTAACATCTGGGGATTTGTTCCAAAATTGGGAGAGCTGTCATAGTCATACTCACAGAATCATACTTTCAGCCAATGCCCCAGACTCCTCCATCACCATCCCTGGGTATGTCCTGTCCCACCGGTCCCAGAGATGGCAGCACAGTGGTATACAGTTGGGAAGAGTGGCCCTGGGAGTCCTCAACATTGACTCCGGCTCCAGCCCCCATGAAGTCTCATGGCATTAGGTCACGCATGGGCAAGGAAACCTCCTGCTGATTACCACATACTGCCCTCGCTCAGCTGATGAATCAGTACTCCTCCATGTTGAACACCATTTGGAAGAAGCACTGAGGGGAGCAAGGGCACAGAATGTACTCAGGGTGGGGGACTACAATGTCCATCACCAAGAGTGGCTCGGTAGCACCACTACTGATCGAGCTGGTCGAGTCTTGAAGGGCACAGCTGCCAGACTCGGTCTACGGCAGATGGTGAGAGAACCAACACAAGGGAAAAACCTACTTGACCTCGTCCGCACCAACCTACCTGTTGCAGATGCATTTGTCCAGGACAGCATTGGTAGCAGTGACCACCACACAGTCCTTGTGGAGACGAAGTCCCATCTTCACACTGAGGACACCCTCCATCGTGTTGTGTGGCACTATCATCGTGCTAAATGGGATAGATTCAGAACAGATCTAGCAGCTTAAAACTGGGCATCCATGAAGCGCTGTGGGCCATCAACAACAGCAGAATTGTATTCCACCACAATCTGTAACCTCATGGCCTGGCATATCCCTCACTCTACCATTACCATCAAGCCAGGGACCAACCCTGGTTCAATGAGGACAGCAGAAGAGCATGCGAGGAGCAGCACCAGGCGTACCTAAAAATGAGGTGCCAACCTGGGGAAGCTGCAACACAGGACTACATGCATGCTAAACAGCAGAAGCAGCATGCTATAGACAGAGCTCAGCAATCCCACAATCAACAGATCAGATCAAAGCTCTGCAGTCCTGCCACATCCAGTCATGAATGGTGGAGGACAATTAAACAACTAACGGGAGGAGGAGGCTCCATGAATATCCCCATCCTCAATGATGGCGGAGCCCAGCACGCGAGTGCAAAAGACAAGGCTGAAGCGTTTGCAACCATCTTCAGCCAGAAGTGCCGAGTGGATGATTCATATTTACCTCTTCCTGAGGTCCCCACCATCACAGAAGCCAGTCTTCAGCCAATTCGATTCACTCCACGTGATATCAAGAAATGGCTTAGCGCACTGGATACAACAAAGGCTATGGGCCGCGCCAACATCCCAGCTGTCATGCTGAAGACTTGTGCTCCAGAACTAGCCGTGCCTCTAGCCAAGCATCTATCCGACAATGTGGAAAACTGCCCAGGTATGTCCTGTCCACAAAAAGCAGGACAAATCCAATCCGGCCAATTACCGCCCCATCAGTCTACTGTAGAATAGAGCTTATCTGTATGATTTGATAATGTTTTAAATGTAATGCTTTTCTTAAAATTACTATGATATATAATAATGTATGTTAGAAGCATAAAACCTCTGTTACAATATGTATAACCTGAGTTAAAAAGACACAAGGCTGAGAAGCAAAGCATGATGGTAAATTATGCCAACTTGATGTAATTCTGCAAAATGGTCTGTTAGGAAAACAGGGAGATAGTGGGGAACAAGAAATTCAGCAAAGTTGCAAAAGAAGATAGGGGGCTGAAGACAGTCACCACTCCCTATTTCTCAAAAATGCAGAACCAGCTAAACAATGAGCTGATTAAGAAGCAAAAAGACATCTGTGAGAACTTAGTGTGAAGGTTGTTCTCAGATAAGGATAGCTTGGTATGAGGAGTGAGGGTGACTAAAATAACAGATACTAGACAGTTAATGAAGGCCACATAGGCACAGGGGAGAAAAAGGTATAAATGAACAGTTATTGAACACTGAAGGCAGCGTGAAACCAGAGGAAGAGAAAACTTCAGTCAACAGAACACAGCAAGACTAAGAAAAGAGACCGCGCTGCAGTCACTCGGTGGGCACGCTACTGCGGTTTCAAGGAACGGATTGCGACTATGATCTTGTTAAGTATTACTTCTTTGTACTAGATGTAAAGTGCTTCATAAATCTGTTATACTTATACCTGTACCAGGAGTGGTTTGTTATAGCCACGGACAATTTAAATATAAATTACGGATCTTACAGATCTTACAATCTTACACTACTCTCAATCATCAGCAAAGTGATGGAAGGTGTCGTCGACAGTGCTACCAAGTGGCCTTTACTCACCAACAACCTTCTCACCGATGCTCAGTTTAGGTTCCACCAAGACCACTCGGCTCCAGACCTCATTACAGCTTTGGTCCAACATGGACAAAAGAGCTGAATTGCAGAGATGAGGTGAGAGTGACGGCCCTTAACATCAAGGCAGCATTTGACCGAGTGTGGCATCAAGGAGCCCTAGTAAAATTGAAGTCAATGGGAATCAGGGGGAAAACTCTCCACTGGCTGGAATCATACCTAGCACAAAGGAAGATGGTTGTGGTTATTGGAGGTCAATCACCTCAGCCCCAGGACATCGCTACAGGAGTTCCTCAGGGCTGTGTCCTAGGCCCAACCATCTTCAGTTGCTAATCAATGAGCTTCCCTCCATCATAACGTCAGAAGTGGGGATGTTCGCTGATGATTGCACAGTGTTCAGTTCCATTTGTAATTCCTCAGATAATGAAGCAGTCCATGCCCGCATGCAGCAAGACCTGGACGACATTCAGGCTTGGGCTGATAAGTGGCAAGTAACATTCACGCCACACAAGTGGCAGGCAATGACTATCTCCAACGAGCGAGAATCTCACCATCGCCCCTGACATTCAACAGCATTACCATCGCCGAATCCCCCACCATCAACATCTGGAGGGTAACCATTGACCAGAAACTTAACTGGACCAGTCACATAAATACTGTGGCAACAAGAGCAGATCAGAGGCTGGGTATTCTGCGACAAGTGTCTCACCTCCTGACTCCCCAAAGCCTTTCCACCATCTACAAGGCACAAGTCAGGAGTGTGATGAAATACTCTCCACATGCCTGGATGAGTGCAGCTCCAACAACACTCAAGAAGCTTGACAGCATCCAGGACAAAACAGCCCGCTTGATTGGCACCCCATCCACCACCTTAAACATTCACTCCCTGCACCACCGGCGCACCATGGCTGCAGTGTGTTCCATCTACAAGATGCACTGCAGCAACTCACCAAGGTTTCTTCAATAGCACCTCCCAAACCCGCGACCTCTACCACCTAGAAGGACAAGGGCAGCAGGTGCATGGGAACACCATCACCTGCAAGTTCCCCTCCAAGTTACACACCAACCTGACTTGGAAATATATCGCTGTTCATCATCGCTGGGTCAAAATCCTGGAACTCCCTCCCTAACAGCACTGTGGGAGTACCTTCACCACACAGACTGCAGCGGTTCAAAGAAGGCAGCTCACCACCACGTTCTCAAGAGCAATTAGGGATGGGCCATAAATGCTGGCCTTGCCAGCGACGCCCACATCCCATGAATGAATTTAAAAAATATTGTCTAGCTATTTTGTTAGCTCTATTTGCTAGACAGGCTCTGTCAAGTGGGATTGAACTAGTCCACAGCTCATTCATTTGAATGGTATTACAGACATCCCAAGGGAACACTGAAGATCACAATGCTTCACAGTGCCACATCCCATACACTAATTATTTTCACAGCAGTTGACACCAAGAATAACTGTTCTCAGAGCCATATGGCATGATTAGATTGAATCCCAACATATTACCTTTCTACAGTTCAGGCCATCTAGTTTATTGTAATACACAAAAATTAAATCATAGATTGAGTGCCACATCAATGTGACTGTAGTTGTACATTGCAATATTTTAATAAAATAAAAAAGGTCTACTTTCCGAATTGCACAAATACCTAATCTAGGTTTCAGGTATTAGATAAACAGAATTCATGATATCTCATTTCTTACATATTCCTCACAGATTTATTTAACATTTTTGAATGCAGCAAACATATAACAGCCTTGAAGATGCCAATTTGAATAGGTACGTACTTAGATTAAGTAATTCTTATCAGCTACACAATTGTACTCTGTGGTGACCAATTTATAGAATAAACCATTTTAGTTATAAAGACAGGACTTTAATTACAGAATCAGCATCTTGAATAAAACATAACATTTGTAATAATGTAATTAATTGCAACAGAATTCTATTTATTCTATCATAGTTTAATGTCAACTGGACTCTATAGAAGAAATATGGCATTGCAGCAAAATGAAAGCAAGGAAAGGGAAAAAAATACATGAGAAAAGGAAAAGGAGTTTCATTAAATATGAATCTAAGAGGTATTTGAAAAGTTCACTGCCAGTTTGTACAAAATAAATACAAGCATAGTTTACAAAACTCAGAAAATTCTAACCCAAAGCCCACATTGTGTATTTTAATTAATTAGATATGAGAAAGTTTTATATAGTTTCTAAAAATATAGTTTGGTTTCTACGTTGTCATTTTGGGTCTGCCGGTATAGATGGCAACAAAATTCTGCAGGATGCCAATGTTGTGTCATCCAATTATATGAATAAATTCTGTGGGTAAATACATGGTGTGATGTGGTAAAGAGCCACACAAACACAATTGTCTCAAGTTGAATCCCTGGTCTGTGTTGAGACAGCTGATCTCAGCCTGGGTTAACACTTGAGATGTTTCAAATGGCCTCATTGGTCTCACTGCCAACAAGATCAGGCTCAATGTTTCCCAATGTCAAATAACCTGCTGATACTCACTATCCAGGCTCAAAAATGAAAGATGGGTCAGTGTGGGAGATACCAGAGGATTGCCAATTACCATGAAACTGCACTTCAGTTTGAACCAATACCTCAGAAGAGGAGGGGCAAAGGAATAAAACTGAAAAAATTACTTTGGGAATGTTTTCTACTTTTAGAACCTAGGGTGTTAATCTCAACATTTCTTGTAATGGCAGTGAATAAAATTGTAATTTCTTCAGTTTTCCATTGCATGAGTTCATTCTGTACAAATTTGTAACCCTGGTCAGCAGAAACCTGGGCATTTAACACCCACCTACATTAATGTTCATTTCGTGCCTCTCAATTAACGGCCAATGTCATGGCATTACAACCAAAATATTTGCCCTCAAGTATGGAATCAATCTCTGAGTTTTGAAATCAGAAACAAAAAGTAAATTGGAATTCAAGTTTTAGAAATTGTGGGGAGAATTTTAACATGGATAAGCAGGTGGGAGTGGGTGCGGGGGGGTTAAATGGCCAAAAATTCGAGGCGTGTCAAGAAGCCGGCTCCAACCCGCCGACTTCCGCGTTTTAACCGAGGTTGGACAAGGGGCGGGCAGCCAACCCACTCCCAGGAGGCGGGTTAGTATCTTAAATATGTTAAGTAGGTTGGAAGCCTCGAAGTTAACCTGCTGTGCAGGTTTTACTGTGGCCATCAGGGTTTCCTGGGCGTCAGGAAGGCCAGCCGCTGCAGAGAGGCGAGGACAGCCTCGGGGAGCACTCCTTTTGGGCCAGGAGGAGCAGGAGTGCTTCCTCCCGGCCCACCAAGTCATAGTCAAAGGGGGAAAAATTCAGTTGGTTGCGCCTCCCGTTAGCACCTCAAGAGGGCGCTATTGGGGCGCAAAGCAAATAGTGCACGGTCGCGGCGATGTTTGCGCCGCTCGCGAAATTAACTAGACATTTTGCGGCGGCGCTAAACACTAGCGCCACGATTCCCTGCGCCGGCAGATCGTGACGTCAGTCGAGTGCGCAACGCCCCGGTAGCGCCCCGGAGCGGATATTGAGTGGCGTTCGCTGCCTTACCGCCTGCCGCTAGCAACGACAGGTTGAGGGGAGCGTTTTGCAGTCAGGAAGGGACTGGGGGAGCGCTATTTAAAGGCGAACGCTTCCTGCCTTTTTTTGTTGGTGACATTTTTGCACCAAGCATTCTGAGAGAGAGAGAGACTTCTGGAGAGATTCAACGCTGTGTGAAGGAGTTTTAGGTACTGAGCAGTACTTTGCTGGTTCATTTTGATTTGCCCTTCCTTGCATCTATTTAGAAGAGATTGTGGGGGCTGCACTCTGAGCTCTTTTCCTGGTTGTCTCCATTGTTCTTTCCAGCAGATTTGATGTACAGGTCTCTCCAGGCCGAGATTCAAGGCTACAATGAGCAGGATGTGGATGGAGAGCAAGATCAACCCTCCCCTTTAAGAACTGGCCGGCGCCATTGTGTCTCTGTTCCATTGCTGACTGACATCACATGAGCTTCGCCAGCGCTCTGAGTTAGCGCCTCGCTCCTCGGCCTTTGTGCCTTAAGACAGGTGTGAAGCACCTGATTTAGCGCTCCAATCACCTCCAGGGACGATAAAAGCCAAGTTTGCAGTCGGGGGCGATAATTAGCGCCAGGCGCTAATCTTTGCGCCCAGCCGATAATTGCGCCCCAGATGGGGTGATACTGAATTTTTCCCCCATAGAGTCATAGATTTATATAGCACAGAAAGAGGCCCTTCGGCCCATCGTGTCCGCGCCGGCCATCAAGCCCTATCTATTCCAGATTCCAACCGCCCTCTGGGTGAAAAAGTTTTTCCTCAATTCCCCTCGAAACCTCCTGCCCCTTACCTTGAAACTATGCCCCCTGGTTAATGACCCCTCTACTAAGGGGAAAAGTTCCTTTCTATCTACCCTATCTATGCCCCTCATAATTTTGTACACCTCAATCAGGTCCCCCCTCAGCCTTCTCTGCTCTAAGGAAAACAACCCCAGCCTGTCCAGTCTCTCTTCATAGCTGAAGCGCTCCAGGCCAGGTAACATCCTGGTGAATCTCCTCTGCACCCTCTCCAATGCAATCACATCCTTCCTATAGTGTGGCGACCAGAACTGCACACAGTATTCCAGCTGTGGCCTAACTAGCGTTTTGTACGGCTCCATCATAACCTTCCTGCTCTTATATTCTATGCCTCGGCTAATGAAGGCAAGTATCCCATATGCTTTTTTAACCAGCTTATCTACCTGTCCTATTGCCTTCAGGGATCTATGTACATGCACACCAAAATCCCTCTGATCCTCTGTCCTCCCTAGGATCCTATCATTAATTGTGTATTCTCTTGCCTTGTTAGTCCTCCCAAAATGCATCACCTCACACTTTTCAGGGTTAAATTCCATTTGCCACAGTTCTGCTCATCTGACCAACCCATCTATATCATCCTGTAGCCTGAGGCTTCCCTCCTCGTCATTTACCACTCCACCAATTTTTGTGTCATCTGCGAACTTACTGATCATACCTCCGACATTCATATCTAAATCATTAATGTACACTACAAACAGCAAGGGACCCAGCACCGATCCCTGCGGTACACCACTGGACACAGGCTTCCAGTCACAAAAACAACCTTCGACCATCACCCTCTGCCTCCTGCCACTAAGCCAATTTTGGATCCAATGTGCCAAATTGCCCTGGATCCCATGGGCTCTTACCTTATTGACCAGTCTCCCATGCGAGACTTTGTCAAATGCCTTACTGAAGTCCATGTAGACTACATCAACTGCACTACCCTCATCCACACACCTAGTCACCCCCTCGAAAAATTCAATCAAATTGGTTAGACATGATCTCCCCCTGACAAAGCCATGCTGACTATCCTTGATTAATCCTTGCCTCTCCAAGTGGAGACTAATTCTGTCCCTCAGAATTTTTTCCAATAATTTTCCTACCGCTGATGTTAGGCTCACTGGCCTGTAATTCCTTGGGTTATCCCTACTACCCTTCTTGAATAATGGTACTACGTTAGCTATCCTCCAGTCCTCTGGCACCTCCCCTGTGGCCAGAGAGGTTCTGAAAATTGGTGTCAGAGCCCCTGCAATCTCCTCCCTTGCCTCACACAGCAGCCTGGGATACATTTCGTCTGGGCCTGGGGATTTATCCACTTTTAAGCCCGCTAAAACTGCGAGTACCTCCTCCCTCTCAATACTAATTTGTTCAAGTATATCACAATCCCCCTGCCTGATTTCTATGCCTACATCGTCCTTCTCCATAGTGAACACAGATGCAAAATATTCATTTAAAACCTCACCCACATCTTCCGGCTCTACACACTGATTGCCACTTTGGTCCCTAATGGGCCCTACTCTTTCCCTGGTTATCCTCTTGCCCTTAATATACTTATAAAACACCTTGGATTTTCCTTTATTTTGCCCGCCAGTGTTTTTTCATGCCCCCTCTTCGCTCTCCTAATTTCTTTTTTAAGTACCCCCCCTGCACTTTCTATACTCCTCTAGGGCTTCCACTGTTTTTAGTCCTTTGTATCTGCCAAAAGCCTCCCTTTTTTTCCGAATCCATTCTTGTATATCCCTTGACATCCAGGGTTCCCTGGGCTTGTTGGTCCTACCCTTGACCTTTACGGGAACATGTTGGTGTTGTACTCTCTCTATTTCCTTTCTGAAAGACTCCCACTGCTCTGATGTGGATTTTCCTACAAGTAGCTTATCCCAATCCACTTTGGGCAGATCCTGCCTTATCATATTAAAATCGGCCTTCCCCCAAATTAGAACCTTTATTTCCGGTCCACCTTTGTCCTTTTCCGTGACTACCTTTAATCTCACCAAATTATGGTCACTGTCACCAAAAAGCTCTCCTACTGACACTTCTACCACTTGCCTGGCCAAATTCCCTGCAAGCTCCCCCACAATCAGACCGCTGCTCCACACAAGCCCCCTGGCGGGATCAGACCTACCCCCACCCCCTCCGGGGTCCGGGATCGGACACCCCTTGGATCGGACCAACCCCCCCATCCCAAATGGTCGGGGATTGGACCTATCCAGTCCTGCGGCCTCCTCCGGAGCATTCCCCGCCTGACTGGAAGCTAAGCCTACCAATCAGGCTGACTTCTGGGCAGGGAACCTGTCAATGACGCAAGATGCATGCTGTGGAGTTAAATCTCCACAGCATGCGGTGAAACCGAGACTTCCGGGTTTCCCGCACACTACCAGACCCCCCGCAACACCCTGCGCCCCTCCCGCTTCCAGCGCGTCGATAAGTAAAAGTCCCCCCTTAAATTGCTGGGGAAGCACGCGTGGAGGACTGCTGGGTTAGGGGCGGAACCCATCATCAATGACCCTGACCCCATCAAAAAGCTCAGGGTCAAGATATTTTAAATATTTTTGCTGGCACACATACCATTTACGTATGAGCAGGAGCAAAGGAATTTCACTGTCGCACCTTGCTGCAGCATAAGCAGATCTGCTGGGCTCCAGAAGTAACAGTTCAATTTTTTTTTTTAAATATCCTCTTGACTTCTTTTGCTGGTACCCTAAACTAATCAGTCTCTAATCCTATGGCCGGAATTTTTACCTTGGAGTCGGGTCGGGTGCGTGCAGGCCACATAGCGGGTCGGGAACGCGATGTTTTGAGCAGCGTGTTGTTCAGAGTGACTTTAACTTAATGGCCCCAATTAAATGACTCATGCGCAATTCCCAGCCCTAGTAAATGGTACGGGTCTGATGACGTGATGGATGACTCATTTCCAGCGCCGATATTTAAAGCAGCTTTGCATTCAACTCATTTGAAGTGGAACCTGACAAACAAAGGTATTGTTAAAAAATGGCAAGGATGGATAGCCAAAGGCAGAAGGTTGAACAATGATTTCTGGACACATCCCTGCATACTCTGGTGGAGGCAGTCAGAGCACGCAGGGAGGTCCTCTTCCCTGCTGATAGGCGAAGGAGACGTCCACGAGAGACCAAAAGAGCCTGGCTGAATATAGCTGAGGAGGTCAGCAGCAGGGATATGGTGAGGAGGACCTGGATCCAATGCAGGAAACGATTCAATGATATCATGTGGTCAGGAAAGGTGAGTGAAATGCCACAATCACCTTCATGCTGATATAAAGTCATAGATAGAGTCATAGGGCTGGATTTTCATTGACCCGTGGAGGCGGGTTTGGAGGCGTGTGGGGGGTTAAAGTTGCAGATTCGGGGGTTCCGACCCCATCCCGCCTCCATGCCAGTTTCTCTGGCGGCGGGTACCCGACCTGTGCTGGGACACGCCTCCCCGAGGCGGGAAGGGGATTAGTGACAATTAACAGGTAGTTAACAGGCAGTTTTTTGCCTAATCCCTATTTTAATGGCTGAAATGTGGGCTTCCCGACAGGTGCCAACCACGCCAAGTTAGCGAGGTGGACCGTGGGTCTGCAGGGGTTGGAGGGGTCGATCTGTCCAGTGGCCAGGTGAGTGATGGGTGCATGTGTGCAGAGGTAAGTGTGTAAGGTAAGTGTAAAGTGTGGAAAAATGTTTTACTTACCTTAACTTCCTCCTGCAGGTATCAGCCTTTCAGTTCTCGGGAGTCAGAAATCTCACCGGCACAGAAAGCAGAAAGGCCGTGGTGCTGTGAAAAGTTTCAGCCTCTGTTTTCTGTGCTGGAATGATTTCTAACTCAGCCTGAGAGGAAGGACTCAAGTTAGAAGACAAATTGTCAGTGTTTGACAGCTTCACAGAGCTGTCAAACGCTGATATTTCATCTGTCAAAAGCTCTTGACAGATGAAATGTCAATCTGTGACGTCACCTGTTGCCGGGTGGACCTTAATTGGCCTGCTGAGCTCACTGGGCGGGCTCAACAAGGTCAATCAAGGGAAAATACAGTGGGTTGGCCACAAGTCGATGGAGGCGGGTCTACAACCCAAAAAGTGGGATTCCCAACTCCATCACGTCCCCAGTATCAAAATCCAGCCCATAGAGTTATACAGCACAGAAAGAGGCCCTTCGGCCCATCGTGTCGGTGCCAGCCATCAAGCCCTATCTATTCTAATCCCATTATCCAGCACTTGGTCCGTAGCCTTGTATGCTATGGCGTTTCAAGTGCTCATTTAAATGCTTCTTGAATGTTGTGAGGGTTCCTGCCTCTACCACCCTTTCAGGCAGTGAGTTCCAGATTCCAACCACCCTCTGGGTGAAAAAGTTTTTCCTCAAATCCCCTCGAAACCTCCTGCCCCTTACATTGAAAATATGCCCCCTGGTTATTGACCCCTCTACTAAGGGGAAAAGTTCCTTTCTATCTACCCTATCTATGCTCCTCATAATTTTGTACACCTCAATCAGGTCCCCTCTCAGCCTTCTCTGCTCTAAGGAAAACAACCCCAGCCTGTCCAGTCTCTCTTCATAGCTGAAACGCTCCAGGCCAGTTAACATCCTGGTGAATCTCCTCTGCACCCTCTCCAATGCAATCACATCCTTCCTATAGTGTGGCGACCAGAACTGCACACAGTATTCCAGCTGTGGCCTAACTAGCGTTTTGTTCAGCTCCATCATAACCTCCCTGCTCTTATATTCTATGCCTCGGCTAATGAAGGCAAGTATCCCATATGCCTTCCTAACCACCTTATCTACCTGTCCTGCTGCCTTCAGGGATCTAAGTACATGCACACCAAGGTCCCTCTGATACTCAGTCCTTCCTAGGGTCCGACCATTCATTGTGTATTCTCTTGCCTTGTTAGTCCTCCCAAAATGCATCACCTCACACTTTTTAGGGTTAAATTCCATTTGCCACTGTTCTGCCCATCTGACCAACCCATCTATATCGTCCTGTAGCCTGAGGCTTCCCTCCTCGTCATTTACCACTCCACCAATTTTTGTGTCATCTGCGAACTTACTGATCATACCTCCGACATTCATATCTAAATCATTAATGTACACTACAAACAGCAAGGGACCCAGCACCGATCCCTGCGGTACACCACTGGACACAGGCTTCCAGTCACAAAAACAACCTTCGACCATCACCCTCTGCCTCCTGCCACTAAGCCAATTTTGGATCCAATGTGCCAAATTGCCCTGGATCCCATGGGCTCTTACCTTATTGACCAGTCTCCCATGCGGGACTTTGTCAAAAGCCTTACTGAAGTCCATGTAGACTACATCAACTGCACTACCCTCATCCACACACCTAGTCACCCCCTCGAAAAATTCAATCAAATTGGTTAGACATGATCTTCCCCTGACAAAGCCATGCTGACTATCCTTGATTAATCCTTGCCTCTCCAAGTGGAGACTAATTCTGTTCCTCAGAATTTTTTCCAATAATTTCCCTACCGCTGATGTTAGGCTCACTGGCCTGTAATTCCCTGGTTTATCCCTACTACCCTTCTTGAATAATGGTACTACGTTAGCTGTCCTCCAGTCCTCTGGCACCTCCCCTGTGGCCAGAGAGGTTCTGAAAATTTGTGTCAGAGCCCCTGCAATCTCCTCCCTTGCCTCACACAGCAGCCTGGGATACATCTCGTCTGGGCCTGGGGATTTATCCACTTTTAAGCCCGCTAAAACCGCTAGTATCTCCTCCCTCTCAATGCTAATTTGTTCAAGTATATCACAATCCCCCTGCCTGATTTCTATGCCTACATCGTCCTTCTCCATAGTGAACACAGATGCAAAATATTCATTTAAAACCTCACCCACATCTTCCGGCTCTACACACTGATTGCCACTTTGGTCCCTAATGGGCCCTACTCTTTCCCTGGTTATCCTCTTGCCCTTAATATACTTATAAAACACCTTGGGATTTTCCTTTATTTTGCCCGCCAGTGTTTTTTCATGCCCCCTCTTCGCTCTCCTAATTTCTTTTTTAAGTACCCCCCCTGCACTTTCTATACTCCTCTAGGGCTTCCACTGTTTTTAGTCCTTTGTATCTGCCAAAAGCCTCCCTTTTTTTCCTAATCCATTCTTGTATATCCCTTGACATCCAGGGTTCCCTGGGCTTGTTGGTCCTACCCTTGACCTTTACGGGAACATGTTGGTGTTGTACTCTCTCTATTTCCTTTCTGAAAGACTCCCACTGCTCTGATGTGGATTTTCCTACAAGTAGCTTATCCCAATCCACTTTGCTAAGATATCATCCCTTCTTACTGCAGTAATTGACTCCTTGATTAATATTGTGACACCCCCTCCTCTTTTACACCCCCCTCTGTTTTGCCTGAAGATTCTATACCCCGGAATATTGAGCTGCCAGTCCTGCCCCTCCCTCAACCATGTCTCTGTGATACTCCCATGTGTTCATCAACACCTTCAATTCATCTGCCTTATTCGTAAGAATCCTTGCATTAAAATAAATGCCATCCAGCCTTGCCATACTCCCTTGTGCCACTACATATTTGCTCTGCCTTCCAGACTGACTTGTTTTTTACTCTATATTACGCCTGTCAACACGGGAATGGTAGCGTAGTGGTAATGTCACTGGGCGAGTAATCCAGAAGCCGAGACTAATGATCCAGAGACATGAGTTTAAATCCCACCACGACAGCTGAGGAATTTAAATTCAGTTAATTAAATAAATCTGGAATAAAAAGCTAGTATCAGTAATGGTGACCATGAAACTACCGGATTGTTGTAAAACCCCATCTGGTTCACTAATGTCCTTTAGGGAAGGAAATCTGCCATCCTTACCTGGTCTGGCCAATATGAGACTCCAGACCCACAGCAATGTGGATGACTCTTAACTGCCCTCTAACTGCTAAGTCACTCAGTTGTAACAAAACCGCTACGAAACATAATAAGAAGGAAACCGGACGGACCACCCGGCATCGAACTCAGCACCGGCTACGGACACGGCAACGGCACACCAAGCCCAGTCGACTCTGCAAAGTCCTCCTCACCAACATCTGGGGACTTGTGCTAAAATTGGGAGAGCTGTCCCACAGACTAGTCAAACACAGCCTGACATAGTCATACTCATAGAATCATACCTTTCAGCCAATGTCCCAAACTCCTCCATCACCATCTCTGGGTATGTCCAGGGGTGGCAGCACAGTGGCATCCTGAGTTAAGTGATCCCACAATCAACGGATCAGATCAAAGCTCTGCAGTCCTGCCACATCCAGTCGTGAATGGTGGTGGACAATTAAACAACTAACGGGAGGAGGAGGCTCCATGAATATCCCCATCCTCCATGCTGATGGAGCCCAGCACGCGAGTGCGAAAGACAAAGCTGAAGCCTTTGCAACCATCTTCAGCCAGCAGTGCCAAGTGGATGATCCATATCGGCCTCGTCCCGAGGTCTCCACCATCACTGAAGCCAGTCTTCAGTCAATTCGATTCACTCCACGTGATATCAAGAAACGGCTGAGTGCACTGGATACAGCAAAGGCTGTGGGCCCCAACAACATCCCGGCTGTCGTGCTGAAGACTTGTGCTCCAGAACCAGCTGCGCCTCTAGCCAAGCAGTTCCAGTACAGCTACAACACTGGCATCTATCCGACAATGTGGAAAACTGCCCAGGTATGTCCTGTCCACAAAAAGCAGGAAAAATCCAATCCGGCCAATTACCGACCCATCAGTCTACTCTCAAGCATCAGCAAAGTGATGGAGGGTGTCATCAACAGTGCTATCAAGCAGCACTTACTCACCAATAACCTGCTCACTGATGCCCAGTTTGGGTTCCGCCAAAACCACTCGGCTCCCGACCTCATTACAGCCTTGGTCCAAACATGGACAAAGGAGCTGAATTCCAGAGGTGAGGTGAGAGTGACTGCCCTTGACATCAAGGCAGCATTTGACCGAGTTTGGCATCAAGGAGCTCTAGTAAAACTGAAGTCAATGGGAATCAGGGGGAAAACGCTCCACTGGCTGGAGTCATACCTAGCACAAAGGAAGATGGTTGTGGTGGTTGAAGGTCAATCATCACAGCCCCAGGACATCGCTGCAGGAGTTCCTCAGGGCAGTGTCCTAGGCCCAACCATCTTCAATTGCTTCATCAATGACCTTCCCTCCAACATATGGTCAGACATGGGGATGTTCGCTGATGACTGCACAGTGTTAAGCGCCATTTACAGCTCCTCAGCTATTCACAACGACTGAGCCTCCACAGCCCTCTGGGGTAGAGAATTCCAAAGATTCACCACCCTCTCAGTGAAGAAATTTCTCATCTCAGTCCTAAATGGCCGACCCCTTATTCTGAGACTGTGACCCCTGGCTCTAGATTCCCCAGCCAGGGGAAACATCCTCCCTGCATCTACCCTGTCAAGCCCTGTAAGAATTTTGTATGTTTCAATGAGATCACCTCGCATTCTTCTAAACTCTAGAGAATATAAGCTTAGTCTACTCAATCTCTCCTCATAGGACAATCCCCCCATCCCAGGAACCAGTCTGGTGAACTTTCATTGCACTCCCTCTATGGCAAGTATATCCTTCCTTAGGTAAGGAGACCAAAACTGCACACAATACTCCAGGTGTGGTCTCACCAGGGCCCAATATAATTGCAGTAAGACATCTTTACTCTTGTACTCAAATCCTCTTGTAATAAAGGCCAACATACCATTTGCTTTCCTAATTGCTTGCTGTACCTGCATGTTAACTTTCTCTGATTTGTGTACAAGGACACCAGGTCCCTCCCTCTGAACACCAACATTTCCCAATATCTCTCCATTTAAAAAATACTCTGTTTTTCTATTTTTCCTCCCAAAGTGGATAACTTCACATTTCTCCACGTTATATTCCATTTGCCATGTTCTTGCCCACTCACTTAGCTTGGCTATATCCCCTTGATGCCTTCTTGCATCCTCCTCACAACTTACATTTTCACCCAGCTTTGTATCATCAGCAAACTTGGATATATTACATTTGGTCCCTTCATCCAAATCATTGATATAGATTGTGAATAGCTGAGGCCCAAGCACTGATCCTTGCGGTACCCCATTAGTTACAGCCTGCCAACCCGAAAATGACCCGTTGATTCCTACTCTCTGTTTTCTGTCCGTTAACCAATCCTCAATCCATGCTAGTATACTACTCCCATCCCATGAGCCCTAATTTTGTTTAATAACCTCTTGTGTGGCACCTTATCGAATGCCTTCTGAAAATTCAAATACACCACATCCACTGGTTCCCCCTTATCCATTTTGCTAGTTACAACCTCAAAAAACTCTTAACAGATTCGTCAAACAACTCTTAACAGATTCGTCAAGCATGATTTCCCTTTCATAAAACCATGTTGACTCTGCCCAATCCTATTATTATTTTCTAAGTGCCCTGTTACCACATCCTTAATAATAGATTCTAGCATTTTCCCTACTACTGATGTCACTCTGCCTTCCCAAGCATACTCCTGCACATCATTCCTCACACCAACATACCTTGCAAGTCCACCCATCCCTCTCTCTCTATATACGTACTCACATCCCCATCTGACTAACCAACCCTCACACTCACCCTCATCCTAATGCAATCATAGCAATTAACACCACACAAGGAGGCAATTCAGCATTGGCACCACAATCCCTCATAGTCACCCTCTACAGATGTAACCCATCCATTTCTTACACTCATTCCATCACTCTCACTCAAATTTCTCTTCTTTCCCTCCTTGCAGGAGAAAAGAGCCCAGAACATGTGGGAGAGACAGAGAACCGGAGATGCTCCTCCAATCTTCACCCAACTAACACCGGCAGAGGAGGGGGCTGTGGAGATCTCGGGAGTTACAGAGATGCTGGCGGTGAGATGGGGAAAGGGGGACATCCCAGCAACCTGGTGACAGAATCACATCTCATAACACCACATGGCATACAACAGTCTCTCATATGGTGACTGATGTCAGCAGCCAGTGAAATGCCATCATGTGCATAATGGTAATGTTACGCATTCTTACTATAACACTTCTAATTCATCTCTTTACTCTCCCACAGGTCCATCAAGTCCCCCCACCTTCCCCCCCCCCCCGCCCCCCCCACTGTCCAGCCCGTGGAGGAAGACGACTCCTCCGAGAAGCCTCCAGCTTCTGAGGGTGCACCGTCAGCAGACCCAAGCGTTCCCAGCACCAGCGCAGATACGCACACCTCGGTGGGTCCTTTGCGTCATAGAGTAGAGTTGTCACCTTGTGTCTCACAATTCACAAGTGAGCAAGAGCAGGTGGTGCTGACAGGGAGAGCAGTGGACACTCCAAGCTCTGCTGAGCTGCATGCAGATGCTGAGTCTCGGGGGCCATCGAGAAAGAGGGTGAACTTGGAAGGGCAGCAACAATTGCATGAGGCTCTGGCATCTTTTGCAACCGCGATGTCTGCAAATGTGCAGAGAATGGAGGAGTCCATCTCCAACATGAGCACCACCGTGTCGCAGGCGATGGCGACGATGTGCTGTTCCATGGAGCAGCAAATGAGCACAGGCTAGCTGTGGACAACAGATGGCAGGCACTCATAGACATCCTCTCAAGAAGGGATGTAAACGTAGACTTGGGTGTTCATCGCCCCACTGCTGTGCAGCAAGGTGCTCTCCAGCTCCTTGCTAGCAGGGAAGTGCGGGTGGCCCATGAGAGGGATGATAGTGAGAGGGGACATGGAAGTGGGGGCTCTTCTCAAAGTGTTCACACTTCTCGCCTGTTGCCTCCCCCTCAGTCAGAGCCCCACATGCTTGCTTGGATCCCAATGGCCGAGTCTACCCCTGCACAGTCGAAGGAGGAGCAGACTTTGGCAGGGCCATCACAGGCTCCAAAACCCAGAGGACGTCCGCCAAAAGTGTCTAACGAGTCGCAGCAGGGAAGTGAGCAGCCTGCCTCTACTTCTGCTGAAGCCACAGAGGTTGCACCTCATAGAAATATTTGGAAAAGAAAAATGACACAAAAGTAGATGCACACGGGTATATGAAAAAATGTTAGTGTTAAGTTTCAGTTATTTTGATGACACACGTAAATGTTTTTCTTTGCACCACTTTTGGGTCTTGTCCATTTTTGCCTCAAACCTTGGAAGTGGCTTTGTCACTTGGAGTGAAAGGTAAGATATTACTTAACCTCGAGCATTGGGGCTTTGGGTGAGAGGAATGACTTGGTCATTATAGGGATGCTTTATGGTTTTGTTGTGGGGGGGCGAACTTAGTACAGCATGTGGAGCATTGGAGCAAGTTAAGTAAATCTGGCCATGATGAGGCCATCCCAGGTGTCCTGGGCAGCAATGTGCCATCTGGACCTCAGGTTCCTCCTACTCCTCGTCTTCCACCTACTCCTTCTCTGAAGAGGCTGTGCACTCTGTGCCTTGCTCCTCCTGTAGCTCCAATCTTCGCTGCTGCACTATGTTGTGCAGCGCGCAGCAGATGACGATGATTCTGGAGACCCTGGCTGGTGCGTACTGAAGGGCTCCTCCAGATCTGTCAAGGCATCTGAAGCGCATCTTCAGCATGCCTATTGTTTGCTCTATGACACATCTGGAGGAGATGAGGCTCTCATTATAACGTCCTCAGCCTCAGTACTTGGTGTCCTCAAGGGTGTCATGAGCCACGTCTTCAGTGGCTAGCCCTTTTCCCCAAGCAGCCAGCCGGTAAGTCTGTTTGGAGGTGCAAAGAGCTGAGGGAGGGTGGACAGCACAGAACAAAAGAGTTATGAAAGCTGCCAGGGAATCTGGCGCACATATGCATAATCATCTTTTTATGGTTGCAGACGAGCTGCAGATTGAGGGAGTGGAAGTCCTTTCGGTTCACAAACACTTCTGGGTGACGATGGGGGTGCCTTCATGGCCACATGTGTGCAGTCAATGATGCCCTGCACCTGTGGGAATTCAGGCAGAGCCTCAAAGCCGAGCACCCACTCAGTAACACTGGCCTCATCAGTGGCAAAGTTGATATAATTGGCTGACTTGTGAAACATGGCATCGGTCACCTGGGTGATGCATCTGTGGGCGCCCATCTGCGAAATCCTGCAAATGTCTGCTGCAGATCCCTGGAAGGAGCCCGAGGTGAAGAAGTGGAGGGTGGTGGTGACTTTGACAGCCACTGGTATCCACCAGGACCTCTGGGCAGCAGGTCTTGTTCCAGCAAGCTACAAATGTCTGTGATGACCTGGCACAATAGCCTGAGCCTCCTGAAGCACTGCTGCTCAATCATTTTGAGGAAGCTCAACCTCTGCCTGTATATGCCTCCGGTGCGCTGCGGCCCTGTGGTGCCCCCCTCTCTCCTGTGGAGCATCAGGTTGTTGAGAAGGCTGCTGTTGTGGTTGTGGTTGCTGCTGGTGTGGCTGGTGGTGGGGCTCATCTTGACCCGATTCTGAGGACCAAGGTGAGACAGTATAAATGGCACCCGTGTGGATGTAGTAGATGGCAGGTAAAGTGGAGATCAGAGGGCCAATCCTTCAATGCTGTGATAGTGAGTAGCAATGTGGTGAGAGTAGCTGCTGAGGTTTCAAAAATGAACTGCAAGCTGCAGACGCCCAAATCTGTGGACAAAATGGAGTCAGCAAGAGCCTTTTCATGATGCAAATAATGAGGTGTAATGTTGCAGTATTTATGTGCTTTTCCAGCTGTCAATGAATGAACTCGCCAATGGCCACTGAGCTTCCGCCTCCCCTTCATAGGCGAGGTACCCGACTTCTGTGAATCCCGTGCTCCTGCAGCTAAAGTCAAAAGCTGCCGTTAAAATCACTCTTAGAGGTCTTTCAACAAGCACTTAATGATTTCAATGAGGCCACCTGCCTCTGTCGATCGGGTCCGTGTCGCGCCTTCAAAGTCATTAGAGTTAAATTTGCCAGGCGGCAGGATGATGCCGGGTTCCCGATGCGCTCGCTATTTCTGGGATTTTTTACTGCCGACCTGTCCCCAAACCTGCATGCTCAGCAATGGGAAAATTCCGGCCTATGTATTTCGGAAACTGACCTTTGAATTTTTCAATTCCCAGAGGCATCCCTGGCATTCAGCTTCTTAAAGGTTTAAATGAGGGAAATATGTTGTATATGCCTTTCACATCCTCAGTCAATGATTTACTGTTGTTATTTAAGCAAACACAGCAGCCAATTTGCACACAGCAAATAAGATAAATGGCCAGTTAATTTGATTTTGGTGGTATTGGTTGAGTGATGAATGTTGCGCAGGACACCCAGAGATCTCCCTAGTCTTCTCTCAGTCTTTTACATTCAGCTGAACAGCCTCAGTTTAACATCTCACCCAAAATACCTCCACCAATGCAGTTCTCTCCCTCAGTACTGCAACGTGCTCAAGTCCTGGAATTAGGCTTGAATCCATAACTCTCCAACTCAGAGACCAGAGTGCTTGCAACTTAGACAGAAAAGTAAAAAGAATTGGAGATAATCATTTCATGTCTTAACTTGTTGAATGTTTTTTTTTTGCAGTTCATATACAATTCTACATTTTCTTTTTTAGTTTTATGATCTCATACTCAGCTCTAGTTAGTAGAACTTTCCAAATATTTTACTTGTTATAGCTAAAGGAATTCAATCTCTCGTATCACTATTACTCATTACATATTTGTTTTTTTATTTACTTGTCTTTCTTGCCAACTTAACGTCCTTAGAGCTGCAAAAAGAAAGTTAATCAGGGAAATCTACTGCTTCCTTGGCCAGGCATCATGCTATGCAATAGCTTAACTTCAATTTTTCTTATTTAAATAACTATTTGTTGTATCTGGATTTAAATATTATGCCGTAAGTATATTTGTATTTACTAATGGTCTTAACAAGTCTCAAAAGTGAAATTTCAAGAGTTAGATTGTTGAGCAAGATGTCAGTTCAAAGAAAGAAATCTATAGAAATCTATATGATTAAAGTCTTGCATTTAGCCCATGTCTGTAGCATCACACCTTTCAAAGACATCGCACATGAAAGTGAGTCCTCAGAAATAACACACCTCAAAGTGTTATGTCTATACTGTACATGATAGAGAAATACAACCAGAGCTGTAGTTTTCATCCTGCTGGGAAAATACATGGCCCAGCGTCCACCACAATAAATCCATGTTACATAACAACTAAGTTGTAACTCCTATGGGCAAATTCTGTTTGTGTGTGAGAGAGGTAGAATGCAATCCATCATGGGACCAATTCCTGTGGAATTCCAATATCTAGAGTATAATGCAACAACCAGAGAAATAACAACTGTGAGGCACAAGCAACAGCAAAGAACATTTTAATACAGTTTAGGCCTTGAAATAAAAATTTTGACCTAGCAATATTGTTTGAGATGAATTTTATTATTTGTCACTGATGGGGGACAAATGTTTACACCAGAACAAGAACAAAATGTTCATGAGATACTTCAATACTGACTTCAGACATTGCGGCTGGTAATGACCAATGGGTTGGGGCCGCCTGGGACTTGCCTAATCATCTTTTGAGGGCTTAGATGGGAATTTTTGATGGAGGCTTCTTGAATTGGTGATTGGTCTCTCTTTTTTTGCCTTTCCCATAAGGTGGAGGGGTAAAGGTAGGGTGGAAATACAAGGGAGGAGTCCAGTAAGAAATGGATGCGTGTAACTGGACCTAAATAGCCTTTTTTGTCCAAAGTACATATAACTTGTCTAAAGTACGTTTAAATGAGGAACGAGAAGTGAAGAGGCGGAGAGGTTTAGGGAGGGAATTCCAGAGCTTAGGACCTAGGCAGCTGAAGGCATGACCACCAATGGTGGAGCAATTAAAATCGGGGAAGTTCAAAAGACCAGAAGAGGCGGAGCGCTGAGGCCTAGTGGGATCATAGGGCTGGTAGAGATTACAGAGATAAGGAGGGGCGAAGTCATGGAGGGATTTGAAAACAAGGATTAGAATTTTAAAATGGAGGCGTTGCTTAACTGGAAGTCAATGTAGGTCAACGAGCACAGGAGATGAGTGAGTGGGACTTGGACTGAGCTAGGACACGGGTGGCAGAGTTTTGGATGACTTCAAGTTTATGGAGGGTAGAACTAGGGAGGCTGGCCAGGAGTGTGCTGGAATAGTCAAGTCTAGAGGGGATAAGGGCATAAATGAGGGTTTCGGCAGCAGATAAGTTGAGGCAAGGGCAGAGATGGGCAATATTACGAAGGTGGAAATGGCTGGTATTAGAACGGATATGAGGTAGGAAGCTCAACTCAAGATCTAATATGACATTAAGGTTGCGAACAGACTTGGTCAGCCTTAGACAGTTGCCAGGGAGAGGAATTGAATCAGTGGTAAGGGAACAGAATTTGTGGTGTGAACTGAAGACAATGGCTTCAGTCTTCCCGATATTTAACTGGAGGAAATTTCTACACATCTAGTGCTTGATGTCAGACAACCAGTCCGGTAGTATAGAGATGGTGGAGGATTCAAGAGAGGTTGAGGAGAGGCAGATCTGGGTATCATCAGCGTACATGTGAAAGCTCACACTGTATCGCCGGATGATGTCACTGAGGGCCAGCATGTAGATGAGAAATAGGAGGGGGCCCAGGATAGATCCTTGGGGGACACCAGAGGTGATGGTGCAAGATTGGGAAGAGAAGCCATTGCAGGTGATTCTATGCCTACACCTGGAAAGAAAGAAATGAAACCAGGTGAGTGCAGTCTCATCCAGCTGGACGACAGAGAGGCGTTGGAGCAGAAATTTGTGGTCAACAGTGTCAAAGACTTCATACAGGTCGAGATGGATGAGAAGGGATAATTTGCCTTTGTCGCAGTCAATTGATGTCATTTGCAACCTTGGTAAGAGCCGGTTCGGTACTGTGGCGGGGGTAGAAGCCTGATTGGAGGAATTGAAACATGGAATTCTGGGAAGCTGTGCACGGATTTGGGAGGCGACAACACGTTCAAGAACTTTGGAGAGGAAAGGGAGGTTGGAGATGGGACGATAGTTTGCAAGGACAGAGGGGTCAAGGGTTGTTTTTTTTGAGGAGAGCGGTGATGACGGCAGGTTTGAAGGAGAGGGTACAATAGCAGAGGAGAGAGAACCATGAACAATATCCGCTAACATGGGAGCCAGGAAGAGAAGTTGGGTGATCAGCAATTTAGTAGGAATAGGGTCAAGAGAGCAGGAGATAAGTCTCATTGACAATATGAGCTTTGAAAGTGCAAGAGGGGAGACAGGAGAGAAACTAGAGAAATATGCAAATTTAGGGTTAGGGCGGGAAGTAGCAGAGGCAGTTGAATGAATGTTTTTGATCTTTTTAACAAAGAAATCCAGGAGCTCCTCGCATTAATTGTTGGAGGTGAGGGAGGAGGCGGGGAGGGTGGTTTGAGAAGACTGTTAGTAGTGGAGAAGAGAAGTCTGGTGTTATCTTTGCCGTCCTGGATGATCTTAGAATAGTGGGCAGTTTTAGTGATGGAGAGCAGTACCTGGTAGTGCTTTATATGATCTAGCCATATCTGGTGATGGATGGTTAAACCAGCTGTCTGCCAAAGACATTCAAGTTTGGTGCCCTTGGACTTAAGGGAACGGAGATGAGGGGTATACCAGGGAGAGTGATGAGGGGTATGCCAGGGAGAGTGACTAGGGTTAGAGAGTGTAATGATTTTAGTGGGGACAAGGGCAGCAAAGGTGGTGGAGAGGGTGTGAATTAGCAAATCAGTAGCTGCAGAAATGTCATGAAGAATTGTAGGCCAAAGGCTAGATAGTTGGGAATTAGAAAGTGCAGTGGTAAGGGACTTGGACAGTTTTTTTCCAGGGGCGGACACAAAAAGAAGTGGGGTTGGGAGGGTGATGGGGAAATCTGGTTAGAGAGTGATATAAGAAAATGGTCAGAGATTGCCTTATCGGTGATAATTACGTTGGGGATAGCGAGGCCACGCGAGATGTCAAGATCAAGGGGGTGGCCGTGTATATGGGTGCAGGAGAGGAACTGGAGGGAGAGATTAAGGGAGGAACGGAGGGCAGTGAACTCAGGGAAAGGGAGCAAGAAGAGTTGATGTAGAGGTTGAAATCACAGAGGATGAGAAGTCGCTCGGTGCAGAGGCAGAAGGAGGCAAGCAGAGAAGATATCTCAGGTAAGTATATCATATAACAACCTAGTTTCAGTCATGATATATTCATTGTTAGATCATATCAGCACATTTTATTCTTAGTGTGACACATTGGCCAGAATCTTTACCTTGGAGTTGGGTTGCATGCATGCATGCGGGCCGCGTAATGGGTTGGAACCTGATATTGTGACCAACGCGTTCTTCAGTGCGACTTTTACGTAATGGCCCCAATTAAGCAGTCATGCGCATTTCCCGGCCGAATTAAATGGAGCGGGTCTGATGACATCATCGATGACTTGTTTCCAGCGCCGATATTTAAGGACATGTCTATTCACAGCACCAAAGTTCTGATTGGTCCCCTTGGATGACAAGTCCTGATTGCTGATTGGTCCCCTTGGAGGACAAGACACACCCAGCAGTTACTCTGGAATGTGTAATTAGATCCTCCCTGCCTACGTAATCAATTACTTTGCAAAGTGTAATTCGAGCCATTCTGACTGCTTACTCCAGACAGAACAGAGTTCACTTGGAACAGACAGGGCTTACCCTTGTGGGTTAAGACCTTCTCCCACCCCCCAAAAAAGTTCCTGCCCCCACCGCCCAAGTTCTTGACCTCACCACAAATTTCTGGCATTCTCCCCCTGCCCAAGTGCCTGACCTCCCCAGTTCCTGAGAGTCTTCCCCAGCCCAATTTTCTGACTCCCCCCCTGACCCAAGTTTCTGACCTCCCTCTCCCACCCAGGTTTCTGACCTACTCCCCTGCCAAGTTCCTGACCGTCCCCCTCCTTCCCGCCACCCCCGAATTCCTGACCAGTAGAAAAAAGTGACGCAGCTATCAGCAAGACAGAAATCAAATCCATGTGGATAAAGATAAAAGATAATAAAGGATCAATCACACTAATAGGGGTAGTCTACAGGCCACCTAATAGTGGAAGATAGGTGGATGAAGAAATATGCAAACAAAGGTTGGGAACCTAATTTGCAAGCAAATTAGGGAAATGAGTAAAAAACATAGAATAATAATCATGGGGGATTTCAACTACCCCAATATTAATTGGACAGAATAGGTAGGTAAAGGGGATAGGGAATGGAGTTCCTATAATGTGTACAGGACTACTTTTTAACCCAATATGTAAAAAGCCCAATGAGGGAGGATTCATTATTGGATCCCATAATGGGGAATGAACCAGAGCAGATAAGAGAAGTAAAAGTAGGGGAACATCTAGGCAATAGTGACCAGAATATAATAAGTTCTAAAATAATAATTGAAAATTATGACAAAGACCAGGGTAATAGATTGCAGAAAAACTGATTTTGAGGGGCTGAGAATAGAACCTGGGGAAAATAAAATGGACAACAATATTGACAAACAATGACATAGAACAGCAATGGGAAACATTTAAAACGGTGTTCAAGAGTGTCCAGGAAAAATATATTCCGCTAAAAAACAAGAACAAGCTAAACACTAATGAGACACCATGGACGAATAAAGCCAGAAGGGAAAAATTGAGGGTAAGGAAAGAGGCATACATTAAGTACATGGACAGTAGGGGAAAGCATGATAAGGGAGAATACGAAGAGATTAGGAGAGAAGTCAAAAAAACAATTAGAAAGGCAAAGAGAAACTATGAAATTAAATCATCAAGGAACATAAAACAAAATAGTAAAATATCAGGCACATCAATAAAAAAAGGAAGGTCGGGATGGGAACAGGACCACTAAGGGATGGATAGGATAATACCACAGGCAGTGATAGAGAGATGGCAGAAATATTAAATATTTACTTTGCTTCAGTATTCACCAGGGAGATAGAACAGGTGGACATGGCATTGGATCATGAGATTAGTAATGAAATAACTGCATTTAAAATAAAGAGGAGATATATTAAATAAACTAATCAAACTCGAAGAGGAAAAAAACCCTGGTCCGGATGGGTTACATCCTCGCATTTTAAAAGTATCTAGGGAAGAGATAGAGCAGAGGCATTACTACACATATTTAATAATTCATTAGAAAAAGATATAGTGCCAGAGGACTGGCGGATAGCTAACGTAATACCTATATTTAAGAAGGGAGATAGAACACGTCCAGGGAACTATAGACCAGTCAGTTTAACATCGGTGGTAGGAAAAATAATGGAATCCCTACTAAAGGAGAAAATAGAAGAACAGCTAGAAGCCAAAAATATAATAATGAATAGTCAGCATGGATTTCAAAAGGGAAAGTCTTGCTTCACCAACCTCATTGAACTTTTTGAAGAGGTAACAGAGAGAATAGATAAGGGTAATGCAGCAGATGTAATTTATCTAGATTTTCAAAAGGCCTTCGATAAGGTACCACAGAGACTAATAAATAAGGTCAGAGAAAGTGGAGTTAGGGGACAAGAAGCAGAATGGATAGCAAGCTGGCTTCAAGTCAGAAAGCAGAGAGTAGGGGTAGAGAGTAGGGGTAAAGGGTAGCTATTCACAGTGGTAGAAGGTGGGTAGTGGCGTTCCACAAGGATCAGTGCTGGGACTACTATTGTTCACAATTTATATTAACGATTTAGACTTTGGAATTAAAAAAAATTTCTGAATTTGCATATGACACCAAATTGGGGGGGATAGTCAATACGGAGGAGGACTGCAACAAATTACAGGAAGACATTAATAAACTTGCAGAATGGCCATATAATTGGCAAATGAAATTCAACACAGATAAATGTCAGGCATTACATTTTGGTAGGAAGAATAGGGAGGTCACTTATTCCTTGGAGGGTGCGAGTCTGGGTGGGATAGAGGAACAAAGGAATCTTGGAGTACAAATACACAAATCACTAAAAGTCGTGACACAGGTTAACAAGGCCATAAAAAAAGCAAACCAGGCACTAGGGTATACTTCTAGAGGGATAGGATTGAAAAATAGTGAAGTTATGCTAAACTTGTATCGAACCTTGGTTAGACCACACTTGAAGTACTGCGTACAATTCTGGTCGCCATATTATAAAATGGATATAGAGGCACTGGAGAGGGTGCAGAGAAGATTTACAAAGATGATACCAGAAATGCGAGGTTATACCTATCAGGAAAGGATGAACAGGCTGGGTCTCTTCGCTTGAAAAAAGAAGTCTGAGGGGTGACCTAATGGAGGTCTTTAAAATTATGAAAGGTTTTGATAGAGTAGATACAGAAAGAGTGTTGCCACTTATGGGGAAGAGCATAACTAGAGGCCATCAATATAAGATAGTCAACAAGAAATCCAACAGGGAATTCAGAAGAAACTTCTTTACCCAGAGAGTGGTGAGAATGTGGAACTCGCTACCACAGGGAATAATTGAGGCAAATAGTATAGATGCATTTAAGGGGAGGCTAGATAACCATATGAGGGAGAAAGGAATAGAGGGTTATGCTGATAGATGAGGAAAGACGGAGGAGGCTCGAGTGGAGCATAAACGCCGGCATGGATTGGTTGGGCCGAATGGCCTGTTTCTGTGCTGTATATCCTATGTAAAACCCATAGAATGCTGACCTTCTCCCCCTGACAAGTTCCTGCCCCCCGGATTCCTGATCTCCCCTACCCAAGTTCCTCCGTCCCCCACCATCCCCGGGTTCCTGAACTTCTCCCCCCAACAAGTTCCTGACATTCCCCCCCCCCCAGCGCCGCCGCCCCCCCCCCGCCCCTCAAAGATGGGCATCGTGCGTGGGTCACAGCTTGTTAACAGGTTTATTGGGTATGAAGTGAATAGTGACAGCTTTCCGAGAAATCAACCAGGCCTAAGGGGAGGAAAGGCAGAAGGTGGTGCTGGTGTAAAGGGGGCGGGTTTGGAAGAACGTGTTCCGTCTTATCATCTGGATCACGTTCTCACTCTCATTTCCCCCCCACCCTATAGACCTGGATCACGTTCTTCCCCCATCCACACTGTACCCTCCGTGCTCATTAAGCCCCCCCCCACCCCCACGCTGCCCC